>JACCEG010000328.1:1678-42717 GCA_014065205.1 Tuber brumale | reverse complement strand
CCCTATTGAGAATGCCTGGGCAATTCTCAAAAGGGCTCTCAGAAAGCGATTCTCCAAGCTTGAGAGAAGGCCCCATAGTGCTGCTGAATTATTTCAGGCAGCAAAGGAAGAGTGGGACCTCATTCCCCAGGAGACATTTGATGGGTGGATTCAGAGGATGCCTGAGAGACTTCAGGCTGTATTGGATGCAGATGGAAGTCACACAAAATGGTAGCATTAGGAAACTGTTATTTTCTATTTCTACTTTTATCTGTTTTAAAATTGTACTCATATCTTTTTTTTTGTGCGGTCAATATTATTATTTGTGGTGGTAGTGCCGTTGCCGTGGGGGGTACGTAGACTTTTCAGACACGACTGTACATGTCCAGATGCCTCGGGTTGCTGGCGATGCGAATGATGTTGGGTAGGTGGAAGACGTGTTCATGCAGTGAAGTTCACATGGTACTAGGAAAGGAAATGGGCTCAAAGATGATTATCACCATACAAGTTAGAGTATGACATGTTTTGAATTTTCCAGTATATACACCTAAAAATTACTCAGACTCTGATATTGTTTTCCAGTTATTAGTAAGCTTAGTGAATAGTCTAAGGTCTGTGAAATTACTCTCTAACTGTGAAGGCAATTGTTGGGGGTAGATCACATGTATGATTGTCGTGCGGCTCTTTAGACGTAGCTTGGCCCAGAAATTGGTGATGCCTTGTCGTGTCAGGATTGGGCAACCTGTTTACGTGTCAAATGCTAGTGCTGTCATCCCATGAGACTGAACTCATGTCACGACATACTAGTATTTTGAATAACAGGAATATACACTGACTATTTACTGATACTCTCTGCATTTAATTACACCCGTAGTTTTTGCTTGAATCCTCCATCAAGAGGTATTTGCCTGTATCAGAAGGCATTCTCCTAGCTATGGCTGTTATCAGTTACTTCTCTCCCCTTACCCTGGTTGCCTTCCACCTGCATCACACATGACACCCATGTCCTTCCTGTCCTCCCTCTCACACAAACTTTCTCTTTGCTGCCCCCCTTAATACTATCATTTCTCCCGCTTTCTACCTTCTCATTTCCCCCGCAATTCAAGCATCTTTCTGCCTTCTCACCCCCCCAACTGCAATATCTTTCTGCCTCTTCACTCGCCTCCCAAATTCCAACGTCTTTCTGCCTTCTCGTGCCCAGCAATGCTATAATTTCTCTGACTTTTTACTACCTCCCTCTCCGAATTTCTGCCTCTTTCTACCTTCTCACTCTCCCCCTAATCTAAAGTATTTCTCTGTTCTCCCCCATCTCCCATTATCTCACAAACAGCCTACCGCCTTCTGGCTTGTACAACAAATATCGACGTCATCCCTACCATGCCTGTTCTGCAACCCCTCCCCAAAAGAAAAACCAGAAACAAAAAAACCCCATGGTGCCCCCCAAGTCTCCCGTGCAACCATCGATAATACAGAGGTAAGTTCCGTGGAATTATTCACTACTAAGGGTCACTGACAAACCTTTTTCACTTAAATGTCCTGTGGCCTAGGGTGCCATCGGTGATGTGAGAAGAGGGATATGCCCTACCTCCCAGCCCCACGAGAGTTACCTGAGGGTAAGAAAATACGGAGCCCTTAATCAGGAGAGCTAGGTCGAGAACTCCGCATTTGAGCCAGCAGTCGTTGACTCCCTAGAAGTTAATTTTCTAGGCTTTGCTCATGAGTCAGAAAAAAGAACATACTCTCTATCAGTGAGTGCTAGGGTGATATAGCATATACCAAAAACTGGTGTGGGTTCTGGAATCCATGTGCCACCACTGCTTTCTATAGAGCAAGGCATGAGCATATCCTGGGCCTACATGACAGCTGGCTCTGAGAACCTCAACCATCTGACAGACTCCAGATTGGAGTTGGTCATCTCCTGGGCCAGCTCCGTGCCCGCAATTGTGGACGGGATCAAGGTTGTTAAAAACAAGCACTGGGCCGACAATATGGGGGATGTCACATGTCATCTGAGGATCTTGGTCTGGAACATGGTCAAGAAACTTCAGATAACAAGAAAGTATCTGAACAAGAAGTGGGCGTTGTTTGTGATGGATAAGAGACCACAGAGTAAGTATATTTTTCTCTCTAGGCCCTATATCTGTTTACTAATACATTTTTGCAGTAGGCCAAACCCAATTGGTCCTCACCCGTAGGCAATATGGGTCGACGTCGTTCACTGGACGGGTGCGCTGATGAATAACCCTACATTACTAGGCTATCCCTCGCGCTCCAGGAACCCTCAGGTGGACTGGAGGATTACCTGAGAGGTCCAGGAGTCACTGAGCATCGAAATGGTACGCTGGGCTGTTAACGGACAAGATGTGGAGGGGTAAATCGCGTGCCTACGATATCTCATCGGGGCGTCTGGTCAAGAGACACGTATGCTTTGATGTGCCTCCAATGAGCCTCTCTCACTCTCATTGCTCATTTATTTAAATAAAGATGAGGATATCTGGGTGTGGGTTCTTGCTAATAATGGCAAGGACCCCTTGAACCTTTGTGTCATGGAGCTGCATCCGGGTCAGGGGGATAACTGTAGCCAGACTCCCGAGAGTACTGATAGCAAATACCCATTCATCGACTACGAGGTCTGAGATTGCTGTTGGCAAGGCGGTAATATTGGGGGGGGTACCCAAGAGGAGGAGGAGTGAGAGGAGGAGGAGGAGGAGGAGGAGGAGGAGGAGGATTCTGCGGCAGTCAGTTGCAAGGCCACCATCTTTCTTGATGACGTAAGTTCTTACGCCCCAGTTGTTTTCACTTAACATTATGAGCCAAGCTCCATGACTAATCACACCTATAGGATAAACCACAGGTCTCCTCGTATTCATCTAGAACCTGTCCAGCCACCAGTCTTGTCATCGCCTGTCGCCCCGCCCATCAATTGGCAAGTTTCCTAACCCAATTGAACTTTAGTTACAGTGGACTAAGCTTAGTGACTAATCACACACATATGATGACGAATCAGTTGTCCATGGCCCATCCAGACCCCCCCAACCACCCATCTGGTTGCTGTCCATCACCCCGCCCATCAACAGGTAAGTTCCCTTAAAAAATTGAAATTTGATTATAGTGTCCTAAACTCAGTGACTGATTACACATAGAGGATGAGGAATGCGACAACCCAGACCCAACCATGTCTGCTCCATTACCTGTCTCGCTGCCAGGGATGATCCCAAGCCCTCGCAGCTCTTCAAAAGAGAAAAGCACCAATCGATCGCAGAGTTACTCCAGGAAAACCCTTTGACGGTGGACAATCTCACCACCCCTAGACCCTTGACTCTGTACTGTCGTGAATACGATGGGGCATAGGATAGTCCTCCTACAGACGATTGTCCCAGTCCAACCGCCTACCCAATTCCGGAATCTCTTCATCCTTCCATGACCCCAGTTTCTGCACCCATCCCCATAGCTCTAATAGGTCCTTGTTCAATGACCATTCCTTGTTTTTCCTCCTACTCAAATTGCTGGGTCGGTTGCTCTGTTACCTGCGATATGAATTGCTGGTTCTATTACTCTTCCCTCAACGACACCCATTGTGGGGTCTGTTACTCCATCCCCCGTCCCTCCGATTGCTGGGTCTGTTGCTCCTTCCCCCATGCCTCCAGTCACTGGGTCTGGTCCTCCGTCTCTAGCAATACTGATTATTGGGTCTGTTGCTCTGTCCCCCGCAACATGGATTGCTGAGTCTGTTGCGCCGGCTCCCAGGACACACCGTGCTGCATCAGATCTCTTAGGTTCAACTACTTATGTTGTTACGCTGTGTGCAATGACCCCCACTCAAGTTGTTGCAAGTGTTCTGACATCGCCTCTGGTTGCCGATGCTGTCACTTCTCTGATTGCCAAAACAACATCCTCCTCCCTGCCCTCGCACCCTTGCATCGTCTATGCTAACCACTCCAGTTTCCTTGCTGTTACACGTAGGGAAATCTGAGACAAAGTGCACAGACCTCACGGTAGGGTAACTGCGCACAGACCCACGATTTTCTGGAGTGCCAACAGCCCCCTCTGGCCCCCTTATGGGGCCCATACATCATTAGCAAGATTTTGAAAGTGGTGTCCAACAACTAAAAGGTCAAATCAGCGAAACATGCTTCATAATACCATATATATCACCACTGTCCGTCCGACCGTATGCTGTTCGCACAATATATGAGAGAGGACGTTTGGCAACATTTGGGAAGTGGAATGGAGGACATCCATCAGAGGCACATTGAGATAGTAGGCTGTATGGTTGGGCTTCCTAAGCTAGGGGCCGAATGTGATGGTACGTTTTTGGCGAAATACTCACCAAGGATGTACTAGTAGCAGAAGCTATCAAGGACATACTGAATCCACCAATACCCTTCTGAGATCAGCTGTATGTTGGTTGGTCCTAGTAATAGAACCCCTCTATGGAGGCCTGTAGACCAAGGGGAAGCATGCTCAGAAAAGAAGACCTAGATAAGTCTGAGTCTCTTAAGATGTTAACACATTGGGCTCGGACTTGCGATTTGCACTAGGTAGTCCAGCATGAACCTGATCACTTCATAACTGAAGAGACTACTGGAATGATAGTCAACAAGTCTAAAGTAATATAATAGTCAATGCAGACATCTAAGTTGAAAGCTGCTGTTTGGTATAACAAATAGTGCAGTCATCTCAAGAGAGGAATACTATTCTGTAACCGTGAAAGGGTGTGATAAGTTTCAGGATCAAACGGTGTTCACACTTATAAGATTCTAGACGTTTGCGTATTAAAACTAGAGTGGTACTTAAGAGGCACATTAGTTAGAAGTAGTTTGCGAACACTCAAAAGTGGGATATAAATATCGAGGTACCTCTTCAGATTTATAGACATCATCAAGAAAAGGAGAAGATATCTTATCAATATAATAATGGTTACCTCATAAATCTTTACTTTATCTAATTTGATTGTGACACACCTTTCTCGACAGATTCTCCGAACAAAGATTTTAGCCTATGTCCATCAGTTATACTAGAGGTCGGCATCTGCCGAATACTCGCCCACTGCACGCGAAGAGACCTCTTAGCACCCTGGGCCACACCGCAGCAACAGGCAATGGCACTCCCGCTAGTAATTCTCACACTTTCTTTTTTCTTTCTGCTCTTATTTTTCCCGGGGGGAAATTTTACCTTTCCTTTGTTTACCTTTCCATCTCCCTTGCATATTCACAGTATTGGGTTGTTTTGTCACTGGCAATTTGGTTGTCGCAGGTTTTTCCTCGGGGTTCTATTAAATCGTATATGGTACTGTAGTAATCATGCCATTGAAGATCTGTCCACATTCCTCTCGTATTTTTGTAGTAGCTTGTTCGAACTCTTTCGCCTAGAACTCAGTCTCGCACATGATAGTCTTAGAGAAAGACTAGCCATAGTCTCTCTTGCATTAGCATCCTACAGCAGTATTTTACAGACAAGGGTCTAGTTGCATTCTGCGTCCCGAATTTGAAGGATGTCAGCTAGTGAGGTTTGTTGACAGGCTAAGGGTTATTACTTGAATAAACTCTTGACACGATTGGTATATGTTAATTCGATGTCCGGAGATGAGTTTAGATTGTCCTAATCTGTTTTCAGTCACGCACATATCTTGCAAGAAGTCACAGTGCTAATCGATACTGTTTGTAGCTAGATCTTGCTAGGTGATTTGCTTTAGCGACTACATCATTTTGAGATACTAATAGTAGTCCTGGGTCTGACATCCGATGATCAAGAATGTAGACTAATAAATCACAAACTCAATATTCCAGTTGAATCCTATACCATTAACTCCTAAACTTTGCTATGCCATATTCTTTAGAGATGCCATCTGTATATCTGATTGTTTCACACTAGAATTACGGGTCCCATGATAATTGGGAAAGTCAGGATCCTGAACATAGACTTCAATACTCACATATCGTGATATTGCAAGGAAATCTGCAGATTCAATACTGAGTGATATCCTGTCATACAGCCAATCCTAACTGCAGCCTTATGTACTAGTGTATAAGACCTGACATATGGTATTGAACAGCAGCAAATGGCACAAACAAATCATTATCCGTAGAGACGAGATTTGCTCAATATATATCCTTTATCTGAACTTGTCTGACATTTACTAATGTATCACATAATGCAGAAGTAACATCAAACCGACATATACAGTCAACCTATTCACTGAGTAGGCAATCTGAGTGGCCATCGATGGCACATCGGATGCGACACGATGCAGTCTGCAAAATCGATATCTATTAAATTTGTATGTAGCGGCACAATCTTAATAGCTAGAGTAAGAGAATACGGCACAGTATTAAAGATATAATATGGGCACACTCAGGCGAAAAGTGTGGTAGTAGGAAGGCAGATTGGTAGTTATTCTTGTCAATAATTCTTTCTAATACATGAAGCGGTAACCAACTTTATATACTGACATATATACTTAAGCGAAGAAAAGAAATAAGGGGAAATATCTTGTAAGAAACACAAGTGCGAACAAGTTTGAACCTGAAAAACTGCCAAGAAAATCCCCTACAAAATATATATAAACTGTAATAGTGTGAGAGATTTTAAGCGGAAAATCAACATGCAATGTAACCTCCAAAAGGTCGCAGTACATAAATGAAAATAACGGCAACATCCCGGACATGGAATAAGAAAACATATATCCGATTATTCCGTTGTTATCATGAGATATAAATGAGATACAAGTTGTATATACTCTAACTGTAGTAATGTTCACAATCTATAGGTAAACTAGAAATATAACTAAGGAGAAAAATACAAGTTATTTAAAAGAAATATACTTATGATATGAATAAATAGGAAATTTCAACACTTCCCCTCATTATCTACAGCTTAATAGTCCTATTAGACACTCATGCGCCAGTTTCGCCACAGTCTTGGTACATACTTGTATGTAAATTAAAGATTCAGACAAAGTGACAACTAATAGCTGTCAGCTGCCTGAAAGACTTTTTTATAGTAACAACCATGACATCAACCACAGTAACAATACCAGTATCATGGGCTTCAAACTATGATAAAATAAAAATTAACAATTATGCTTGAAACAAATTACTCGCATCCTGTGAATAACAGGTATTCAGACGCTTAGGAATCCTATAGATAAATGAATTTTCTTTTTTCAACAGCAATTGCATTCCATTGATCAATCCGGGCTTGTCGTCTTTCCTCTTTTTTTTGTGGAAACAGCTTTCGCTTAGAGATATTTTTGCGAATAAGATCCGAGACTCTTTCAATAGTGTTGAAGTCAGGAGAAGTGTTAGGTATCCTACCTATTCTCCGATATCAATATGTATCCTGCGACAGGTAACAGCTCTCTGTTAGTCTCCTTGTAATAGTGCGATACTTCTCTTCCTTAGTGCACCGTTACTTCGTTCCTTCTCCTTACCAAGACCTTGATTATTATTCTTAGACCATTATTTACGTTCCTTCTTTGAACGCTAATAATCAAGTCGTATTGTGGTAGAACTCTCGAAGTGGTAGAATAAAATCTATTCTTAATACTATAGGTAAGAAAGTATAATAGGTGGTTGCGTGAAGAACTAACTACCAGGCTCTACCGGCCTCCTTTTATAGTCCTTCACTCAACCCGCTTATAAATTAAAACAACTATGAGTCATAATTGTGACTCATGAAAACATCATATGACCGCATCATTGGACATGTGCGTAAACTACCTGACCTCTTAATAGGTCATTTGTGTGAAAGTAAATCAAACTGCGCAGCCCCCTTGGCCTCGTGCGCTGCCCCCATGACCTCTTAATAGGTCATGTGCGTTGAAGTAAATCTAGTAAAACCTCATGACGAATATCTTCGTCGTAGTGAAACGTCTCCTTCCACTACCTGCCACGCGACCGTGACAAACGTCCCCTTCCACTACCTGCCACGCGACTGTGATAAGAAGCTATTTTTTCCCTTAGTATAATATGTCAATTAGAGTTGAGATTTGTATTTAGAAAATAAATTATCTCACATGCAGGCCAGTCAACCTTGTTAATACCATGATTATCATGATGTTCATTCAGAGCTTTTGCTCTATGAGGCCCAGCCCCATCCTCAACTAGCATAATTACTCCTCTCTCTCGCTTCTGATGCTACTCCATCATTCTATTATACAATGGATAAAGTAGAGGTTTACAGACTTTCTCCCGGTAGAGAAACCAATCAATCCTCTTTTTCCTGTTTTTGCCTTGAGTTTTTTTCACAATTTTATAGGCATTCTTTGGTCATCCTTGTGGTCATTTCCCTTTATGAAGAGTTCACAGTCTCTTCATTTCCTTCTCATACCAGTTCTCTCTCACCTCTTTCAATGCCTCCTCTGCCTGTCATTTCTCCTCTGATAACATCACCACAGCTTCCTCCTTCACTTCCTGTATTTCCTCCTCCTATATAAAGAGTGGAGAGTCACGACAAGGTATATTGTAGATTACAGCCCTCTAGAACATAAGTCTAATATATCCGGGTCTTTCTAAATTGACACAATCGGGATGATGCCCTTCGTGCTTGTTTCTGATAATTCTTGCTGGACTATAGTGACTACCTATAACAAAATACATCTCATCGGTATATATCCAACTATCCCAAAAGCCAAGAATTGGCTTTTCCTTATGTTTAGTTCAGAAAATGCACCATCTTTCACAGTTGAGACTTGTGAGATGAGGTTTGCGACATGGTATATTGTAAGTATATCTTGCATCATGAAGAATGTGTGCTAACCAAACATCACTGATTCGGAAAGGTCATTCATGATCAAGTCGTTTAAACGATTTTTAGTGATTGGTTCATTTTTGGTAGCCAGATCAATTACAACCTTCCGTAGTTCAAGGAAAGATTTGGGAGGACGACTAGGTGACCTTTTTCGTAAAATATTGGCTGGATTCCAGAAATTGGTGGATTCATGATTCTCTGAAGCATTATCAAAAGCAAACTTGACAATACTGCTAGCGGTTGATCTTGAGAGACTTGTCTTTTTCACTATCTCTGTCAGAGAGTGGTTTGCGAGCTGCATGCTTATAGCAGCTCCTCAAGCAACATCACTGGAAGCTTTTGCTCGATGAGATTTGCCACTCTTTTTTCCATTTCGCTATGAACTATTTGATGCCATTCAGAGAGGGTACTCCAGCGATATTATAAAGTTTGCTTGTGAGAGAATCTCTAAAGGTAGGAAATTATGGAGAGTCGTAGCTCACAATACTCGCACTGCTATGATGAAGCTGCACACTTTGTATGAGAATTATCACTTTAGGTATCTGGCTTTAACTTAACTGCACAAGTAGTTGACCGCTGATTACCAAAGTTGACAACAACACATTGACTACCGAAAGGTCTTCCAGGCAGCTGACAGCGATTGATTGTCACTTCATCCGAATCTTTAATTTGCGTCCAAGTATATCAGCTAGGCTTTCTGATGATACAAGCTTAAGTAATATAAATGAGCCATTGTTGATTGCTTCGTGTATTATATGGAAATGTATATTGATACATTTTGTTCGTTCTTTTAACTGATGGTTTGTCACTAAAAAGGTTGCCCCAGTATTATCCGCATGTAAGAGAATATGTACAGTTTGGCAGATATCTCTAAGACCTTTGATGTACCATCGGACCTTTCACGCAGCCAGTAACGTAGCTACATATTCCACTTCAGTTGAAGATGTTGCGACCGCAGCTTGTTTCTTGGATCGCCAGGAGATATAAGTACCTTTGAAAAGCACAACATATCTGGTAATAGAAGGGTGGGTATCCAAACCAGTAGCGAAGTTGGTATTGAGTTAGGTATCCATTGTGTTTGTCGTGATATATGGGCAGTGCAGTTCAATGTTCTTTGTACTGTTGATGTATCTCAAAACGTATTTTGCGGCCTTGAGGTGTTGTTCTGTAGAACATGAAGAAAATTGAGAGAAAAATGAAATGGTATACACTAGGATGGGTCTTGTGCCAGTAGTTAAATACATAAGCGATCCTATTGTCGATTATTATGTGAAAGGGTCAGGTATTCATTCCACTTTGGTTCCTTGACATAATTGAATGACTTTCAGTAAGGGTGTAAAGACAGAATGTGAGTTTACCATGGAGTACCCCTTGAGGATTGACGTGATGCATCGTTTTTGTATAAGATGTATACTGTCAGATGTATACATGATGTGGAGAATGGGCAGGAATTTAGCTTTCCATAAGTCGGTAATCTTGAAAGCCGTTTTCAGGTCTTCTAGCAGAGAGTTGGCTTCCGGAGTTTAGGCCCCATATATAGCGATATCGTCAATGTAAACCGATATGCAAATCCCGTGTTTATTGCGAACAAACATGTATGGGTCCCAGGAGGATGTTGTAAAGCCTTTAGAGATTAAGTATCTAGTAAGGAGAGCATACCCTTCAAGTTTATTCGCAGATTGCTTAAGTCCATATAGACATCAGTTAAGTTGCCATACTTTGTCTCTGTTATTGTATCCAGGTAACGGTTACATATAGACTTCTTCTTTCTATTCGCTGTGAAGGAAAGCTGATTTAACATTGAATTGTTGTGGTCGCTATTTGTTTTTGGCACATACCGCAAGCACGTAACAGTGTGATTTGTAACTGACAACTAGTGTGAAGGTGTCTTCAAAGTCAAAACCAGGTACTTTTGAGAAACATTTGGCTACAGCTCTTGCAGTGTAGCTTTCCAGTGTACCATCAGCATTTTATTTTGTTTTGTATACCCACTTGTTGTTGATTATTTTTCTTCCCACTGGCTTATCTACTCCATCAAAAGTTCCATTCTTCATCTGTACCTTTATCTCATCATCCATTGTTGAGATCCAGTGCTCCTTAAGCGAGCTATTGATCACTTGGTGATACATCATGCAGTTCTTGTTTGCTTGTACTTTGACATTTCTGCCATAGTACTGGGGTGGGCGAATAAGTCTTCCAGATCTAGTTCGTGTTACAGGTAGTTCCTCTAGTTGTTCCTCCTGTTCAGGTGGTTCTAGGGTTGCCTCTGGTGTTGCGAGTTATTTGTAGTCTTCTGGGTTTTCTGGTGGTGGAGGAAGATGTACTTCGATGGTTGCTTAGGGAGATGTCTTTTCTTTATTCGATTCTGGTAGCTCATATGGAGTGGGAAAAGTCAGTAGAATGACATTTGCATCGGTTTCTGATGCTGATAACGATTCTGTTGAAGTTGACAGTCGTATCATTTTGTTTGTCCCATGAATCTCTTAGATTTCAGAAATTCTACGCTGCGCGCAGATGTATATCCAGTATAGCTTTTTGGAAGAAGGGTATCTGGCAAGGTATCCTTCTATCACTCGGGGCTATGACTTCATTCCAGGTTTGCATGTTTCCTCTGATATAAGAACAAAGCAATTGGTCCCGTAAGGGCGAAGATGGTTTATCAATGGTTTTTAGTTGTAGAGAGATTCATAGAACATTGAATTTAGTGTTCGTTATGGGGCCTCTAAAGCCCCGAAAAACATGGGCCCAGAGTGGGGTGTTTTTTTGAGGCTTGTTCAGCCCCGTTCCCCACCCGTGTCCCAGATGGGTCCCGTATGAATTTGGGTAAGAAGAAATGGGTCCCCATCCAGGGAAAGAGTGGTATGCAGGGCCAGATAGAGGGGGGGCAGGGGTGGGGTGGGGGCAGCCAACAAAATATCCACCTTGGACCCGCATAATGGTAGGGCGCCTGAGGGCAAAACTCGCCCCACCTGGCCCCGTGACGAACTCTAGTTGAACTTCCTATGGATTGGTTATAAAGTCTGTTTCTTAGGTATACTATGGTTGTGATTGCTGCAGCCCATAAGTACAGGGGTAGTTCTTTTAGCATAGAATGTGTCGATGTGATTATTGTCCTACTGTATTGTTCAGGAACACCATTAGATTTATGAAAACAAGTAGGGATTTTATCGCGGATGATTCCATGCTTCACTAACAATAATAGCATTTCATTGTTGACATATTCTCTTCTATTATCTGTTCAGAATCATTTAATAACAGTGTTATCCAGGCTTTGTCTTTCTTTCATGAACTGTGTGAATACTTTTACGGTATCTGACTTGGCTTTAATAGGATAAACCTAAGTGTATTGTCTACAGTCATCGATGAATGTGATATAGTAGCACAAGTTGCAAAAAGACACGGATGAAAACTTTGCTATTAGGTCCGCATGGATCAGTTCGAAAGCCTTTTTACATACTTCTCTGTTGTTTTAGGTTTGTGCTTTGTTGACTTTGAGGTGAGACATGGTTCACAGCACCAGTCTTTAGAAACTTTGGGAATTGATGAGTAGTCGCTATAGTTCTTGCTTGAAAGGTAAGGAGGTGAAGGGTGTTCAAGTGCTTCATGCGATTGCTGGTAAGTCATCTTGTTCGCTACTTCCCTTTCTTCTTACAAAACCTATTCTTTGTTACGATCCCTAACCAGTATCAGTTCTCAGCAATGGGTAGACGATACTTCTCTCTTCTCTTCTCAATGATAGCTCTTAGGCTGATGCCTACGATAAGGTTGTAGAGACTCTCATATCTCTGGTCCTTATCGCCTATTGTATTATTTCTTCAACTATACTCATGTAGTAGAGTTCCTGACTCATATGTTCAAATCATAAAGAGTGTCAAGGTTTTATATTCATAAAAGCACAAAGTATTAAGTAGGAAAATAACTTTGAACGAAGTGTAAAGAGCTCATCTCTGGCAGGGTTTTTTTTAATTTTTTAACTTTTTTTTTATCATTATGTATTCATTATTATTTAGGATCCAAGAACTTGTATGCAGTACTGGCTATGGCATAAACAATCCCCATTCCTGGCTCCACCCGGCCCGACCATATCTCCAAGACCCTCTGGTCTCGGCCTTACCGCCCATCTCACACAAAAGAAAATCCCGTCCCTACCTCACAAGCGAACTCAGAGAATAGGAGAAGTCTAACTAAGAACAAGCAGGAAAACATAGGAAGGTAACCACCCAGAACATCGCAGAAACAAACAAAAGAAAAACTCACCAAGCAGATCCCACAACAACCTGAGCTAGATATACATGCTGGTAGCAGAAAACCGTAGAAGTAAGCGCAGAACGTGATGCAACTGAGAAAAGGGGACAGCCTGTGGGCAATGGTAAAAGAGGAAAAAGCAGTAGGGTGCGGGCCGAGTGTGCAGGCCGAGGGTGGGTGTAGCAGTAGAGTACAAGTCAATCCAACTGCCGGAACAGGGCAGAAACCGAACACGACCATTTCAACTCTCGGTAATCATGTTCTTGTCTTTCTAGATGGTCCTCAATGGCAGAAGGCAAGGGATCTTACAGCATCTCTCCCGTAGTCCCTTGTTCTCTGAGAGATAGCATCACTAGGTGGATGTGATGCAACCCCTTAAGCCAACTATTGGGAGGGATGAGATCGACGCGTGGGCCCGTTGAAGAGTTCCCGCATCCTGCAAACCATGTTTCCTGCCATCTGAAGCATGAGAAGCGACTACTTGCTGACCATGGGGAGGGGCCTTGCTAAGTGAGGCAAGGGGCGGGAGCGGGCAGTGTGAGAGGCATACAGGTACCCAGAGGAAGGAAAGTCCTGACGCTTAGAAAAGGAGAAGAGGGCAGGGAGGGGAGGATGGAGATCGCTGTCACTCGTAGGCTGAAGCCATCGTGGGAGGAGAGGGGGGGTAGTGGATGGTTTGTGAAGTCTAAGTGTTGAGAGTTGATTTCTAGCGCGAGAAAAATAGAGGAGACTGAGGATGAGCTCATCTCCTGGGTCATAGTGACCCCTTATATAGTCACTCTCCACACCGGTATGACTCACTCCCTAGTCACATGCCTCATATGACTCACAACTACGAATCATGTAAAATGCTTTCCCAACAAGCCATATGACCAAAGTGGTCACACATGCAAAACCCATGACCTCTAAACTAGATCATATGTGAAACATCACATAACATCATAAACAAGTCATATGACCAATATGGTCACATGCGTGAAACCCATGACCTCTAAGCAAGGTCATATGCAAAACATTATATTCCTATGACTGATAATTATGGGTTATGTAAAAACTCTTTCCTTGCTAAGACATATTCGTGATATTAGCTCCTGCCTTCCAAAGCTCAAGTCCCTTTGTGCTCAAAATTCTTCAATGTAGATGCGGTCCATAAGTCTCTGGAGGTATTAGTAGGGATCATATGTCTTACTACTGTGCCCACGCACCTCGTCAATAATGGCTCTTCGCTCGCGCTATTCTTTTGGCAGGTTTTCATCCACACCCTAAGGTCTTTCATTGTAGGAGGTCCGGACCATCTCCATCTCCTTCCCTGCTATGTCAATTATTTGCTGGAGTTTCCTCTTCTCCTGCTCCAGGCGAGCAATCGTTTCCTGCAGCCTTTTCATCTCCTCCACTAGCTGATCCATTGACTGTTGCAACTGCTAGATCATTTGCCATATTTCCATCTTGAATATAAAGGTTTTTGTATCCCCTGCCTTCTCAGGTTCTATCCACGGAACCTTGTTGTTTTCGGTTGACTGACAGGCTTCCCAATGCTGTCTCAGCTGGTAGGTACTGAACCTGCGAATGCAGTTCTACTAGGATATTTTGTAGTGTGCTGGTCTGGTGGGCTGAGGTTGCGTTTGTATGTTAGATATCCTACCTATTCTTCAATGTCAATATGTATCCTGCGACAGGCAACAGCCCTCTGTTAGTCTCTTTGTAATAGTACAATACTTCTCTTCCTTAGTGTGTCGTTACTGCATTCCTTCTTCCTACCAAGACCTTGATTATTATTCTTAGACCGTTGTCTACGTTCCTCTGTCGAACGCTAATAATCAAGTCATATTGTCGTAGAATTGTCGCAGTGGTAGAATAGATTCTATTCTTAATAGTATAGGTAAGAAAGTATAATAGGTGGTTGTGTGAAGAACTAACTACCAGGCTCTACCGGCCTCCTTTTATGGTCCTTCACTCAACCCGCTTATAAATCAAAACAACCATGAGTCATAATCATGACTCATGAGAAACATCATATGACCGCATCATTGGTCATGTGCGTAAACTACCTGACCTCTTAATAGGTCATGTGCGTGAAAGTAAATCAAACTGCGCAGCCCCCTTGGCCTCATGCGCTGTCCCCATGACCTCTTAATAGGTCATGTGCGTGAAAGTAAATCAAGTAAAACCTCATGAAGAATATCTTCGTCATGGTGAAACATCTCCTTCCACTACCTGCCACAAACATCTCCTTCCACTATCTGCCACGCAACTGTGACAATAGCTCCCCTCTCCCCGCGGCCTAAGTCCCTTTAGGCCATCGGGAACTCGTCATCCTCCTTGGTTCCTGCCGTCTGCAGGATGTTGCGTCCTACCTGATGCATCCAACTCTTGCTTTCTTTCGGAAGGTTTTCCAACCTTCGGATCCTCACGTCCCTCCTCTTCAGTTGGGATTCTGTCTTCCCAACCTTGTATTCCGCCAAACTTGCCCTCACTTGTTGAGCCGTCACTGCTCTTGCCAGTTGCACATTCTTTTTCTCCCATTCCCTTGCCTCCTGCTCCCACATCAAAGCCTGGCCTTTGTAGAGTCCCATCTCTACTTCTGCTGTCCTTTTTTGTTCGCTGATCGCGATCAGCTCCCGGTGCAGGCTTTCCACCATATCCTCTTGTATTGCCGACGTGATCAGCGACGGTGCTGGGTCCTATTCCTAGGTGACTTTCTTGGACTTTTTGGCCCCCCTCCCCATAGATTTCTTCACTGAAATCTTGTTCTTGTCGACCAGCGGAGGCGATACCCGCGGTGTCCTGCCTCTTTTTTTTGGGAAAATAATTTCTTCAAATATTTTCCTTGTTGTCGGTGGGGCATCCGTCGTCGCAGCACCGTGTCCATGACAGACACTTGTGCGCTCTCTCACCTTCTGTTTCTTTCGTTTTCCTGATCGGTAGGTCAACAAGTTGGACCCAATCTTCGTCGTTCATTTCATCCTTGATCCAAGCCCCACCCTCCCTCGGGCAGAAGTCTGCGCTTGTCGGGGTAGCTTTGGTGGAATTGTTCGGCGGCATCTTGAGCGTTGGTGAAGTTAGTGCCTGGTTACCACTCTTGATCATGTTCCTCCGAGTAGCCTGTCCACTTGGCTCTCTACTGGAGTTTGTTGCAGTGTAATCTTGAGTCGATGATTTTCTCAAGTTCGTATTCGTCTTCGCCCTCAATCTCAATAGGCGGCGGAGGGAATTTCTTCTGTGATGTAAATGTGTTGTCTTGGTAGGGTTCAAGGAGACTGTTGTGGAATGTAGGTTGAGTGTTGTTCATCGAGCGTGGGAGGTGGGTTTATATGATCTTAGTCCGATGCGTTCGATGATTCTGAATAGTCCAAAACCTTTTGTAATCCAGTTTCCTTGACGGTCGGGTGGTCCGTATATTTCTTGGTATCAACCACAGCTTGTCATTGACTTAGAGGTGTGTATCAGGTTCTCGGTGTCGACCGGCCTATTCCTTCTGTTTTTCTTGTGGGAGGCATATTTCTTCTCGCGATATGTCATGCCATCATTGCAGGTTTTTTGTTTCGATCACTTGCACTGGTATGTCGTATTTTGCCGGTTTGTATATTGGATTATATCCATAGTTCACCAAGAAGGGTGTCATTTTGGTCGTTTCTTGTTTGACGTTGTTGTATGCGAACTCGGCAGCTGCTAGCATATCGGCCCAGTTGTTCTCCTGATAATTGGTATATGCCCGTAGATATTGTTCCAATATGGCGTTCGTCCTTTCTGTTTGTTCGCCTGTTTGCGGGTGGAATGCCGTACTGAGTTTCCTTTTGATGTGCCATTGTCTTGTGATCTCTTTCCAGATATTTGCTGTGAATAGTGATCCTCTGTCTGATATGATATCTTTTGGTAGTCCATGGATTCTGAACACCTGATCCTTGAAGAGGTGCAAGAATTGTTGCGTGTCCATGTCTGTTCTCCAGGGTATGAAGTGGGCCATCTTGGTCAAGTGATCAATTACGACCCATATTGAGTCATAACCTTTCGATTCCGGAAGTCCCGTTATGAAATCCATAGCAATAGATTGCCGCTGTCTTCTAGGTGGTTCGATAGGTTTTAGCAATCCATATGGCGCGTGACGTACTGCCTTTGTCCTCTGGCATATTTCGCAGTTCTTGACATATCTCTTGACGTCCTCTCTTATCGTCGGCCAGTAGTATGATCTCCTGATCAGTTGCGTAGTTTTGGCCGTTCCGCCATGTCCCACATGTGGTATGTCGTGGTTTCTCCTTATCATTTCCCTTCGCAGATGTTCGTTGTCCAGAATCCTTATCTTGTTGTCGTACCAAAGGTATCCCTCTTTTTCTTTGTATAGCCCGAGTGCTATCCCCTTCATTTCTTTTTGCTTTTCATTTAAAGCTTTCCTGATTGCTTGTATTTTGGTATCCTTCTCCATTGTGCTTCGTATCCATTCTTTGTGGTCGTCATTGGATAATATTGCTGTTTCCATCTCGTTGATAGATTCGTTTCTTCCGCTATCTTTCTCATCTTTGAAGTATCTTTCCTTGGGTAGTAGAATCATTTTTCTCTGTGGGATCCTTTCGTCCTCTCTGGTCAGTAGGTCTTCTTGTCTCCTGGTCAGGGCATCAGGTTGACCTTCTTGCTTTCCATGTCAGTACTCAATCTTGATGTGATATTGAGATAGGGTTTCACTCCATCTCGTTTGTCGTTGATTGAGTTGTTTGGTGGTGGTAAAGGCGAGGAGGTTTTTGTGGTCAGTTACCACCCTAATATTGTGTTCGTTTCCCAGCCCGTATTTCCGCCACGCCTTAAGTGCCTGAACTATAGCCAATTGTTCTTTATAGTGGATGTCATAGTTGCATTTGGCTTTGGTCATCGTCTTCGATCAGAATGCCACCGGGCGCCCTGGTTTGTAGTCGCCTAACTGTGATAAAATCCCCGCGCAGACGTAATTCGACGCTTCCGTTTCGATCCTGATTGGCAATTTCGGGTCGAAGTGTCTCAGTTTCGGTGCCATGTTGAGTTTGTCCCATAACTTATCGAATGCTGTTTGCTGGTCGCCCATCCAGTTCCATTTGGTGTCCTTTTTCGTTATATTGTATAGTAGTTTAGCCACTCTGCTGAATCCTTCGATGAATTAGTGATAAAAGTTGCAAAAGCCCCAGAAACCTTGTACTCCTTTTATGCTCTTTGGTGGTTTACATTCATTGATTGCTACTGTCTTGACCGGGTTGGTTCGTATTCCATCAGGGTTGATAACAAACCCCAAATATTCAGTCTCCTGTTGATCCAATTCGCATTTCATTGGTTTTAGTTTGATCTTTGCTTCTCTTAAGGCCTGCATAACGTTTCGGATGTCCTTCCGATGTTGTTCCACTGTTTTTGAATAGATGATGATATCGTCTAAGTAGACGATACCGCATATATCCAAGAACCTGCTGAGTTTGGTGTCAATCCATCTTTGGAATGGTGCTGGTGCGTTGGACAGTCCAAATGGCATTACCAGGTATTCGTATAGCCCGTATCGTGTTCGAAATGCCGTTTTCCCTTCGTTGCCTTTGAATATTCTAATATTGTGGTAGGCATCTTTGAAATCTAGTATTGTGTAGTATTGGGCTTTTTCCAACCTGTTCAATGCTTCGTCGATCAGCGGTAGTGGATTCCAGTCTTCCTTGGTGACTGCATTCAGTCCTCGAAAACCCACGCATAGTCTGAGCTTTCCGTCCTTCTTTTTGACGCATAATATTGGTGATCCTGCTGCTCACGAGGATGGCTGTATCCATCCTCTCTCCAGGTTCTGTTGGAGGTAATCTCATAAAGCCTTCAACTCTTCCTTTCTCAAGGAGTAAAGTTTCATGAATGGCGCCCTACCCCCTAGGTCGATCCTGTAGTCTTCTTCTCTTTATTCTGGCTAGTCCGTCCTTTCTCCTTCTTCGAACATGGCTAAGAAGTCATGGTATCCACTTGGTACCAGCTGTCTTAGAGTTGCTTTCTTTTTTGTTGCTTCTTGTCGTACCGCTAACCTGGTACTGATCATCGAGGTCTCCGCAATTGTCGTTTCATTTTCTTCTTGACTTCATTTGAGAACCGCGGTCTGTTTTCCCTTCCGATATAGCTTTCCGAAGGTCTTGGCTGATATGAAGTTGATATTGACGCGTCATCCTTGGGGTTTTTCGAAGCTGTTTTTTCCGTTGCTTCCAAATCCACGATCCTCTCTTCCTGTTTTGTCGAGGCCGTCTACTTCTTGTAGTCCTCTATTGTCGATCTTTTCGACAGTCAGTTGCGCGATCCGATTGCCTTTCTGGACTTCGTAGTGTTCTTCTTTCAGGTTTATCAGTAGAACCTTGATTTCTCCACAACAGTCTGCGTCTATCACCACCGCTCCTGTAGTTAGGCCATGCCTGGTAGCTAATCCACTTCATAGAGCAATTCGTCCATAGGTGCCATCTGGTAGTCCGATCGATATTCCTGTCTTTATCATCACTTACCCTTTGGCTGCGATGATTGGTTCTTGGGTGCTGTACAGGTTGTATCCAGCCGCTCCCTTCGACCCTTTGGTAGGTATCTTTGCTTTGGAATCCAACCGTTGAATCTGAATATCTTCTTCTTCGCTTCTGGTCTCGGTGACACAACTGTATTTCTTTTCCCATTGGGCCAGTCTGGTGGGGACTGCCTTGATCCTTGGTGATTCATTTAGGCATACTTGGGTACACCTCTCACTTCCGAAGTGGATCCTTCCTTTCTCCCAAAGGATATTGGGGTTGTGTTTCCTTAGCCATGGTATTCCCAGGAGAGCAGTATATTTGACCATATTTGCTACCTGTAGTATTATCATTTCTTGATGAGGTCCTGTTTCCATGGCTAATTTGGCCACGTAGGTTATGGGGCCCACTTTGCTATTTTCCCCATTAACCACATAGATGTTTCTTGGTCTGTGGATTTTCATGAGGGGTATCTGGTAGGTATTGCAGAATTCTCTGTCGATAAAGTCCTCCGTTGCTCCCGAATCGACTATTGCGGTGGTTTCACTGATCCCTTTTTTTCTGAGTATTTTGATTTTTATCATCAGCTGATCCGATTTGTCGTCGATGTTATCCGTTGTGTTGATTTGTGCCTTGTAGTCCATTGCCGTCGATATTTGTATAATCTTAGTGCGTTTTTCCTGTTATCCGTCACTCAGACCACTCATTACAGGGGACTGTTGTCATTTAAAGCCTCCTCCATTTCTTCCGATTGCCGGCCCTCCATCTCCGGAATCTTGCCAATCTAGTCTGGAGATTCGATTGCTCAATATCCTGCCTTTCCACACTGGAAGCACAGATTGCCATCCCTGCGCTTCCGGAATTCTTCCAGTGTTATCCTGGGGAGGTTCGGCCGTATTGGTCTCCCGGCTTGTCTAAACCTCTGTCCTGGTCTCTGGAATCGTTGGGATGTTCTACTTATTGCGTCAAGGGCCATTGCCTCTCCTCCTTGATTGGTCGTTAGGGCCTGCAGTGGTCCATTCTGCTGTCGTGCCGATCTCTCCCAGTTACTTCTTCCTTGGTTCTTCCTATTCTCGAGCTCCGCGAACCACTGGGCCAGTTCTTCGGTCGTGTTGAATACTCGGTCCGAGTTGGTTCATGTTTCATGTAGCTCTTGGTGGACCCTTCTCTCAGCTGTCACTGCAGGGTGTGTGTATCATATTCCGCGTTCGGGGCTAACAGTTGTATGTTGTGCTAGAACTCGATAACCATATCTTTTCATAGAACCATTTTCTCGCTCTGGTTCCTTGCTCCCTATCATTTGTCCTAATCCTCGAACTGGGCTCGGAGGTCACTTTCGAACTCTTTCCATTCGTGCCACTTCTTGGGGGTGGTCCCTTCCACGCTTGGAGTGATCCACTTCTCTGCTGTTCCGCGGAGTAGACTCTTTGAAAATCTGATTTTTTTGTCATCGTGTTCGCTCGTCTACTCTTTGGCTTCATAGTACAGTTTAAGCTGTGCCAGGAATCCTCTGAGCCTGGTCGGTTCTCCGTCGAAGACGTCAGGATTTCTCAATTCAAGTCCTTCCGTAGTCCATGCAGGTCTGAGTCCTGCTACCATGTATTCCAGTTGTTCTCCCATCATGCTCAGCACATTCAATGGTGATGGTGGGGTGGGGGTCGTCCCCGTCCCTTCTCCTGGCCGTTCTGCCTCCATTTTGCTGTTGGGTGTCGCTTTTGAAACGCAATCAAATATTAGGTATCCTACCTATTCTCCGATGTCAATATGTATCCTCCGACAGGCAACCGCCCTCCGTTAGTCTCTTTGTAATAGTTCAATACTTCTCTTCCTCAGTGTGTCATTACTTCGTTCCTTCTTCCTACCAAGACCTTGATTATTATTCTTAGACCGTGGTCTACGTTCCTCTGTCGAACGCTAATAATTAAGTCGTATCGTGGCAGAATTCTCGCAGTGGTAGAATAGATTTTCTTCTTAATAGTATAGGTAAGAAAGTATAATAGGTGGTTGCGTGAAGCACTAACTACCAGGCTCTACCGGCCTCCTTTTATAGTCCTTCGCTCAAGCCGCTTATATATCAAAACAACTATGAGTCATAATCATGACTCATAAAAAACATCATATGACCGCATCATTGGTTATGTGCGTAAACCACCTGACCTCTTAATAGGTCATGTGCGTGAAAGTAAATCAAACTGCGCAGCCCCCTTGGCCTCGTGCACTGCCCCCATGACCTCTTAATAGGTCATGTGCGTGAAAGTAAATCTAGTAAAACCTCATGACGAATATCTTCGTCATGGTGAAACATCTCCTTCCACTACCTGCCACAAACATCTCCTTCCACTACATGCCACAAACCTCTCCTTCCACTATCTGCCACGCGACCGAGACATTGTATTGCCCACTCAGCAGGGGTGCTTTGTGGTAACCTCTTTGTCGCCCACTTTTTGCTAGAGAAGAAGTTTCTTCTCTTTTTTCCGTCTAGGTGTACTGTGTACCCTTCATCCATACATGCCGTCCAGTGATAGATTGTATTGTTTCTTTCGTTGTCATTGACCACTTTAGCCCACTCTGCTTTGCTGGTCTTCTCCTCCTCCTCTTTCTTGATTTTTACTTCTTCTTCTGCTGCAGCGCACTTGACTGCATCAGGGGGAGGGCTCGTGGGGCTACTCATGGTCATGCAGTCTTCCTAAGCATCATCGACGCTTGGTTGACAGGTTCTGTGGGTAGTGTTGGTGGAAGAGGTTGCGAGTATCCTGAGCGTTAGCCAAGAGTGGTACCAGGGTACTACTCTTGATCCAGTTCGGCCAAATAACCAGTCCACTTAGCACGGTAGTGGAGGTTACCGTAGTGCAAGTGGGAGCGGAATATTTCCTCGACTTTATATTAGCCTTCCCCGCCTAGTTTGATAGGTGGGGCTGGCCTAGTCATCTGTGCGGGAAGTTTGTTCTGATGGATTTCCAAAAGCCAGTTGTGGAATGTGCTGTGTATCTTCATGGACGTGAGCAGGTCCAGTTTATATGCTCATTTTCCTATCTTTTCCAGTATTTTCAATAGTCTCATTGTCTTGTAATCTAATTTCTTGGATAGTCTTGTTGTCCATATATTCCTTGGTAGCAGCTACACCTTATCTCACAGTTGTAGGTGTAGATCCAGGTTGCTACGTTGATCATAGTTTTTTTTCTGCCATTACTGTGCTGTTGTAATTTCCACACATAGAGTGTCATGTAATTGACACATATATTCTTTGTCTGTTATCAGTCCTTTGGTCGTATGACCTGCGGTCTGATATTCTGGATCAAGACCCTAGTTCACACAAAAGCGTATCGCCTTAATCATTTCTTATTTTCTGTTATTATATGCAAACTCTGCTATCAGCTGCAACTCATCCCCGTTGTCCTGCTGATAGTTCATGTGTGCCCATAGATATTATTCCAATATGCCGTTTATCCATTCAGTCTATCTCTCTGTTTGTGGGTGGAAGCCCATGGACCGCTTCCTCTTAATCCCAAGTTCTTCAGCTATCTCTTTCCAGATTCACGATGTGAATATGGATCCTCAATCGGTAATAATATCTTTCAGTAGTCCATGTGGTTGCAAGATTCCTTTTATGAACATTGTTGCAAACTGCTGTGCTGTCATGTTCATTCATATGGGTATGAAATGACTCATTTTAGTCAGGCGATCCACCATGACCAGGATCTAGTCATGTCTATGTGCTTCTGGTAAATCCATTATGAAGTCCTTAGATATGGATGTCCATGGTTTTCCAAGTGCCTCATTGGGCTTTAAGAGCCCATCTGGTGTGTGTCACATCATTTTCATCTTTTGACACAGGTCACAGTTTTTGACGTATCATTTGACTGATTCTCTTAATCCTGGCCAGTAGTACTTCCACGTAATTAGTTCTGTTGTTTTAGCTGTTCCTCCATGTACTGCTTATTTATCGTCGTGGTATGTCCTAATAAGCCTCATCCTTATCTTTTCATCTTTGGGTATTCATTTCATTCTGTTATATTAGAGATAGTAGTCTTTCTACTCCCATAGTCCTAAGGCCACCTCTTTGCTTTCTTTGTCCCCCTTTCTAGGTGTTTTCTTATTTCTTGAAACTCCTTCTCCTCCCCTATCACCATCCGTAACGCTTTCTTATTTTTGTTCCTTATTTCAGTTGTAACCAGTACTGGTTACTGGTTTAAGATTTTCAGATATCAGTTGATATTGTTTGTATTTTGAATTTGTTTTAGGAAATAAGGTGTGCCTCTGGCTCGATGGTTTCCAGTATTGGTTTGATACTCTACATATTTTATATTTGGTTTCAAGGCTACCATTTAGGAGTCTTATATGTGATGAGAAGTGAGGCTTCGGATAAACCTAAGAAGTGTATTTAAAGACTGTTATTCTGCGAGTTACAAGAAGCAGACTTTGACTGATAGAGTTTTCACTATTCTTGGTAGAACAGTTACTCTCTTCAGTTTGTTTTCAGAATCTTGAGTTTGAGATCTACCAAATGTCTCAGAGACTGCAGTAGTAGCGATACAGTAAGAAGTCTATTCAACAACCTCTGTCAAAGCCTTTAGACTTTGATTCGCTCAGTTACCACCTTCGGTAATGAATAAAGCCCGTTACCCCAATGTTTACCGCATTTCCTGAGAGGCGGTTATAATTCTTCTAACTTGAACAAGTCATCAAGATAGAAGGCATTCAAGGACCAAGTAAGGACAAGGCCCCTGAGGAAGGTTCCAAGCAGCACACTAGGGATTCCAAAGGTCAGTTTACAAAGACTCCAGCAAAGGAGCAAGCAGCAAGTGATGCAGCTGCTAGGCAGTTAGCCAGAGATGCTGCTGAACAATCAACCGGAGAATCATCACAACAACTACCAGAACCACCAACCACTACCCCCGGAGGGTACCCTGAATCACCAAGAAAGCCTACAGGTATACGAGTACCTCTAGCACCACGAAACGGCAATCCAGATAGTTCTGATAGCGACAAAGGATCAGACGACATGGCTTCAGAAGCAGGTCTAGCGGGACCAGAGGCTCCAAGACCCCGGGTTTCAAGACCACAAACTCCCAGGCCTAACCCAGTTGTTATAGCAAAACTCAGTATCAAGTTACCTGCACCTAATAGGTTTACTAGTGAAGGAGACAATCTCAAACCAGAAGTGTTTGATAGATGGTATAACTCAGTACATTTATATCTATTTCTAGATGGGCTATGAACTAGGAAGGCCGCAGGATAAAACTATCGGATCCTCTATAGTGAAGGGCATGCTCAAGAAGCTACTTTCCAAGCAGCAAAGAAATTCTGTGAAGAAATGATTAGAGAAGGCCTTGTTGGTTTTCTTCAAGAAAGAGTCCAATTTTCGAAATACAAACACGATACCTATTGCAAATTCCATGAAATCATGCAAGTACAAAATTGCCAGATACAAAGAATATTAACCACAGCAACCAATTTGCTAATATTTCGATCACGCCTACCTGCAAATACCAAAAGCAATTAGGCCTTCATTCAATAGTTTTTTAAGACCATGCATGCTAGGTTGCGACAGGAAGCGTTGTTACAGTATGCTGTATCAGACACTGTCGCGGCGGTTATAGAAAATACAGAAAGCATAGATGCTATCCTAAAAAGCACTTGAGCTTATGGGAAGGAGAAGTATGATAAACAAGCAAAAGAATTCACTTCCAAATAAGAAGGACAGAAGAACAAGCGAAAAATGAATAACAAGTCTAACGACAAGGCTAAAGAGCAAACGGAAAAATGTCTTTACTATACCTGCCCAGGTAAAAGGCATATAGCAAGAGATTGTCCCAGCAAAGATAATAAAGACAAAGGCAAGTGTAAAGCAACGGTGAAGAAGGAAGTCACCTCCAATAGAGCTGAACAGGAACATCTGGCAGAAGATGTGGTTATCAATAGCATAGAAATAGAGGAAGAAGAAGAAGACATTCTCATAATGGCTACTGGACAAACAACCATTAAACCTCATAACGCCTTCGAAGGAACGATACATATCATTGGCAAGGAAGCCAGTAGCTTGTTTGACACAGGATCGATAGGTGCCAATTTGCTTAGCGCCACCTTTGTAACCACACATGGAATCCCTTGTCAGGAATTGAAAACACCGATTAGGATACACTTAGCTATGAAAGGATCACGGTCTGAAGGTCATAAAAAATGTACCGTCAACATATCAGCAGGAAAGCTGAGTGAACTAGGAACCAGGATGTTGGTTGGTAACCTAGCAAAATATGATGCTCTAATAGGAATGCCTTTCCTGGAGCAACACTAAGCCTATATCAAATGTGGCAAGTTAGCTATCATGTTTCTAAAACATAACATTCAAATAGTTTGCACACCTGCTAGTGGCATGATCTGAGCAGCCATGATTAGCACAGAAGATGTCATGGACCAATACCTGGAAGTATTTCCCGTGTAAATACTGGAAAATCTACTACCCCTAAAGAAGATCTATTATAAGATAAACTTGTAGCCAGGAAAAGAGCAGCCCTCATTACTTACCTATTCAATACCAGAACGATGGGCAACAGACATGAGCATACGGCTGAGGAAAAAAGAGAAAGAAAGAATTATAGCACGACAAGCAGTTTCATCGGTAGCTCTAATGTTTGCACATGGAAAGAAGGACAAGAAATGCGTGAGGCCATTGGTAGACCTCACAGCCAGGAATGAAATAACAATTAAGGCTATTGAAAATATTTCTAACCACACAATGATCCTAAATACTCTAGGAAAGGCAAGTTACAAAAGCAAAATTGATCTTGGCTATGCTTATTTCCAAACAGCAGTAGAACCACAGGATGTGAGTAAGAACGCTTACAAGACACCATTTGGATGTTTCGTCAGCAAGGTTATGCTACAAGGAGATATGAATGCTCCAGGAACCTTCATGCACATAATGTCCAATTTATTCGCCAACTACTTAGGACGTTTCATGTGGGTATATATTGACAATATACTCATTTTTTCTGATACAGAAGCAGAACATTTGAAACACATATCAATGATTTGCGACAAACTAAAAGAAGCTCAATTCTATGCAAGCAGGAAGAAATCAGAATTTTTTGCCACTAGCATAGAAGTGTTAGGTCATGTTATCAATGATGAAGGACTTTCACTAGCAGCTGAAAAAAGTAGCGAAGATTGAAGAACGGACAATGCTACAGACCCAGAAACAATTACAAGAATTTCTAGGAACAGTAAATTATGTCAGCCAGTTTTTGCCACACATTTCGATCATTATATCACCCTTAACAGAACTGACTGGAACTGTTGAATTTGTACGGACCGCCACGCAAGACCAAGCAATGGAAAATGTTAAGTGAGTTGTTTCAAAATACAAGGGTATGAAACCACTACAATATGATTCATCACTTCCGATATGGGTAATAACCGATGCATCCAACACAGGTAGAGGAGCATTGGCAAGATAAGGAGAAACACCTGAGAATATCAGACCTGCTTCGCTACATAGCAGGAAATTTTCCACAACCCCAATGAACTATGGCACAACTGACAATGAAGTACTTGTGATAGTTGATACACTGACGGCATTTTATCACATACTTGCAGGAAGCAAGTTTACTATCATCACAGATCATCTACCCATCAAATACCTAAAGACGAGCACCACATCCACTAAAAAGCAACTGTGATGGAGAGGGTTCATTGGTAACTGCAATGCCGAAATCGTATACAGACTAGGATGATGGAACTATTTAGTACATGCCTTATTTCATCTTTATGTCGAATATAATAATTATCCACATTACGTGAAAGACCCTACGCAAGAGGACGATGGAGCTACTTCATCAATTATTGTATCATCTCTCTCAGAAATGAACCAGAATATCGAAGAAGAAATGTTATGATTCGAAGCCCTCACAGTTGAGCACATCGTTACTCATTCAGAATGCGGAAGTGACTGCAGCGTGAAGCAAGCATAGATAGATGCGAACAGTTACACAAATAGTGAACCACTAAACAATTGGGGAGATCATCAAAGCTACAGCTATGGTAGGAGTGAGGAAGAACTTGAACATGTGTCAATGCATTGGGCATTTTGTGACATGCCTTTCTGTCCTGACCACAAGGTATTGAAACCTAAAATAAAGACCTATATTGGCTCACCATGCAGCAGTCTACTGGCTATTGAAACTCCTCTGAATACCGATGATAATTGCAACAACAAAGATTCTCATTCACCACATCTCCGCCTCGCTATCCACACCATCAAAGAGTGTGTCAAAAAGGCTTTAGGCTGTGGTACCTCCACTACCAAATGTCACAACTTTGAGTGCCCTGAACATCAACATAACGAATCCCTCTATTGAGGGCCCCTCACATACCGGAACGAGGTTCCAGTAATAGAACCACCTACTTTACCTTACAATAAATGAGAACTCTACAAAGTATATGAGATACCAGATGAAGAGGAGAAGGTAATGGTATTAGAGAGAGTGGTGGATGAAAGGGATATTATCCAAGGAGTAGATGATTTGAAAAACATTGGAAGGGAACAACTGGTTAAAGGATACAGGAATGAGCCTATCTATGAGCTAGCGAAGGATTCCAACCACACTTCATGAAACAGAATGATACAACATTACAAAATACATAATGGTATACTCTACGCCACCACAAGAGGCGGAGAAGATTTCTTATATATGCCGAAAGGTCATTAAGTCAATGGAAAAATTCTAAGGGAACTGATAATAGGGTAAATACATAATAAAGAATACCATAGTACTAATTTAAACCTTTGGTATGGAACGGAATACATCTATTGGCCGGAGATGAGGAAGGATTTCAAGGACTGTGTTCAGCAGTATGACATATGTCAACTGAACTGAGAATGGAGTACATTGCCTACGGGCAGCACCCTTTCGCTCCCCTTTCTCTCTGAGATATTTTTGAGCTATGTGATTGATTTCATGCAGCCTTTCACTACGCTGAGAGGACGTGATTCAGTAATAGTGGTAGTAGACAGAGCAGTTGGTTTTAGCTGGCTGATACCAACATCAGTGAATGCTACCGCAATTTCGACACTGGAGTTACTCCAGCACTAGATTTTTACCACTCACAGAGTACCTACATCAATTGTTAGTGAGGCTGACCCATGGTTTACCTCTCGGTTCTGGAAACAGACCTTGAAAACGATAGGAGTTGAACCCATTATAGCTATGTCTGGCCATCACCAGACCAATGGACAAGCAGAGAGAAATATCAGAGAACTTAAAACAGCATTACGGAATGTTGTTAATACCCACCAGACTAACTGATTAACCTCCCTTCCTGAAGTGACAGCTTACTCCAATGCAGGTCACTCCAATACTATTGGAATGTCCCCATACAAAGCAGTGTATGGGCGAGAATACCAACTCCTTGATAGATATAAGGTCAACTCCACCACAGTACCTTTGTCAAATGATTACTATGATCGTTACTAAGAGATCAGAAATGCTGCATACTGAGCATTACGGTTGGCTAGAGTAGGATCGAATAGAGTAGTAGCTAAGAGAGGAAACCTACACAAACCTGTTGAAATTGGGAAAAGGATTATGATTCTGGGAGACCAGTTTGCGACAAAATCTGGCAGATCTCGGAAACTACAGCCATGCTGGCAAGGCCCATTTACAGTCCTCAAATTCAATGAACATATACAAAACTACACTGTTAGCATGGATGAGAGAATGGATCGAAAGAAGAAAGGAGTTTTCCATTGTTCGGTAGTCAAACTCTACCACCCCAATGACCATTTTCAGTTTCCAGGACAAGTATTTATGAAACCAGCACCCATCCTTATTAACAAAAAACAGGAATAGGAAGTTCAATCACTTCTTGATTATAGGGAACAATATGGCAAGGTAAAGTTCTTGGTTAGTTGGAAATGATATCTGGCAAGCGAGAATAGTGGGAAACCAGTAGAAGGATTGGAACACGTAATGGATTTGATACAAGCATGGTGGACAGATAATATGCCTGGAGATGAGTTTCCGCGGGTTTTTTCTGGGTATATTCCTGTTAGGCATATCGAAATCTGGGAGAAAAAGTGCACAGACCTCATGGTAGTGTAACTGCATACAGATCCTCAATTTGCTGGAGAGCCAACACCCCTGTCTGGCCCCCTTATAGGGCCCATACATCATTAGTGAGAGTTTGAGAGTTTCATCCTGTAACTAAAATGTCACATCAATGAAGCCTACTCTATAACATCATATACGTCACCACAGTCCATCTGACTACAGGCTGTTCACAGGATATATGAGAGGTGACCTTTGGCGAGATATAGGAAATGCAACTGAGGAAGTCTTTCAGAGGCACATTGAGATTGTAGGCTTCAAAGTTAGGCTTCCTAAACTATGGGATGAAAGTGACGCTAGGTTTTCGGCAAAATACTCCAAGAAGATATCCCAGTAGTGGAAACTATGGAGGACATACTGAATCCACCCATACCCATCTGAGATCAGCTGTATATTGGTTGATCCTAGTAATAGGACCCCTCTACCGAGGCCGGCAGAATAAGGGGAGGCATGCTCAGAAAGGAAGACCTAGATAAGTCGTAGTCCCTGAAGACGTTGACATGTTAGGCGGGAACTTGCAATTGACACTAGGTGGCCCAGCATGAACCTGATCACTTCGTAACTGAAGAGAGTACTGGAATAATAGTCAATGTGATGAAAGTAATATAATAGTCTACACGGACAACTATGTTGAAGGCCACTGTTTGGTATAACATGTAGTGCAGTCATCTCAATGGAGGAATACTATTCCATAACTCTAAACGAGTGTGATAAGTTTCAGAGTCAAACGGTGTTCACACTTGTAAGATTCTAGACGCTTGCGTATTAAAACCAGAGTGGTACTTGAAAAGCAAAGTAGTTAGAAGTACTCCGTAAACACTCAGATGCGGGATATAAATATTGAATGACCTCCGGAGCTTTACAGACATCATCAAGCAACGGAGAAGACATCATATCAATATAAAATTGGTTCACACTTTGAATGTATATCTTACCTATTTTATCGAGACGTGCCTTCCTTGACAGATTCTCAGAACAAAAGATTTTGGCCTATGTCCCTCAGTAATACTAGAGTTTATCATCTGCCTAACAGCATATTGATAGTTCTCCTGTTACCAGAGCTCACTAGATGAACTACAAGGTCACTTCAAACTCCACACTCAGCTCTTGCTTCGATTATATTTTTGAAGCACCTCTCTTTCCCATCTATATAGGTAGATTAGAGGAAATATTCAAGATGCAGCTGCTTGAAATCGAAGAAGAATATATCTAAGAACCCACGTGGCTCACAACACCTTGTGCGATCCCTATGAGGGATCAATTCAATCGCATCTATTGTACCTGGCACGGTTCAAACTTTGCGTGCTATTCTACCAAGTCAGAAGACCCTCTCAGTTGGAGTACCCAGTACTCTATAGACAAGAAATCATGCAGAGTTAGCCAAGGACTACCCAACCCCTTGGCTTGGGCCTAGGAACCCACATATGTACTACAAGTACATTCTAAACCTTCAGGAAAGTGAAATCCAGGTTCTAAACTCCGAATCGGATCCCCCAGACCCTTCTATACTATCTCTACAAGAATACCTCTTGCGCCACCAGAGATTTATCAAATTCCTCAAATCTCTTAAAGAAGATCAAGAATATTGGCACGAGGTACCAGACCCAGAACCCAACACCACGGTGTTGGACTTAAAGTTATCAAAAAAACTTTTCCATTAGATGGCAGAGATACCCAAGTGTCCCAAAGGACTAAAACAGATTATGGAAAGTGACCTGATGGATACTCAGCCAGCCATGTCCGATGATGGGAGTGCGACCGAGTTTGCGAACCACCCATCCTCTAGTGACGCTCCTTATTTCAGTTAATCTCGGACCCTTACCCCGCGACTTTGAAGGGCAGACATTCCCTTGGGGCCAAGATCATCCTGTATACTTAGTGCACACCATATATCAAGATCAGGAACCCCTAAACCTTCGTAGGAGCAGGAGGCCAATAGGAAAAGTTTGGGACAATGCTTAGCGATAACTCTCCTATGAATTTGGCGAGATATTGATACTTCCATTGCCTCCGTCAACATTGCCTTCCATAGGCTTGCAGGTGCCACGCAAGAAAATGCCCTAAAGTTAACTGAAGTATAATGGGAATTGAAAGAAGGGCAGGATCTCTGTGACAATGAGATAGATATCTTATTGATACCATTAACTGCAGTAGAGTCAGAGGTAAAGGATATACAAGAGGCGATAATTTATAACATGGCGGCCAAACTGGCCGAACAAGATCTATGGCAGCAAGGCCATGAAAATGTAACCACCCAGGTACATGTTAGTCTAGGTCACCAGTGACAAGAAACCCTTGCATGGGACCAAACTCGCGGAAAATTGGTTGCAGAACTTCAGATGGGGTTCAATCTCTTCCGAAATTAGGCCGCGGAGCGAGATAAAGGCTTTACAATGTCGTTGTTCAACATACACAATGCCATGAAAGATCAATATAAAGATATCTAAACAATGGAAAGAGAGTAAGCCAAAATGGTCAAAGACACCACGGGAGCTGTCAAATCCTGGGTAAAGGCCAGAAATGAATTAGCGAATATGACCAATGAATGGACGAGACCGGCCCCGCTACCCCTACATTTAGTCCCACTAGAGGGAAATAACAAAGACGACTATTCTCCACCTACCCAAAGCGAAAAGGGGAAAGGCAAAGAAGCCCTTGATGCATCCCCCTCAGTGGTACAAGGAGGTAACCTCAAGGATCCAGATAATGATGATAATGATAATGAGAATAGAAGAAGAAGGAAAGGAAGTCCTAGCCATGGTTGGCGAGGAGAAGCACCAAAGCAGTCTGGTAGGGCAGAGACACTTACCAATACGCTGGTGCTTAAAGTGAAGTGACCATCAGAACCACCCCCATTCTTTGAGGACAAATTCACACAAGACATATATATCTAGGTTATGAAAATGTGCGAAGTATTTCGAAAGAAACTCGCAGACCTGGGATAATGGCCGGGAACAAGTTATATATGTGCTCAACTATACAAAGGGAGACATAGTACTTCCCTGTACTATTTGGTATAGGAAGGGTATGGGTGGGCTTTGGGGGGAAATCTAGCAGCCAGAGTTGGCTATGTGGACTCATATTGATCATGACATGGTTAAACAATTTGCCCCAATGGAAGTGAAAAGAGAAGCACTTTGAGAAATAAAGCTCATCAAGTACGAGAGTAGTCCTGAGTGGTACTTCACAATCATGGACAACCTAAACATCAAAACATGCATGACCAGAGAATGCTGGAGGGAGGAAGTGGAATTCAAACTTCCAAAATAAATTGTCTACAGGTTGTCAGCCTTGGAATACACAACATATCAAGAATAGGAACAAGCGCTTAGGCTATGTAGTCGATCAGAAGAAGTACTTGTTGGTAGCGAAAGGCTAGCAATAGACCAAACACTACAGCCAAAGATAGTCCAAGAGGTCAAAAGAGAAGACCGACGGGTCTCTAGACTAAAATGACAAAGGGACAGTAAATCTTATACCAAGGGATGTGGAGCCCAACCATGAAAGCCAAAAAGAGACAATAAGTGCGTAAAGCTAATAAAGAAGTTAGGAGGTGTGGTAAGGACAACTGACACAAACTTTGACCAGGCCTATACCGGTATCCCAGAGAGTGTGATAGACACTGGAAGGTGAGACAGAGATTGTACACATTGTGGGAAGAAAAACTACGGTTATCAAGTGTATTAAGGAGATGCCCATATATCGGTGGTAACTGTCGGTTCAAGACTGATAAAAATGCTAATTTGTCATGCAAGATTGGCTATTGTTAAGCCTACATTAGCACTGGGAGTCGCTAGCATCCAGCAACCACCCCGCATGAATAGGATCAGGGAACTGGAAGGCGATGAGGAACTGACCAAGATTAGTTCATTGGCACCAATAGTGATGGCATTGGGGTATTCAGTGTCCATGTGGAACTGCAATCGAAATGGGAACCCACGTTTGGCTGTAGTATATTGGGTACCAACTGCGACGGGGATCAGGTAGTCTGTGTGCAACTACAGGAGTCGAAACTGACAATAATCAAAGTGGCGTGAAAGCAATTCTCTCCTTTTAAAGATCAAAGTAAGTAGGATTTAAGTGAAGGGACCCCATGAGAGACGTATGAGCTCGAACACAAGGAATCAACATATGGAGGGTGTTGAATGAAAGAGAAGATAGTTAACATACCCACACAGCCCGAGAGCCAACAGTACAAGGTTCCACAAGTGACCTGGTAGCCGCTCGCTACTTGTGTACAAGAAACTTACTATACCGGAGAAGTGGAACATGGCAATGCAAGATCTACCTGGGAACATTACCGACAAAAGGACAACCGATGCGAGCTGTCCCACCTACCAGACAAGTCTGAGTTGTATTAGGCTTATGTACAGTCTTGCCTTCGGGCCGGAGCATGGGGCATAGATGGACCACTTTGTTGTGCAAGGCCCCTCTGAGGTAGCAGGACAGATAACCGAAACTCTAAGGCAAAGGATCAGTGAAAGCAGGAACCCCACACTCACTGAGTAAAATCGCCAACCACTGCCCAAAAATCTGCTATGAGCCTAGCTCCGGTGTGTCAGCCGAAGGCATCCAGCCTGCGAACTGGTTGTGCGGAATTGCGTATTAGTGAAACGCCACTTAGTAGGTAGATCCAGATTGTCTGAGCTAAAGAATTACTTGTTTGTCTGAGGAGACCTCAATAGTTGAAACTACGCGGGCATAGTAACAAATATCTCATTACTGACACCCAACACTAATGTTACCAAAACGCAAGAATCAGGAAATTCTAATCCGTGCTAACCACGTAGAGTTAGACGCTCCTAAACTAAAGCGATACAACTCCACGGAGGAGATCGCTTACCTCCAAAGACACGATAAGTAATACAAAGTTAAAGTCTTGTTCGACATGGAATCCAATGGATTCCTTATCAATAAGGACCTAGTTGAAGACCTTCGCATTTCTATAGTCGAACACAACAAGACAGTTGATATGTGAAGCTTTGATGGATCATCAGCCGCCTCAGGAGGCAAGTGTTATACCCTACCTATAAAATTAGAAATAGGAAATAACCAATACATCTCTGAAGTGTCGCGTGAAGTGGCTAAAGCAGGTTATTATGGGATGTTAATTCTGTTTCATTGGTGGTATTGTGAGCATTAAGGGTTTCACATAGAAGATGCAGAAAATTGGACTTTCTCTGCAACCGGTTGTGAAAACTGTCAGGAAAAAGTTGAAGGAATAGCAGATATGTACGAATATGACGAATCAGTTGCTAGGAATCTGAATGGTGGGCCTATTGTAAGAATCAAAACAATTGAAAATTCGATGGAACTGGCATTATTACCGGAAGATTACTGGAATTACAAATATTTATTTGAAGCCCAGATGGCAGAAAAACTAGCTTTAAGACAGATTTTCGATCAAGAGTATAAGTTGATTCTATGATCAACTCCACCGTGGGGACCGATATATCCACTATCAGAGAAATTGCTCCAGGCTCTAAGAGAATACATGGAAACAATGATCAAGCAGGGAAAGATTACCTTAAATCAATCCCTTGCAGAGGCACCTAAATTATTCGTATCCAGGCCCAGTGGGAGATTACATCTAGTCATAGATTGCTGAAATCTAACTAAGATTACCATTCTCAACAAACATCCCCCTCCATTAATGTCCAAACTTCGAGACTGTGAGACTAGTGCCAAGATCTTCACCAATGTAGATCATAAAGATGGCTGGCACTTAATTAGAATTACGGAAGGAGATGAGTGGGAAATGGCATTTTGGATGAGATGTGGGTACTATGAATATAAGGTGATTCCATTTGGATTGGTCAATGCTCCAGCAATATTCCAAGATATGATAAACCAAGTACTGAAAGAGTATTTGGATATGGGAGTCATATATTACCTTGACGATATCCTTATATATTCAAAGGATGAGAAGGAACACAAGAAAGCTGTTAAAAGGTTTTTACAAAATCTATCAGACTTTCAATTGGTGGTAGCGCTAGAGAAATCAACCTTCCCTGCCAACGAGGTAGAATTCCATGGCTATATTATGGCAATGAACTGGGGGTCCATGAGCACCTGTAAGGTGGAGTCCATACTAGTTTGGAAGGCACCTAAATCGGTTAGAGATGTGAAAGTCTTTATTGGATTCGCTAACTTCTACTGAGAATTAATGAAAAACCTCTTGGCTATTGGCAAGCCAATAACTGAGACATTCTAGAGAAATACAAAGAATTTCAAATGGGGGTCCAACAGGATATAGCTTTTGAGGAACTAAAGTACCGATTCACCACAGCCCCTATACTCCCCTACTTTTTTCCAGAAAGAGAGATGGTGGTAGAAACCAACGCTAGTGATTTCGTACTTGGTTGCGTCCTTTCTCAATACTTTGAGGAAAAGCTACACCCAGTAGTGTTAGGCATATGGAAATCTGAGACAAAGCATGCAGAGCACATGTTAGGGTAACTGCACACAGATCCTCGATTTTCCGGAGTGCCAACACCGCCCTCCAGCCCCCTTATGGAGCCTGTGCATCATTATTGAGATTTCGAGAGTTGTGTCCTGTAACTAAAATATCATATCAATGAAGGCCACTTCAGACTACCAGATATATCACTGCCGTCTCTCCAACTGCATGGTGTTCACAAGATATATGAGAGGGGACCTTTGACGACGTATGGGAAGTGGAACGGAGGAAATCTATGAGAGGTACATTGAGATAATAGACTTCAAACTTAGGCTTCCTAAACTACGAGCTGAAGGTGACACGGCATTTTCAGCAAAATACTCCAAGAGAATGTCCTAGGAGCAGAAGCTATTAAAGATATACCGAATCCACCTATACTATTCTGAGATCACCTGAAAGTTGGTTGGTCCTAGTAATAGGACCCCTCTATGGAGGCCGGTGGACCAAGGGAAAACACAGTTAGAAAGGACAACATAGATAAGTCGAAGACCATTAAAATGTTCACAAGTTGGGCATGGACTTGCGATTGGCACTAGGTGGCCTGGCATGAACCTGATCACTTTATGACTGAAGAGACTACTGGAACAATAGTCAACCAGACTAGAGTAATATAATAGTCTATGCGAACAACTAAGTTGAAGGCCACTGTGTGGTATAACAAATAGCAGAGTCATCTCAACGGAGGAACACCATTCCGTAACTGTGAAAGAGTGTGATAAGTTGCAGTGTCAAACAGGGTTCACACTGATAATATTCTGGATGTTTGCGTATCAAAACCAGAGTAGTACTTCGGAGCCATAGTAGTTAGAAGTAGTCCACAAATACTCAGATGCGGGATATAAATATTAAAGTGACTCCCGAGCTTTACAGATATCATCAACCAATCAAGAAGAGATCTTATCAATATGATATTGTTTACCTGATAAATCTTTAGTTTACCTATTTTATCTAGATGTGCCTTCCTCAACAGATTCTACAAACCAAGATTTTGGCCTACGTCCTTCCGTGTTAAGGTACCTATCTTGTGTTAGTTCTCAGCAACTGGTAGACGATACTTCTCCTGTTCTCTCACGATGATAGTTGTTAGACCTGTGTCTACAATAAGGTGGGAGGGACTCTCGTCTCACTAATCCTTATCGCCTATTGTACTCTTTCTTCAACTCGACTCTGATCGTAGAGTCCTTGTCTCGTAGGTAGGTATTCTTACAGAGGATAAACGTTTTATATTTGTAAAAGGATAAAGTAATAAGTAAGGAAATAACTTAGAATGAAGCGTGAAGAGCCTATCTACTCAGTCTTTTTTTTTTTTTTTTTTTTTTTTTTTTTTGTTTTTCTCATCAATTTTATTCTATGTTTAAGGTACACCGTCTAGATGCAGCACTAGCTATGGTCGACGCAAAAAACCTGCACACCTACTCCAGCCCAAAACAGCCAGAAGAAAAACCGTCAACGAAACCAAACAGAAAGCGCACTGGCAGACAGGACCGAAACCCACGGAACATGACACACCCCACCCAGGCCCGCGCAGTCGAAAAAACTCCGCCGCCCCGCAACTTGTAGTATACACAACGGTAAAGAGTGTAAAGAAAAGCCACCCGAGACCATCAGAACAAAAGAAACCCCAAACCCCGACAGTAAAAGCCCAGCCCCGCGGCGAGAACCCCCTTAGACAGCCGTAGCCCCAACCATACAGCCTAAGCCCTAAGCCACCTGCGATAAATGTATCTACGGCCAAAGGGATATACCCGGCAAAGGTGGTGGGAGACCGAATGGAAAAGCCCAAACGGAAGGAATGAACCTGTGGCAGGGCACAGTGACCAGTGCCATCCGGACCGGGAAGCCCGGCGGAGATGACCGAAGGCCGTCGAGGCGAGGAGGTGTAGCAGTAGGGTGCAAGCCGAGGGAGGGTGCAGCAGTAGGGTGCAAGCCGAGGGAGGGTGCAGCAGTAGGGTGCAAGCCGAGGGAGGGTGCAGCAGTAGGGTGCAAGCCAAGGGAGGGTGCAGCAGTAGGGTGCAAGCCGAGGGAGGGTGCAGCAGTAGGGTGCAAGCTGATCCGACCGCAAGATCAGGAAGGAAACCGAACGCGACTGTATCAACTGTTGGTAACGTGTTCGTGTCTGACTAGGTGGTCCACAGAGGCAGAAGGCAAGCGTTTTATCACGTCTCTCATATAGTCCCTTGTTCTACGAGAGATAGTGTCACTTAGTGGATGGGATACCACCACTTAAGCCGACCGTGAGGAGAAGCGAGATCAACCCGTGGGCCTGTTGGAAAGTTCTCACGTACCGCAAACCATGTTCCCAGCCGTCTGAAGCATGGGAAGCGGACGGTCGCCGACCGTGAGGAGGGGCCTCGCCAAGCGAGAAGGGAGAGGAGAACGGGCAGCAGACAAGCAGTACCGGAACTCAGAGGATGGAAAGCCCGACGCGTAGCAAAAGCGAAGAAGGGCAGTGAGGGGGAGATGGCAATCACTCCTAGACTGAAGCCATCGTGGGAGGACAGAGGTGGTGGATGTTTCGTGAAGATCAAGCCCGGAGGGTTGATTTCAATTGAGAGGAAAATGGAGGAGACAGAGGATAGCCTATCTACTCAGTCTTTTGTTTTCTTTCTGTTTTTTCTTTTCATATGATTGCTTAGTTTAAGGTACAAGAACCGTGCATGAAGCGCTAGCTATGGTATAGAAGAAAACCTATAACCTCCTTCCGCCCGGCCCGACCGTATCTCCAAGACCCTCTGGTATGGGCCTAACCGCACATCTCGCCCCAAAGAAAAACCCGTCCCTACCTCGCAAGCGAACTCAGAGAATAGGTGAAGCCTAACTAAGAAGAAAGTAGGAAAACATAGGAAGGTAACCGCCCGGAACATCACGAAAAAACAAAAGAAAAACCACACCAAAGTAGAACCCACAACAACCATGCCAGAGAAACGAGCCGGCAAAACGCTGCAACCAAGAACGGGCCCTTTGTGGGTGAGGGCAGGGAAGGGTGGAGCAGTAGGGTGCCAGCCGGGGGAGGGTGTAGCAGTAGTGTCCCAGCCGATCCAGCCGTAGGAACAGGAAGGAAAAAGTGAACGCGACCGTGTCAACTATCGGTAATCATGTTCGTGTCTTGCTAGGCGGTCCCCGACTAAAGAAAGAAAACCCCAACTTGAACCGAAAGACTAGGTGGGTATGGCCAGATCTCCAAGCCAGACAGACCCCGAAGTTACTAGCCAAGGCGTTCCCCCATGGAGATCGTGCACACAGGGAGAAAGGCGTCCACCACAGCCAACGCCAAACGGAAACGAAGAAGGGAGGTCCCGCAAGAAGGAGAAGAGCGAGGTCGACCAACAGGCCTAAAGAGTAGCCCTCGCGTACCGCAGAACCGTGTTCCCAGCCGTCTGAAGCTTGGGAAGCGAGCGGTCGCCAACCATGTGGAGGGGCCTCGCTAAGCGAGGAAGGGGGCGAGAACGGGCAGCAGAGAAGCAGTACCGGAACTCAAGGGAAGGAAAGCCTCGACGCGTAAGAGAGCAGAAGAGGGCAGTAAGAGGGGAGGGAGATGGCCGTCACTCCTCGGCCGAAAGCCATCGCGGGAGGAGAGTGGGGGTGGATGGTTCAAGAGTAGCTAGCGTTGAGGGTTGATTTCAATCGCCGGGTGTGTACAGGAGACGGAGGATGGCCTATCTACGTAGTCTTATTCTTTTTTTCTGCTTTGTCTTTTTTCTTTTTTTTTCTTTTTTTGATTTTTTTTTTATCTTCATGTATTCGTTGTTATTTTGGGTACAAGAACTTGCATGCAGCGCTAGCTATGGCATAAACAATCCCCATTCCTCCTCCCGACTGGCCCGACCATATCCCCAGGACCCTCTGGTATGGGCCTAACCGCACATCTCGCCCCAAAGAAAAACCCGTCCCCACATTGCAAGCGAACTCAGAGAATAGGAGAAGCCTAACTAAGAAGAAAGTAGGAAAACATAGGAAGGTAGCCTATCTACTCAGTCTTTTTTCTTTTTTTTTTTTTTCTTTTTTTTTTTTTTTTCATTTATTCGTTATTATTTAGGGTACAAGAACTTGCATGCAGCACTAGCTATGGCAAGGGTGGTTTTGACAATGTCAACTCCTCCCAGCTCTGCACACTCCTCCGTCGACACAAGACTCCTCCCTACCTCGTCTCCTGGGTTTCCTCCTTCCTCTCCTCACGCCAGTGCCGCGTTATTTTTCAGGGCGCTACTAATGTTTTTTCTCCCGTTGCCGTGGGCACCCATCAAGGCTCACCTATCTGTCCTCTTTTATTTGTTATTTATGTTTCTCAACTTCACCTATCAATTCCTCTCGGCCTCATCGTCTCGTACGTTGCCTACTTCTCAGTCACGGCCTCCGCTCCCTCCTACCGCTCGAATATTCGCCGCCTTCAATCCCTCTTTAGGGCCTTGCTGAACAAAGCGGCTCCCCTTGGCGTGGCCTTTTCCATCCCCAAAACTGAACTCATCCACTGGCGCACCCGACGCGACAGGAATCCCGTTTCCCACGCTCCTATTTCTCTGAATGGGTCCCGCTTCGAGCCCTCTGCGGAAGTCCGTTGGCTGGGTTACTGGCTTACCCCCACATTAGAATCCTCTTCCCATTTCAGCCGCCGACTAGCTCTTGCGTGGGGGTCCTTCTCCCTAGTAAAACGCCTCAGCCCAGCGGGCAAAGGCCTCTCACCTTGGTGCAACCGCAAGCTCGCCGTCGGGCTCCTCCTCCCTGTCCTCACCTTCGGGGGAGACGTCTATTCTCCCAACTCCACCACCTTCCGCAAACTCGAATCCTTCTGGCACGCCGTCCTGCACTGGGTCACCAATTGTTTCCGCTCAACGCCCTCCTCTATCCTCTACTGTGAGGCTGCCCTGCCGCCAATTGGCACCTACTTGGCTCACAAGTGACGCCTTGCTGCCATCCGTCTCCTCTGCTCCCCTCCTACTGTCAACCCTGCCGCTGCCCGCCTGCACCCCCGGGTGCCCACCTGGGACTCCTGGCGTGCCCCCTCCCATCGACACCTCCTCGCCCCCCTAAAAG
>JACCEG010000327.1:94684-186540 GCA_014065205.1 Tuber brumale | reverse complement strand
AGTTCTCGATATCCTTGAAAAGGTTTAAGGAATCGTATGTAAGGTATCCAACGTCTGAGACACTCTTGGGGTGTAGGTATAAAAGGGTTCGGTTGGTCCGACTCTGGACTTAAAACCTGAATCTCCTTTTTCTCGAGGTTTAGGATGTACTTAAAGTACATATAAGTGTGTATTAGGCCCAGGCCGAGGGGATGTCTGGCCCTCGGATGACTGTATCTGGGTTTTCCTTTTCCTTCTCTTCTGTCTTCAAAGAGCACTGGGTGCTCCAGTCGACGAAATATTCGGACTTGGTCGAATTCCACTCAAAATCCGATCCGTGCCAGGTACAATATATGCTATTGAATTGATCCCTTGTTGGGATCCCGAAAGGTACTGTGAACCACGAGGATTCTTGCGTATATTCTTCTTCGATTTCGAACAGTGCGGTTTCAAATATTTCTTCAAAGGAATGAATATAGATAGGACAGTGAGGTGCTTTGAAAATGTAATCGAAGTCTGAGGTGAGGGTGGAGTTTGAAGTGAACTGGTAGTTCATATAGTGAGCCTTGGTAACAGGAGAACTATCAATATACTGTTAGGCGGACGCCAAACTCAAGTATATAACTGAGAGACGTAGGCCCGAAATCTTTTGGTCGGAGAATCTGTCGAGGAAGGCTCATCTCGATAAGTAAGGTAAGGTAAAGATTTAAAGCGTAAACAATATTATATTGATAAGATCTCTTCTCCGTTGCTTGATGATGCCTGTAAAGCTCGGGAGGCACTTCGATATTTATATCCCGCGTCTGAGTGTTCGCGAACTACTTCTAACCACTATGACTCCGAAGTACCACTCTGGTTTTAATACCCAAACGTCCAGAATCTTATAAGTGCGAACACCGTTTGACCCTGAAACTTATCACACCCTTTTTGCGGACTCGGAATAGTATTCCTCCATTGAGATGACTGCGCTATTTGTTATACCAAACAGCCGCCTCCAACTTAGATGTCTCCATAGACTTTTTATATGACTTTAGTCTTATTGACTATCGTCCAGTCATCTCATCGGTCATGAAGTGATCAGGTTCATGCCGGGCCACCTAGTGCCAATCGCAAGTCCGAGCCCAACGTGTCAACGTCTTAAGATGCTCCGACTTATCTAGGTCTTCCATTCTGAGCGTGCTTCCCCTTGGTCCGCCGGCCTCCGTAGAGGGGTCCTATTGCTAGGACCAACCAACCTACAGCTGATCTCAGAAGGGTATGGGTGGATTCGGTATACCCCTAATAGCTTCCGCTACTGGGATATCCTCTTGGAGTATTTCGCCGAAAACGTCCCGTCACCTTCGGCCCATAATTAGGAAGCCTAACTTTGAAGCCTACTATCTCAATGAGCCTCCCACGGATTTCCTCCTTTCCACTTCCCAGATGTCGCCAAAGGTCCCCTCTCATATATCCTGCGAACCGCATGCGGTCGGACGGACGGCGGCGACGTATATGGTGTTATGAAGTGGGCTTCATTGATGTGACATTTTAGTTATGGGACTCAACTCACGAAATCTCGCTAATGATGTGCGGGCCCCATAAGGGGGCCGGAGGGGGGTGTTGGCACTCCGGTAAATTGAGGGTCTGTGCGCAGTTACCCTACCGTGGGTCTGTGCACATGTCTCGGATTTCCATATGCCTAACAGAAAGGCTGTCAAGAAACAGAAGAAGAAACAAGCACTTAGGAGGCTTTTGGGTCATGAAATTCATCATTTTATTGTTAGAGTTTCTGGTCATATATAGCAATTCTATTGTTGAGCTGTTTCTATCGTTGAGCTATTTCTATCGTTGAGCTATTTCTATCGTTGAGCTGTTTAGCACTCCCTGAGAGTGCTGTCATCTTCGATGGTCGCTTAGCATCTTTCGAAGTGGCAGGAACCTTGGCCTGGTTAATAGACAGAGTCTACCAGTCATGTGAAGAAGAGTATAATGAGTGGGTGGGAGTGGCGGGGCTACTGGTATCCCAACTGGGTAGTAAAGGGGTGTGCAATTGGAGACAGCCGAATTATACAATCTGATTGGCAAGAGTTGCTGCCTAGTTGACATGTAAGTTATGCTGTTTAGTCCAACTGAGATCGGTAAAGATACTCATTCTGCATCTCCGCAATTTGCTCCTGCATCTGTCCCAGAAGAGCAACTATTTGCACATAGTTTGCATTGATTTGTTACTGCAGTGCATCTACCCCGACCAACGAAGGTATGTTGGGAACCAAGCCAACCTTGTTCAGGATGCCATAAACGTGAGCCTGGACCTCCTGTAAACGATCTTGAGCGCCCTATAGGTGGTTGCCAATGGCTGGAAAATTGGGCTGAGCTATTTTTCCGATAGTAGTTCTTTCGGCGGTCTCCGGAATAACCTTTAACAGCCTACCAGTCAAACTGTCAGTGACAGTTAGTCAGGAGCTTCTATTGTTTTTAAAATTCAGACATCGATGAATATTATTAATTACCTAACATCTTATTGTGTTAAGCAAGGAGAGGTATTGCTGTTCTGTATTTGTTGTGTTGTAAGGTTGAAGAAGCGTTGTAGAAAAGAATTAGTTGTTGCTAAAGCATCTGAAAGCCACATGTCAGCCAGTTTTTTACCAAGACATGCCAAGGCTGTTCTGAATTCTGATTTTATGAACTGGTGCTTACAACAACCGAAACCTGTGGAAATATATTCCATCTCAACTTCAAAAGCCAACTGAACATATCACACTAGTTTGTCCTTTGCACAGAGGGCTCAGGACTCTACTTGAGTATGTATTATTCAAACAAAGATTGGTCATGTGGTGTCAGCTTGTATGTCATGGCATGCGGCCGCTAACTGATTCTTCAAGCATACTGTAGCCATCAAGAAGGGCAGCATTGCTTCCATTATCAGTTTTAGATTAACGCTGCATAAAGCCGCAATCTCAAAACTCTCGTACCTTCGCTTAGTAGTGCGAGAAGGTTTCAAAGCTCTTGGACGATACGAGTACTGTGTTTATTCTGCGAGTACGGGATATCTATTTGTGAACCTAAACCACACAAGATGTCCAGGCTTGGTGTAAAAATAATAATACAAGTTTTATGGGTTTTGCGGGGGTGCCTAACTTGGTGAAAAATATGCTTTCTTTTTTTTAGATTATGTTAGCTTTGTGAAAACGATTACCTGGTATTGGAGTTAGTGGAATCTTGCTGGTGTCTGAGTCTGAAGCATCATAGGGTATGTCGGCTTCCGGTATTTTAAGTTGGCTTGGTGTGTGAAAAGCTGCTTTTTGTGGGGTTTGCGAGGTTCTTCTACTTGGTGAAAAGGTGTCTCCAGAGGGGATATGGAACGTCTGGTCATGGAGCTAAACCTGGCTCCAAGAGTCTGTTTACGGCTTCAAGATGCTGCTTTGGGGCTGTCCGGAGCATCAACTAAGATCATTACGAGTGATATGTAATGTGCGTAACCAGGGTACAGCCCCGCGGGACGACCGGCGGCCGGATGGGGAAGGAGTGGGTGATGGGGGTGGGGGGCACATTGAGGCTCAAAAGCTTGTCTGAGGGCGGAGAGTTTGATGGGTCTGGGACGGGACAATATATCTAGGGGGGTTGGAAAGGAGAGAGTGTAACACCTCATAATTGAAATTTGAGCTTTGAGGTATGTATCAAAGGGCCTATTCAAATATACGCCAAACTCCACTTTTCGGCAATCCACTATGCAACACAGTGGCAGCAGTACAGTCCTGTTGGATGGATGAATGGTTTATGATTTCGACGCACGAGCCAATGCTTTTCGGGCCCTCTTGGATAGCCTTGGTGGAGCCTCTGTCTTTTTGCTACCTTCTGGGCTTGCTTCTGGCTTTGGTTGATCTGATGGGCCGGCTCTGTCCTCTGCTCTCCGCTTATTCCCTCGAGCAGGTTCATTGACGACAACGTCTATAACACCTCGGAAAGAAGTCCTTTTCAGTTTTGCTTGGGCCTAGCCAGTAATGTCAGCTCAGTCCAGTTCGTAACATGAAAAACACAAGATCCGGCAAGGCCGTACCACCACCAAGCGAGGAAGCCCATCCACTGCCTCTCTGCCTTTGCCCTGGCTTAGTCCCCATAGTGTTGCGAGATTGATCACGTCGAATGGACCTCTAACACCAAGAGCTCTCCTCGCTTCACTGCTAATAACGATTCCTCGCCCTCTTGTTGCTCGTATTAATGCTGCTGCGTTTCCTATCAGATTTCTTCGTGCCGTGACATCATTGATACTGGCAGAGTAGTTTATTTCGAGAAATATCCCCCGCTGGATTGCCAGTCCAACCGTCTTATGCTTGAAGTGGTACCCCATGCGTTGTGAGAGATCGACAGAGATGAGGTCGCAATCCAGCTCTTTGCAAGCCTGCAGGAGAAGTTTCTCGTTCGTAGGACGCAGAGCAACAATGTCATAGGCAGAGGTTAGGGCGGCGAGTCGGTGGTTTTGGGAGGGGTCATCAAGGATAACCGTTATTCGGCGGAGTATTTGGAGGTTCGGGTATTTGGGAAACGGATTCTCCGGGATTGGATTGGGCTGGAGCAGAATGGGCGTATTAGATGGATCCCCTAAACGAACAAACGAAAAGCTCCCGTGCGGTGGAAGCGGTGGTGGGAGCAACATACTTGGCTTTGCGGGAACTTTCCCGAGTGGGTGTGGGATAAAGCAATCACATTGTAGCCCACTATTTGTCGATGGTCAGTTTTCTTAACATCAAAGAAATGAGAAGACTTACGCTCGTTCAGGAAAGCCACAGTTCGCGGAAGATCCGGGGAAGTGGGGGCCCAGGGAACGTTGAGGTCGTAGAACATCTGAGTGGTGGAAAACCAGCCGTAGGAATAGCCTGTGTGGATTGAGTAGGACGATTCGAAATGAAGGTGCTGAGACAAGGGAGAGAACGTGCGGGTTGAGGTGGGTTGGGTCACAGCTGTACCAGTGCCGGTATGGCAACTTGTTACGCCAGTAAAGAGCCTCAACGACGTGGGCTGCGATGACTGTAGGTTATTGAGGACCGGACTAAATTTACTGGCATACAAGTAGTCTGCCGCTCTTGCTTAACGCGTCAACTCCAACAGGCGGTGCCAAGAGGTCATCCATCACCCCGAGCCGGCCTCTAAGCGTCAGCTGGAAATCCCCGCAAAACACTCGAATACGGTAGCTACCCGAATATACCGAGAGCCATACAATATGTACTAGTACTCAAGTGTATTGAATTTTCCTGGAATTGTATTTGCTGTGAAAAGGTACAGTACAATTGCCGAAGGCTTGGGAAATAGCGGGGATGGCGGTACTCGAGCATGTGTCCATCACTAACTCCTTTGACCCCACGATTTTCTTGGCCAGCTTTCCCATTGCAGCGCGGGGATGCAACTTTCTAAGTTATCGCTGCAACTCTTCTGACCACACAATCTCCAGCACTCTCCCTTCCTCACCATTCCATATGGAACCACATATTGGTCCATAGAAGTTGAGATGATTAAATTCCCACATCTATTTCCCCTCCCTTCCCTGTCTGCCTACCGGATGCCATTCTCGTGGCAGCTCTTCGCGGCGGTTAGATGTGTCTTGATTTGACCGTGGGCCCCAGTAGCAGACTCTGTACCGTACAGTGGTACAGCGGAGCCAATGTAATGCGCTCTACAACATGTCGTGACCATGTTTACTTCTTTACGAAAGAAGAGCGCGATATTCGGACGGGAGAATGATATTGGGGACTGTCAAAACCTCTCTAACGACACTCTACCGGTGAGGAGAAGACAGAAATTTGCTGTGCGGTGTTTTGAAGAGAAATTACAAACCGAACGAAGCTGTGAAAGCCAACTTAATTTTAGTTCCTTCCATCATATATTCACCCCTCCTTCTTACTTTATGTGCTTCTGCTGCTCTTGGTGGAACTTCTACTCCTCCTGTGCTTGCCGCGGGACTCAATATTCTAGGGTTCGTCAGGGAATTTAGCTGTTGCTAAACATTGCTTACACAAAATTGCAATAGTTTCCGGGAAACAGAAACAGGTAAACTGCCAAAGGCCCCACACCCTTGTAACCTAGACTTGGGTTTAGGTTGTCGTCGTTGTCTTACCCTTCTCGCTCGCAAGGGCTTGTACCGACTTTGCCTCCGAGATCCCTCCTCCCACCACCACCACCTCCTCCTCCTTCTCCTCCCGCCTCGCAACGTTCCCCCCACCCCCTTCCTTAACTACTGGCGTTGCTGCACGCCCCTCTGTCCCCCTCCTTCTATCAAACAGAGTGCGGCCTAGCTTCACCGTAACACCACCGCCTCCACACCCACAACCACCGGCAGGGCCTTGTCATCCAAAGGGTGACTGACCATCTGCACCTTGTTTCGCTCTGCCTTATCATCTACCGTGCTTAAATCCACCTCTCTCTCCACTCTCTCTCGCTTCTACTGCACCAACAATCCCCCATCTCGGCGTCAATTTTCCCGCCTCTTCGTTACTCTTTATCTTAATTCCTGGAACAGTCACCAAACCTATCTTCCGGTACCTTTCCCTCGGCCATTTAGTCGTGGAGTTAGGACAATGGCTCGCGTTTATGCAGATGTGATACCCCTGGCTGTTTTCTAACTTTTCTGATCCCCTGCTGGAATTTCGATGTCGCAAGCGAGACTACGACAGGGCAAAAGTCCCGGACGCGATATTTTTGCTACGGAGGCGATAAGAAAACTCGGAACATGTAGCTAATCTAAAGTTTTTGATCATGGTGTAGGTCAATCAGCATATGCCCAGAACATACTGGGACTATGACTCGGTCAACATTCAGTGGGGCGTTCTTGAGAACTACGAGGTCGTGCGCAAAATTGGTTAGTTTCTTGATTCTTTTAAGACTTGCCGCTTTCCGAACCCGGCTTTTGCTGACATATTCTCTTGTTTGATTCCTTATCGTAGGTCGAGGTAAATACTCGGAAGTATTCGAAGGAATAAATATCACAAATTACCAGAAAACCGTTATCAAGGTTTTGAAACCAGTCAAAAAGAAGAAGATTAAGCGCGAGATCAAGATCCTGCAGAACCTCTCTGGAGGTCCAAACATTGTCGCTTTGTTAGATGTTGTTAGGGATCCACAGGTTTGTCGCTTTGGCCTAGTTCTAATCGATATTACGTCTGAGCTGCTCTAACGTCGATGCTCTACCACATCAGAGTAAGACACCCTCGTTAATATTCGAGTACATAAACAACACCGACTTTCGCAGCCTCTACCCGAAGTTCCAAGATTTCGATGTGCGCTATTATATCTACGAGCTGCTCAAGGTTAGCGTCCTTCAAGGTGTCAGCATGGATCGGAGGCATTTGGTAGTTAATCTTTTGAATCCTCTAGGCACTCGACTTCTGTCATAGCAAGGGTATCATGCATAGAGACGTCAAGCCCCACAATGTCATGATCGACCACGAGAAGCGGAAGGTTAGTTCCACAAATCCCAAACACGCCTGGACCGTACGGTTAGCTGATGGTTGCGCCAATAGTTGAGGCTGATTGATTGGGGTCTCGCTGAGTTCTACCACGCTGGGACCGAATACAATGTCCGCGTTGCATCGAGATATTTCAAAGGCCCAGAATTGCTTGTTGATTATCAGGAATACGACTATTCCCTCGATCTCTGGTCTCTGGGTGCTATGTTTGCGTCGATGATCTTCCGCAAGGAGCCTTTCTTCCATGGAAACTCTAACTCAGACCAGCTCGTCAAGATTGCAAAGGTCCTAGGCACGGAGGAATTGTTCGACTACCTCGACAAATACGACATTGAGCTCGATACCCAATACGACGATATTCTAGGACGATTCCCCAAGAAGAGCTGGCACCAATTCGTTAATGCCGATAACCAGCGCTTCGTCAGCAACGATGCTCTTGACTTTTTGGACAAATTGTTAAGATATGATCACCAGGTACATTACGAACCATATTTTACATGTGCTCGATGATACTAATGGGTCTTTGTATCTAGGAACGTCTGACCGCAAAGGAGGCTATGGCTCATCCTTACTTCGAGCCCGTTCGAAGAGCAGCATCGACACCGAATCATGGATCATCATCCCATACCTAGATGTAAGCAAATGGAAGCACTTGGTAAAATCGGCGCGAGGCGTTGCCAGCGTATTCTTTGTTCCTAGTTTTCTTGAATCATGGTTACAATTATGTCCGTTTTCTCATGATCACCCTCTTATACGCTCCTCTGCATGCATATCCATTTTTTACGTTCTATCGACTTGTTTCCCTCTGTGCCTCTGATAGTGTGGGATTTATTTTCTCGGCTCTTTTCTCTTACCTCACTTTTTTTTCCTTTTCCTTAGCCTTCTTAGTCCATATTATAAGTTTGTGGTGCTCACCCGTTCTACCCAAAATGAGAAGGGTTGTTCTCTGTGCCCATTTCCCCCCGGCTCCTGTTTTGGTACGATATGGTAATTATTTTTCAGCTAAGTTACTCGCCAGGTTCGCATTTCTTCTTTATCACCGCCTTGATCCGTCCATTCCATCAGCTACCGTACTCCCCTGTGCCCTTAGCACCCCTTTCCGAACTTCTTTCCCCTTCTCATTTTTCCAATCTTCCCACTCCCTTCTTTCCTCCTTTTTTTCTCTTCCTTCCGGATCCCCTCTTTGGGTGTTGGCATGTAAGGCATTGAATAGTTAATGAAAGCGCGGGGAAGGAAAAAACTTATTCGTGAGTATTGTGCGTCTTCTCGGGCGCTCATTATCGGCAATCGCAGATCAAAGGAGGAGACGGGCTAGTTGATCAGGAGTACCATATTGTACTGTATACCATTATGATAATATCCTAAATAAATAAAAACACGAGAAGAGGTATGATATTGTAAGTTGGGTGTGTATATGGACTTTTTTTTTTGATAAAAAAAAAAAAAAAAAAAAATTCCCTTCCATCGGTATTGTGAATGTTATACAACAGACAACCCAGGGAGAGCATGCCCGAGCTGTCCGCCCACTGAAAGCCAATATAGAACGCTTCTTTTTCCTTTCCTTTTTCCTTTCCTTCTGATCGGAGTTGTGCATATCAGGCGTATCGATCCCGTCGAGTATGGACCGTACATGCCACAGGGTACCCACCTGCGTACCGGCACTGCACTTGAATACCATACAGTAAAGCGGGGAGGAAAGAAAGGAAAACAGGACCCAAGTTAGACCTCGCTGTAATAATCTGGCATTATACTATCTGGGTATGATACAATATCTATCTCTACCATCTCGCGGTTGCTCGTCCCGCCCGCAACCATAGTCTACAGTACTCGAGTACAGTACGGCGCTGCACTATTTGCTTCTTCCTTATCTACAAGTTGCAAACTATCGAGGATCGAGGACTCAAACCTATGAATCGAGAAGAGTGCGGGCCATGGTATCATAACTACAGACGGGGGGGGAGGGAGGCATCATACGGTAGAGAGGTTTTTTCTTATGATAACAATATTATTATGATGATTATGATGTGATAATTATCATAATATTATGATATGAAGAATTGAAAAAAGCAGAAAGAAAAAAGAAAAAGGTTCCGGGTAACGGGGTTTAGGAGGTTTTATTTTATGACACCTTGTATCATAATGAAGAGAATTACCCGTAGCCTTATCCCAACTTGTTTGTCGCCTTCAGGCTTTGTGTATCATGACATTGTGTTGGTTGGTTGGTTGGTTGGGTTTGGCCAGGCCAATTTGTTTTCTGGAATGAATGAATGGAAGGCGTCGGTTGCTTCGCTTACATACATGCGTTCCGAACCAATCCATGCAAATAATCGACCCTTCTTTCTCTTTCCTTCCCCTCCCGCTCTCCCTCCCCTTCTCATTCAGCTGGGTATTTGTTATTTTATTTTTCTTCCTTTCAGCCTCAACAAAAATACCTTGTGACGAAGATGGTGATGATGATGGTGATGAGAGAAGAACATCGGTTTTGCGAACCATTGAACCTTACTGCTACTGGCCTCACTTTTAATTACGGTATCATCATCGACGACGACGGGATTTAATCCTTCTTCTTGTTTTTCTTTTCTTTTCTTTTCATTCTGGTTCTTTCCGACAGTTTGGTTTCAAAACTCCCAACTCGAACATCGACCCCCTTGTGCTCACCCCCATTGGACGTGCCATCCTCAGCAGTAACCCTTAACCAGTGATCATCCCAACGACGCGGGTAACTTATACTCAGATCAAGTTATCCGACACAGCAGCACAGGGCAGCGAGAGCACAGCTAACCTTAATCCATAAAAACCTCGCTCCAAAGAACTATTTCCACCCACCAACCAACCACCACCCTCCCCCCTTCTTCCCGATTAGAGCAACCCCCCCCCCCCAAATAACAATCACCCCCGCCGCCGCCACTCCCACCACGTCTTCCGTTCATCCATCGTCGATCGAGATACGACACACACACATCTAAAATCGGGAGAAAAAAAGGGAAAGCAAGGAAGGAAGGAAAGAGGAGTCAAAATGCGTACAGACCCCCGCATCCGCCAGTCCCTAAACCGCATCTCGACCTCTCTCGAGAACGCATCAGACAACGCTCGCACGGGCTGCTTCACGTTCGCAAAGTCATACTTGGACCCTTGTCTAGCCTCCTTGTCAAATTGTCTACCCCAGCAACGACCACACAATGCACATCACAGACGGAGCGGGCGCAGCGAGTACCCTTTTGGGTTCTACGATTACGACGATTACTCGGATGAGGAGACGTCTCGACGAGGCGGTGGGTTTCTGGCCTGGGGGAATGACGAGTTAGATCGGTTACTTGCTGGCAGTGGAGCTGGAGATTGTGGAGGTGGCGAAAGTGGTAGTAGTAGCGGGTATCGGGGTGGAGGGGGAATGTACTACGGATCTTCAGCATCAACAAGTGCCGTTGGAGCCCTCGGCGGGAAGAGAAAGTGCAATTTACCGAATGAATCGGATCCTACGGTGATTCCCACAACAAGTATGTTCGGCTTCCTAGCCCGCTTTGCAAGTTTCCGTGGCCGCGGCCTGCGATATAAACCCTCCGCCGCGAACCTTCAAGAACACCCACAACGCAACACCGGCCTGACGGCCGTAGAAGAGGAATCTGGTCGGAACCGCCCCACCAGCCCCGTCACTAGGGATGGGAGAGGGGAGGCTGGAGGGGGACGAAAACGCAGCGCCACAAATAGCTCTGGCGAAAGCGCCGGCGAGAGCCTGCGCAGTCGGGGGGACCTATGGCCTAGCGAGGACGACGACGACGCAATCCCTATCGGTGATGACTTCCTTGGTAATAGCACAGGTGGCGACCTAGTCGTTGTCCGCTCCCGGGATGAGGAATCCCCATCCCCGCCATTACCATCGGACGATGATGCACTGCGCCTTGAAGAACAAACCGCCCGAGAATACGAAGAATCGGAGATTGAGAGGAAGCGGGAGGCGGCGAGGAAACTTGCGTTGCAGAGGGGCTTGGCTGCTTCCCCTGTGAGCCCCCCCCTCCCAAAAACATTCATGTATGCGTGATTCTCTAACAATCGTGTAAGAAAAGGGCCCAATTTCAGCCCCACTCCCGTCCTCAGGATCAGTCTCAAAAGCTGTCTCGCTGAGGTCTGCAACGACGACTGATGCCCCGCAGTCCCCGACTAGCATGAGGTTCTCCACCCCCTCCCCACCGCCATTCCCCCCGGAGCCAGTGAGGAGGGAGAAGGTCGATTCTGCCCCTACCCCCGCTACCATCCTCTCTCCTTTGTTATCCCCGCCACCACCACTGCCCACAGAAGCAGTCGTAGCAAAGGAGGGGCGAACGGAACAATAAAGGAATTAGTAGGCGCTGGTCAGGTGGGGAGTGTGCAATCAACCCTACCCTCTTTATCCTTAACACTTGGGCTGCCGGTCTACTTCGCTTTACTCATGTCTGCATTATCTTTTCTTTTTTCTCCCTCCAACATACAAAAATCACCAAACGACTAAACTACAAAAAATAACAAAGAATATCGGTGTTCAGGGCAGGCTAGGATATTGATTGGTTTTGGAGTTAGTTTTTTCATTTCCGTTTTTCTGTTTTGTTTGCATTTCTTTTTCCTCATGCATGACTGGTCTTGTCTTGTCTGTTGCTTTGGGATGGGACGGGATGGGGGTGGTATAGGATGAACGAAAGAATTGTGCTCTGATGGATGGATGGGTGGGATAGATGGATTGATATTGTCCGTGGACAAAATTAATCACCCAAGACAACCAGCAACATAATTCTTCAGAAAAAACTAAAGTCCCTAACAATAAACTCTCTTGTAATCCTATGCAATGTGTCTGGACTCAAAAAAAAAACTTTGGTATGTATTTAAAGCATAATCAAAACTATTTAATGTAAAATCAAATTTTATACAGTGAACTCCTGGTCCTGTTGATGAATGTAAAAATAGGCAAAAGAGTTCTGAGGTAATAAGCATATCCTTACTTGTGAATACTTTCTATAATAGCACTGAGCTACATGCTTTATATTGTGGGATGAATTCCTTCTGGCCTATTTTCCCATAGTGAAAGGGCCATTAGAGTGGTGAGAGATGTTAGAACTAGAGGGTATTTTACTATATAATATTATTTTAAAGTCTTTTTACTTTAAGTATCAACCATTTCAACAATGTATATAAGAGGTGTCTCCTCTTGATGCTTGGGGACAGAATGACAAAAATATATATATATTTTCCATTATTGGTTGTTGAATAGAAAAGGACAATGGAAATACCCCCCCTAAGAGTTGAAGTTCGGTGTGTTGCTATGAGCGGTTAATTTTGTCCGAGTACGGTGCATAGTGTTATGATACTTAAAAAATTAACTATTATAATAATATTATTATTATCGTAGTTTGAACTATCATAAATTAAACTAGAGTAATTATATAGTTGGTCATTGTAAATCACTCGCGTCCTACGGTCCCAACCTCCTGTCCCCAGCCACGATAATTTGCACCATCCGACTTCCAAATACTTGTGAACGGGCGGGTGGATGAGCAGATTAGTTACGCGGCCCGGAAGGAATTTTAGCCCCTTTGGTGGAATGGAATGGATAAATTGTCGCTTCATTCTGCCGTGCTTCTTCTACCACCATGGTGTTGTGATAGCCGTGCCAGCCCGAAGATTCTCATGGCACATGCTCGTTTGATAGGACGTCGTGAGCAACAGAAAACATGGAGGCGGGTGAGGGCCGCAACATCAAATCATACTCGCACTGATTCCGGTTGCAGATCAATCGCACCGCCCGGAAATGGGACTGGTTGCCGCTCCCCCCGTCTTTCTGTTGGAGCCCCAAACGCAAGAGGTCGGGTGAGCGGGAAGAGCTTCCCTGAGACTTTAAGGCGGCAATTTTTTATCGTTGGATGAAAAAAGATTAAAGTAACTTAGCAAATCAAATCACCCTCACAACGTACGAATCTGTACAATAAACGGCCCGGACGTATCCGCTTTACCACGCCCATGGAGCTGACACGTTTGTCCAAATATATGCCCTTTCTGAAAAAAAAAAAAAAAAGACTGCTCGATGACAATGAGGTATCATACTAGTAGTAAAAAAAAAAAAAAAACAAGAGCGGGGAAAGAAAATAGCATGCGATGCTTCTGCTCAGTGATCTGGAACTTTAAAGCTTAGAAATATTGGAGAGAAAAAGACATTAAAAGGAAAAATATATGATCACGAAGAGTATAAAGCCAGAAACATCAAAGAGAATTATTTGCTCATGCCATTGTGACAAACCACACCGATTTTGATTTCCACCACGCTCTCTACCATTCCACAAAAACTTAAACACCAATAAGGGCAGCTCCGACGGCGACACCGGCAGCAATGAATCCCAACCCATATGCGCTACCAGCCTCGATCATAAGACTTCCAGCACTCTTTGATCCAGACGAACCAGGTGCAGCAGTACCAGTGACAGCAAAGCCATTGGCATCTGTGGTGGTGATGAGCCCTGTGGGCGAAGAAGTCTTGGAAGCACTTTTAGTGCTGGTGATGGTGGAAGTATTGAGACGCTGGGGATCAGTGGCACCACATGGCCTATTTGCGGTACAAGCGGCCTGGCACCTCGAGTTACCGGTGCAGGCATCGGAGCAACCCTTGACCTCGGCTTGGCAGCGGAAGTAAGGGATAGTTTGGGAGTACCTGGAGTGAATAATTAGCTATGTATTCTTGGCGAACCCTTGAACGGCTGAAAGGGAGAAAAGTTTACTCGGTCAAATTGGGCGTGGTGCCATCGTTGCAAACGCAATCGAAATAGAGATTGTCCTAGAAATTTGTTAGACTATATTTGAGGATTTATGAACAACAGCAACTCACTGGGAAGCACTTGTTCTTTGCAGCAGTCTTCTCCTGGTCACCACACAAAAGGGGGCATGCAGCGGTTTGGGCTTTGCACCACTGAATCCTCTCGGCCTCCGGACTAGTAACGAGGTTCGTATTAGCCGTATCCGAGGGATAGTTAATGGCAACTCGGTAGTATACTTACACAGCAGTGACATTGAAAGGAGGATATATCTGTGCAGACACAGACAGGACAGAGCAGGCAACGACAAAAGCGGTAAGAACGAATGACTTCATTTTGAATTTTGGTGTTTGTCTGTTGTAAGAGGAATTGTTGACTCGCCTGCAAGGTACGGGTAGAAAAACTAATTAGCAATGGTCCCGCGCTCCTCTGTGACCAAGAGGTTCAAATCGAGGGGAGTAGGGGAATAGGGGTACTGGTACACTTACAAGAGAAGATACTGTGATTATCGTGAAGGGGGGGATATTAAATGCGAGGAATTCTCTAAACGAGTGTGAGATGTCGAACCTGAGCAAGAGGACGAGGAGAGGAAGAAAAGGAAGGGAAGAGGAGAAGAGGTGGCGCAAAATATTGTTTAAAAAGTGGAGGAACGAGTGGACGAATTATTATTAAGTTACTATTGGTACCGGTACTACAGGTATCAGGTGGAAAAGGGTAAAGAAGGAGGTTGAGGATGAAGTGAAGCGGAGAACAGGCTAAGGTGAGGAAAGGAAAGGAAGGAAAATACTAGGGGGGGGGGACTTTTCGTGAGCCTTCCCGTCCACAGTGCTTGTACTGGTACCTTTGACTTTTGCACTGAAATCTCTCCAACCAAAGGTGGACTTGGCAACCCTTCACACCCCCCCTTCGCTTCTTCTCGGGGCTTGTTAACGGCCATTTATACACTTGCCCACTTCTGGTGTGCATGTGTGTGTATGGTCTTTTGTCCTGTCTGTGGTGAGGGACCTCTGTTGCCGGAACATGCGGAAATTCATCCAGGGTTAGTAATATCATGTTGATGTGCCGATCATGGCCCTAATACAGGTTAATACCTTGGATATTGCTCATTAACTGTGTATGCCAAGGAAATTAACATTAATTAGCACGTTCCCAACATTCTTTGGCTTCGGCCGGGAGTTCGACCCACTTTTGAATCCCAATACCTCCACAAAAGCTTGAGATATTTTTATTTTCTCTCTATTAATGTGTAGAGAACGGCCTACTTCATCACCTAATGGAGCCGTAATTATTGTGGGAGTGGTTGCTGAAAATCCTTTGGGGATTGAAGTTGAGCTACATTTTCTTGGCAAAGCACTCCAGCTACAGACGTCCCTCACCGTATCGTGCTCAGTGTTGTGTTGCCTCGTCCATCCGTCGTTGCCGGGTCGGCGAACTGGGATAATGAATTATTGAATTCCATCTGGATCTTCCCTTCGGGGCCCAGCCCGCTGAATAAATAGACTGATTCATTGGGCTGCATTTTTTAGAGCAGCTCACGAGAGGATCCGATTCGCTTTCTGGATCGCGGGTTACCTGTCACTATGGAATTTATGGTACGGGTACAAATATGATAATAATATTATGATATAATGCACAACTTTAAGAGTGCTCCGCCCCCGCCCCCGTAACCTCCCACGTAATAACTAACTTTTAACTTACTCGAGTGCAAGACTTTCTATCCCACCGTACTTTATCATACCAGCCGATATCGATCCCTTTTAACCCAACATACTTTCCAGGGGAACTCCACCATGTTCTGGTGCCAACAACAACGGCAGCATCCCTCGCAATCATGAATCAAGGGAAATCACACTCAGGAAGAAGCCGCATACGATCCGTTGAAGATCGCTTTCATAAAGATGGTGGCGAAACACTCAAACCGATGCCTATAACGTTGATTGATCATACGATCACGCCGAGTGAGAACAGTCCTTCGCTGTGGGCCAGAAGTGCGAAAGTTGTCGACTATGTTATTGTTGCTGGGAGCAGGACAAGAGCAGGGGCTTATGTTGCGTGGAACTGCTCGATAGAGACTTTTGAGGTTTGCTTCCTTCACTTAGTCCAAGTGCGGTTTTGGGGCTCACGTTGCCTTGCCATCGTGTGTAGGGGGCTCAATTCATAGTTCGCAAAAGGTAGAGTACCGGTACAGTGTGCGTTGGCCGCCCGATGCTGGGATACAGAAATGGAAACAAAAATAAAAAATGAAAGATCATAATAGTATTATTATGTTATGAGAAGAAGGATTGATAGAGATTAATCACTCCTGTCGCAAATATGCAAAATATGTCTAACATGGCCAATGGGATAGATACTCGGAATTTGTAACGCTAAGAGAGATGCTGCGCGAGACTTTTCCAAGATCTCTGGCTTCGTTACCCTCTTTGCCGCCAAAGAGTGTTGTCTGTGAGTCCTCCGGGAATGGTGCAACACGCTTAACATGAAAACGAGAATTTGACATTTCGCAGCAAAATTCCGGCCAAAGTTCCTTGAAGCACGGCGTCAGGGATTGTCGTACTTTTTGTCGTGGGTTATATGATATTTTTCCCCTTTGAAATATATCTTTTGGGGCTAACATTTGGTGGTTGAAGGTGCATCCTCCTGAATCCTGAGTTCGCTGGTTCGCCTCTCGTGAAGGATTTTTTACTTAGCACCGACGACTAGAGAAAAGGATCCTGCACTTCTATACAGTTTCCGCCTTTCCTTTTCCCCTTCCCATTGAGCACTTTGACTTTATCAACCCCAGTTCGCCGGACAGTTTTTATTTTATTAATTTTATATTTTTTTACTCTTCTATTCCTCCCCCCCCCGATAATGTTTTTCCATGTATCATAGATGTTACGGCTTTCTTGGTCTGCGGGTGCCGTATTCGTACGGTCCTATTGTACCGGTACCATACTGGTGGCGTGCTGTAGCACTGCTACCTGATTCCCTCTCTCTTTGGCGTTGATGCTTGTAAAAATTCTCGTGGTTGGCCAGAAAACGGAGTTGTCGGCTGAGGATTGGGGGGGTTGTATGAGCTCTCAGGAGTGAACCAAATTGAAACAACTGTTCTATGTTTTTGCCATCTAGCATAGAGGCACAGAAGGACATTTATATTGTCTCCTCTCCTGCTTTCGCCTAGATAATTATTTCTCCGGAGAGCGCAGGAGACAAACCGCGCCTCTCGGTTGCTGATTTATTGAATTGGTTACTGCAACTTTTAGGGGTGTCTCGAAAGGAAAAAGAGCCCCCCGGGATTCTCTAAAGACCCCGAAGAATCGCAAAAGCCATAACTACAGAAGTTTAGCAACGACACTGGACCGAGTGTCGCAAATACTGTATTTGCCTTCGGCCTTTTTCCTCAGAAGGACGAATCCTCATATAATCTGTTCTTTTTGCGCGTAGCCCTGAAAGGAAGGAAAAATCTTTATATTGACTGGATATAGGAGAATATGAAATCCCCCCCTAACAATGAAGCGAAAGGTCCCCCACATCATCCTTCGGTTCAGCAAACACGTCCCCGCTGCTGCTGCTCATACTCCCTCTGAGAATACCATTCCCACAAACTCTACAGAGCCTGATACAACAGCAAACGATATGGCGCGACAATCCGATGCAGCCACGCGAACCAGCAAACGTAACGGGGGCACTACTCCCCTGAAGTCTTCCAGTGGACGCAACAAAAAATCGAATAACCTCGAGCCTCTGGCGCGAATCGACAAATTTCAACCACCGGGCTCGCAAACCACCAAGAGAAAACGTGTAAATGATTTGAGTGTTGGCGGGGGAAAGGGGGATCTGCCAATTCCTCCGAAGAAAGCCCGGGGGTCTGCGGCTCCCGAGCAGCATGCGGGTCAAGCTTCCTCACTGGATGAGAAGGGAAAAAAGGATGAGGATAAACGGGTCCTTAGAAGTCAAGATTCAAAGCTTACCGAGTATGCTGAATGGCTGGAGCCAGAAGATAGAGGTATTCCCTTTTTTTGTTTTTTGTCTCCCAACGTTCTCCCTGATTGTCTGGTGTATGGGGGGGGGGGTTCTTGATGTCTTAAGACTTCTTGTGCCATATGGTTTAATTGAACGTAAACTAATTGGGAAACTACTTTCTAGATGCTATCGATTGGAGCGCACCAATCACACTTATTGAAGGCGACATCCCAGCGATTACCTTCAATGGCGACGTCATTGCTGGGGGTTCAGAAAACCGCACTATTGGCGATGTTCATCGACCGAGTGAGGGTGTTGGTGATGCAAATATCACAAGTCCTCCTCGTGCTCTAGAGACGTCCGTCAACAACCTCACACATCCGAACCGTACTACACCCGTTGTAGCAATTGATGCTTCGCCCCGTGCTAAGCCCATTGTGACAATCGACCTTGAGGCCGAAGCCCGAGCAAGCAAGAACCGATTCCCGACAAGGTATACCTATGATCCGCTTTCGGCTGATCGGTACCTTAAACCGCATCAAGGGAAAGTCAGAGAAGAGAAGCGTCAACGCAATCTTGAGCGTGAGAGGGTGGTATTTCAGAAGGCCCAGTACGAGAAGAAATTGACGAATCTTAAATCCGAGGAGTGGATGAAGATATTTGGTCTTGCTGGATTAGTGGCGTCTGGCATTGATGTCGACAAGAAGGCACTCGAAAAGAGGAGGGCTGCGATGATCAAAGACCTCGAGGCGATGTTAATAAGATACAACACCTGTAAGGAGGAGGAGAGAAGACGGCGGATAGCTAAAGGTGGAAGGGCCAGTGCAAGCCCTGTGGGTAGCATGGATGTGGAGACGCGGAAGAGTTCCACCGAAGACTACGAAGTTCCTCTCGATGATGATGAAGATGATGAGGACGAACAAGGCCGTGAAGCAAGTGCTGGTGGTGGCGGAGGGACCGCCGGCGATGAAGTAGATTATCCGCCCAACACTGTCAAAAAACATCGACAGAAACCTAAACAGCAAAAGCCAAAGAAGGTACCCGCCGTTGTTCCCGAGCCCGAACTAAAACCTTTCACCTCATTCTACAAAAACCTACACGACCGGAAAGCTGCCGTGAGTGGTTGGAGGAGGGCGGGACGAAACCTATCAGCGTTTGGCCAACCTCTGCCAGAACCTGAATCTCAGGAGTTCAAGCTGCCAGATGAGATTCTTAATGCCGCTGCAAGACATACAAGAGCTCGCAGAAGGGTTTCACGATAGCCCAAGTACTAAACCCTGGGTGCGTCCTCGTCGTGCTGTTCTATGTATTATAAGGTCTCCTTCTATCCGTCACAGCATAGTTTCGTGATGGTACTTCTGGCGATTGGCGTATCGCCCTAGTCTTCTTCATTTTTTTCATTTTATTTTTGTGGTTTCCCATGTATCTTTTCCCTTGGCTCCTTTTCCATTTTACCTAAAAGATACACGGATTGTTTTTTCCTTCAGGGGGTTCTGTTTCTTTTTGTATGGGCAGCTCGGGTTCTCTTCCAACTTTCCCATCTGTCTATCTTTTCTTTCGCGGTTTACTTTTTTTTCTCTCCCCACCTCTTCCGGGTAGGTAGTACTTGGGTTGGCGAGAGTCAACGCTTTTTTGCATTGCGAGGGTTTGTGTTTTTGTACTTGTACTTTTTAAGTGGCATATGTATGTACTCTACTTGCTCCTTGCGTCGCTGGGGGGAGGGGAGCCTTCACTCATGCATGGCTAGTACGGGTAATTCGCAATTTTTGTTGCCTGGCTTAAGAAAACGGGTGGCAATTGTTTAAAGCCCGTAATTGATTCGCCGAAGATCGATCCTGCGGGTTGAATGTTATGACAATTTTGACAAAAACGGTTTTTCGATTGTGACTGCAGGAAGATGTGTCCAAATGCGTTTCCAAGATGAGGGAGGGTCTACGAGTACAAGCACGGGCACTGTACTCGTGTAAGATAGGCACTTGGTTATTTGTATCGTGAAATGGCTCTTGTGGATCTGTAAATGAATTGAATCTCTCTATGGCGGTTCTTGCTTCCCGTTATTAATTTTTCCAATACTTTGGCGGCGCGGTCAGCTTAAGGTGCGAGTAACTTTTGCTTGAGCTAGATAGTAATCGCCTGTGAGCCTTGTATCTTTGCCAAGAGAGTCTAAACCAGATATAGTTAGTATGAAGGCGTTAACCGACTTCACAACCTTTCTGTATCGACTGCCGGCGCTGCATTTTTGAATGACGCTCTCTGACTGAGCGGTACATCAACATCGCCCTCCCCGAAGGAATACAACTAACCAACGAGGCACCGACTACGACCCGATTATCACTTGAGCCAACTCGAAATCCCCCTCCCGCGTACCCACCACGGCGCCCGTTATTACATTTCCCCCGCCGCTATCTCCTGCTGGTCCGTCTCCCCCCTTTGACCTTACCGCGTCGGCTTGAACGTCGTCAGCACAAACTCGACACTTTGCCAGCCCTTCGTGATTCCATTCGACCACATTAATTCCTGTAGGTTGGGAAGCGTTCAGTATCGCGGGCGACACAGCTGCTTGACGCGCGCGCGAGGGAGGCTCCACCGTGAAGCTGGTTGGAGCTAACTTACGATAAGTCTGGGGGCAAGTTCGAGTTAGTGGGGGAAATTCTGAGCTACGAGGCCAGGGAAAAGCAGCAGGGGGGATTCATACTGAATTTTATTTTTTGTCGGGGTGTGCTTTTCACGATCGAGCTTACCGGGACGTTTAAGAGGAGGAAGGATAAGCGGTAGGAGTAGGGCCGGGGGAGAGGTTTTCTTCTTCTTTCTTTTTTTACTGCACCAGAAACCTACACTTCAATTATAATATAGACATTCTATATTTCTTTTTTCCGGAGAGGAGGGTTTACATAGGATGCAAGCCCTGAGCATCAGGGCCTAGGAGGAGTCGAGAAAAAGTCATCACCTTTTCCCTTGCTTGTTTCCTTCTCTCCTCCAACCCAACCAACACTCTGCCCCACAACCAACATTCAACAACTCAAAAAACAGTCTTCAAGGTCAGTGCCATAATTGCTTCCAAACCTAGCGCCAGGATGCCCGCCGCTACAGAGCCCAGCGCCACTGGGCACTCACAAAACCTGGGTTCACAGTCGACCCAGGCGCCTCCCCCACCACCACCCGTTTTCTATAGCCGGGGATTTAACATATAAGTTTCTCCAACCAACAACCCAAGACGTCGCGATGGAGAAGCTGACAGTTCCCTGCACAGGCCATCAGAAGGTCGGATTGGATGTTAACATGGCGAGCAAGACGTTGAAGGTACGGGAATGCGCTTTGAAAAAGAACCCCCCCCGGCGCGGAACATTTGTGCTGACGGCTATACAAGGGATGGTCCGAAATCACGGCCTACCCAACAGATGCTTCATTGCGGCAATTTAGATTGAACTGCAGACAGTGCAGTAAGTGCTTCCGCGGTGCCTCGGCCTTCTGCAAGATAGCTAATGTTCTGGTGCAATTTTGTAGGGATTACTAGATGCTATGTTAACGGAAGAGCAACGGCTACACAACATACTGATCCATACCAGAATTTCAAGATGCATGAGACTTCTACCGTGCACCAACATCATCAATACCGGAAGAAGTTGGATGCAGTGCTACACGATCCTCCTGAGCATGAACTTGTAATCAACCTACCTTCTAGGGTTAAGATTGAGCCCGTAGTAAGTTCAATTCTATCAAGTTTTTCTGAATTCCGGGAACCCTCTGGAGGCCCGACAGTAGCTCGATTGCTTACAGGTTTGCTCTCGGAAAGGAATATTTCACTCCGGGCGTACAACATTCATCAACTCCGAAGCCTCCAACGGGGCAATCCAAGATGGACCCTCTAGATGCTACTACGAATGCGGCTACTGGGATAATGACTTCGTCACTACTTACATCCCGGACAGACAATTCATTTAGCCCGTTCGCTCCTCTGACTATTAAGATTGAGTTTGTAGTTGAAAACATCAGGGACGGGTTCAATTTTGTCGGCTGTGACCTGGGGGATATGCGATACCCACACGCCTATACAACACATTCGCCTCTCCCTGGAACTGCCTGCGGCCTTTTCCCTACTCTCGATGGTATTCATGAACGGTGGACATGGGAACTTGAGATCACAGCACCGAGGACTCTTGGGGATATTTCGAAAGGGAACTTGCCCGAGACTAAAGAGAAGAGGGGAGATACCAATGCGACGGCTAATGGGACTAACGGTCTGCCTAATGGGATTAACGGTGTTAATGGAAATCATGCTTCTCCTGACGAAGATGTTGATGAAACGCTTGACGATGATAATGATCTTGATATTATTGTCATATGCAGCGCAAATTTAAAAGACGAGGTTTGTTTACGAAGTTTTAGTCTGCTGGGCATGTATAATTGCTGATTTTGTGAAGGTTGACGGAGACAAACCTTGGAAGAAGACATGGAAGTTCGAGCAGACAATGGCAGTATCTCCTCAACATATCGCAGTTGCCGTTGGCCCCTTCGAACGTGTCAATCTTTCCGAGTACCGTGATGTGGAGGCCGAGGAAGCTATGGGAATTATGATTGTGGATGTGATGGGCTATTGTCTTCCTACCCGGGAAGCAGAGCTCAGGAGCACATGCATGTTCATTCCAAGAGTATGCACCCTCCTTATGATATCTAGTGGTGTTGATCAGTGTGTTAACGGGATACAAGGCACTCGATTATATGTTCAAGGAGTTCGGCCAATACGTCTTCCAATCATTCAACCTTTGTTTCGTTGACGACCTCGTTTGTGATACCACCGAGTCGGCCTCTTTGGTAATATGCAGTAACCGCCTCTTGTTCCCGGAGAGCCTAATCGACCCTATTGAGCCAGTTACTCGGACACTTACATACTCGCTTGCCGCGCAATGGGCCGGGGTTCATGTAGTTCCAAAGGATTGGTCTGATACATGGGTTATTGTTGGGATGGCGTATTGGATGGCCAACTGTTTTCTGAAGACCTTGATGGGTAATAACTGGTACCGGTTCAACCTCAAGAAAGATGCGGAGAAGATCTGCGAACTGGATATCGGAAGACCATCCCTCTACGCTCAAGGATTCCAAGTTCCAATTGAGCAATCCGCCCTGGACTTTATCAAACTTAAGGCGCCAGTTGTATTGACGATATTGGAAAAGCGACTGTGGAAGGTTAGCTCTTCAATGGTATTGCACCGCGTGGTTCGAAAAACCTTTCTTGGAGCAATTGCAGGCGATTTGAAGAATGGCTTAATGAGCACTCAACATTTCACCCGGTTATGTGAGAAGAACAGTCACACCAAACTCGAATCCTTTTTTCAGCAGTGGGTATACGGCTCTGGTTATCCACGGTTTGAAGTCTCCCAGCGCTTTAATAAGAAGAGGATGATTGTAGAGATGGGCATTCGACAAGTGCAGTCGTCGGAGACTCCGGCCGCACGGGTGACGGCTGAAAACTTTATGCAGGACGCGATGAATCACGAGCGCCATGTTGTTGTTGGTCCTACAAGGCCTGTCTATACTGGACCAATGACTATTCGGATTCATGAGGCAGATGGAACCCCATATGAGCACGTTGTTGACATCAAAGAGGGTTATACAAAGCTTGATATACCGTACAACACTAAGTACAAGCGATTAAAACGTTCCAGGCGACAGAAAGAGAGGGCTGCTGCTGGGGCTGGTGTGGACGTTAGCATTGATGCACAGAATGACGATGTTTTACTCTACTGTCTCGGCGATGTCCTACAGGCTGAAGATGAGGTTGTCGATTGGAAGATGGAAGATTGGTCAAAGGAGGAAGAAGACAAGATGGCTCAGGAGTCCTTCGAGTGGATACGCATGGACGCAGATTTTGAGTGGATATGTACTCTCAAGGTCAACCAGCCGGACTACATGTTTCTCTCACAGTTGCAGCAAGACAGGGATGTCATCGCACAGTATGAGGTAGGATACCTATTTTATGACTTGAATGCTTTGACTGATGGTAGCTAAACTATCCAGGCATTGCAATACTTCTCGAGTGTCAAAGAGTCAGCCTTGATTTCTTCAATATTTGTCAGAACCTTGATGGATCGAAGGTACTACTGGGCCATACGCGTTGAGGCAGCGATGGGGCTCGCAAAGGTTTGTTTTGCCATCCTTTTTTTTGGGGGGGGGAAGAGTTGCTTGCTAATTGATTCAGTGTGCCACGGCGGAGCTCAATTGGATAGGCCAATTCCATTTGACGAAGGCTTTCCAGGTGTTCTTTTGCTTTCCTGAATCTTCGGTACCTAAAAGTAACGACTTCGCGGATGCGACTGCGTACTATGTTCAAAAAGCGATACCTACGGCGGTGTCACGCATAAGAAATGTGTCTGGTGCTTGCCCGACATCTGCGCAGCGCTGGATCCTGGATGTGTTGCGTTGGAACGATAATAATAATAACAACGTAAGCCGGTGATTGTTTGGCGATGGCACTTATATTAATTAGAAGCTGACGAGTGCTTTAACAGTATGACGATTGTTTATACATCGCAGCATTGATGAAAGCACTTGCCAATACTATCACAATCACGAAGTTTGATTTGAATAACGATTCCGGGTATGAGGATGAAGAAGCTATTCAGACTCAAAAGGAGTCGATCAACGAGATCGAGCGATATCTCCGCATAGACAAGTGGCAGTCTGTATACCAGAATGTCCTATCCGAGACAGCTGTCGAGGTAATCATTGACTAGATGCAAAAGCGTAGTGTGAATATAGCTGACTTTGGGGGTAGATTCTGAAAGACTGGATTCTGTCGGGTATCAAAGACAAAGATTCCAAGTTTTTCCTGTCATACACCCGTGAAGGGACACTAGCTTCTCTAAGAGCCAAGTGTTTCGAATGTCTGGTTGAGCTCGGGGCGATGCACCGACCTGGGTTTGTCAAGTATATGGCCAAAGTTATGAGCTCTGACCCTTCGCCATACCTGCGCCATCGACTATGGAAAGTACTCGGAAAGGGTCTTGGCATGATTGCTGTCGGAAGCACCAAACCAGTGAATAATAATAATGCCAATCCTGGCTTCGGAGAGATGACCTTCGTTGATGATTCAGTTGATATGTCACATGAACGGCGGAGCGAGCTTGCCAAAGAGACGATCGCTGGAGCAATTAAGAACCTGAAGAAGGAACTTACGGACAACGAGGCTTTTAAGCAAGCCTTGTGGGCCGCGGCTACGTAAGTGACCGTCACAGAGCTATTAAGGATGGTGATGCTAAATTTGAACAGCTCTTCAGACATTGGCCTTATTGAGGTCCGCAACTTCCTCGACATCTGCAGTCTACTATTTGAGACCAAATCATCCCTCGTGGTTATACTCAGACAGAAGTCGAAGACCTTGAAGTGTACCCACCTCGGAAACGTTGGTTCCCCCGCTCATACACATCGTAACTAGCCTAGGAGATACAAGTGCCGCTGACTAACTTCATTGCAAATATAGTGTAAGATGGTAATCAGACACGAATATCGGGACTGGTACGCCCCGCGCCCTCAACCGCCGCCATCATCACGCCCTGCTACCTCAACCCATCAAGATCCTCCATACGCACAGAACTCAGCTCCTCGCTCTGGCCCAATCAAGCTCGTCGCAAACCCAAGACCTCGCAACAACCCGGGCTCTGCCAGGAGACTCAAGTCAGAGAGACAATCTTCGGGGTCCACGCCTAGACCTAAGCAGGCGGCGGCGTCTTGTACTCCAAAGGCCTCGCCAGCGGCGGGAGGGGCTGGATCGACCCCGAGACCAACAAAGATCGTGTTGAAGTTGAAAAGGCCGTTGCCGCAGAATGGTGATAGCGCATAAGCATGGGCTAGGGGAGGAAGGTGGGAGAAAGAGGAGGGATGGGCATAGCGGGGATTCATTAATTGCGGCCTGATCTTTTCTTTTCCTTTTTTAAAGTCCTTTGAGTGCTTTTCAACTCCCGTTTACGATACTTACCTTAGCTTAGCTTTACCCTTTACTTACTTAGCTTTACTCTTTACTTAGCTTCACTTGCTTCATGCGGTGTGTATCATTAATGCCGACTATTTTTCATTTTTCATTTTTCATTTTCATCTTCATATCATTTCTCCGCTGTACATCTTTCCCTTCTCTCCACTTCTCGTCACCATCGTCAGGGCTCCAATGGTGGAGTAGGCTCCACCTCCTCACTTATATTCCTTCTTATATTCCTCCTTATATTTTTCTTTTCCTCTTTCCGTTGTCGGACTCTTGCAAATAGGTATCATAGCATAAATTGGGAACTTGGGCGTTCTTTCGATTTTTTATTCTTTTACCACTTTCTTATCTTTCCTGTACTTTGAATTGAAGTTTTTTTTTTTTTTTTTTAATCACTACTTTTATCGGAGGGGATGCGGGACAATGTGAAAGGGGAAGGCAGCGGGGAAAGGGGGGGGGGGGGTTTCTTGATTAAAAAAAAAGAAAAGTTGGCTCTTTTTCATTTTTTTCATTTTTTTTTCAGTATGGTAGGTTAACTGAATTATGACGGTAGCATTTTTACGATACCCTACCTAGTACCGTAGGGCTTGTCAAAGGGTTGGATACGATTTTTCAGCTTTAGTCTAGTAACGGGCATTGCAAACGGAAGTTGCGTTTCTGTACTGTACTTATACTGTACTGTAAGTTAGTTTACTTCATGGTGTTATAGTTGATAATAAACTATCTGTGATTCCGACTGCGTATGATGCGGATAGTGCTAGCTAGGTATAATATTGTTGCTGTATTAGTGCTTGTATTGGTGTTGCGATTGAGTTGGATTAAGTAAGTATAATGGCAAGGTGGTCTAGCCCGTCCATCACTTGGCACGGATAGGGTAGTATTTGGGTATATTACATCTATCTATCTACTTATCTACCCCCCCATCGAAGGCCTGTGTGCATGCAAGTACTGTACATACATGACATTGGAGTAGGATATGGTTTACATACAATACTTTTAAGTGCTTGTTAGATACGGCACGATCCGATATGCAAGTAGTAGTCCCGGGGATGAAAGACAAAGCTTAACTTAACGACACAACCCCCCCCCCCACCCCCCAACAACTGCACCACACTTCGCAAGCTATCATATCCATTCCATATTCATTAACCATCACTCGTCAACCCCCCCCCCCAACCACCACCATCCAACAACGAAATAACAAATCAACCTAAAACCAACCCTCCTCTAAATCAAAAACAAAGACATCAATTCCTCCCCCCACCACCTCCAATCCCCATCCCCATCCCCATCCCCCCTCCTCCTCCACCACCCCCAGCAGCTCCGACCCCAATCCTCTCGTCCCTTCCTGCCGCTTTCCTCCCTTTCACACCTAGCCCAACACTTTCCTCCTTAACACCACCACCATTCTTCGCCTCCCGTCGAAATTCCTCATATATCGACACGTCGTCCACGGTCAATTTTATTGCTGTGGGTTTTCTCCGGAGCATGGCCGCTAATGTTTCTTCTTCTTCGTGTGTTTTCCCTCTATCCAAGTGAGCGCGAACGAGAGCGAGCTTGGCTAATGTGGTAGCGGTAGCGGTAGTGCTGGCAGCGGCGGCAGGGGGGAGGAAACGTTGACGCAAACACAGAAGGAGATACTCGTCGAGTTGAGGAAAAGTTTGGGGACGTTGAGGGTTATGTTTGTTCTCTGTTTGTTTGTTTGTTGTATTTTTTTTTTTTGATTGGGTTGAGGAAGTGGTTGGCTGATGGTGGTGGTGGTGGTGTAGAAATGAGACTTTGGTGAAGACGATTGCGGTAGCTGGCGGAATGGGTGGGGGGGATTCACTTGGTGATGGTGGATTGGTGGAAGCGCAGAAGGAGGTTACGAGGGAGGTTAGGAGGGTTATTGGTTCGGCGGTTTGGGAGGGTGGTGATGTTGAGGGGGAGAGCGGAAGCGCAGATCAGGGCCTGGCGGTGGAGGGACTGTGATACAGTAGCGATAGGGATAAGTCAGGGTAGTGGTGGTAACGTCGAATTTGTGGTATAGTACCGTTGTATGAACGTGGGGAATTTATTTATCCAGCTCCACACAAAACTCTACAGGATTGTGGTAGATACCGGTACTCCAATACAGTCCCCTTCCCCCCCCCCTTTCTTCCTTTACTTCTTTTTTTTTTTTACTAGAACCCCACAACTCCGGTGACTTTTCCAAGCCCAAATGTGAAATTTAATAATATAGTATTTTTTGCTGGTACAGGCCGAATAGGGCCTAGAAATTAGAAGAAGGAATAGTGAAATAATAATCAAAAAGCAATATCTCTTGAGAAAACCAAAGTGGTGGGGGTAGGAAAATAATAATTGAGGATAAAAGTGAAAAAAGAAAAAACAAGAGGATAAGAAAGTTACTCTCTATGGGTTTTTTTAAACAAATAAACATTAACTACGTCAACTTCCTTCCACTAACCTCACTGGTCCTCCTATCCCTAGCTCTCACCCTCCCCATTATACCCATCTTCCGGACCTCCCCTACTCTTCGGAGGACGTTCTGAAGTGCTATTCGCACTTCGGGACCTGGCTCTCTACCCAGGAGTTCCACGGCTAGCGGGAAGAATGTGTCAACATAGCGGTCAAAGTCCTTTTCAGGGAAATTGGTGTATCCATCCATAACGTCCACAACGACCGGCCTCCAGGCGACAATGTTACGCTGTTGAGTTTCTTCATCAAGAATGGTGTAGCCGCGGATGATATCCACACATAGTCTGTAGCACATATTAGCATCAAGTACGAAAAGGAAAGTGAGCAATAGAAGAAGGGGGGTACAAACGGGATTAGGGCAGACTCGATAGCGCCTCTGCTCTCCCTCCTCCCGACCTGGTCGTCCTGGTACATCCTCAACAGGATACTAACGTAGGTTGCGGCACTACCGCTCTCCTGTTTTAGTAAATTTGGGGGCTGTTTCATAAAGCCTTCGCGCCATAGCCTCATTCGGAGCTCTTTATCGCCGTTGAACCTTCTTGCGAAAGTGAAGCTCTTTTTCAATAGACTCATTAGTCTTAGAAGCTCAGTTGATGGAATTTCTGAGTATACTGCATCATTGGAGAAAAGCTCTGATACAGTTTCGATCATAAGAAGCTGAAGAACACATTTGGTGATAATCTTGTTAAAGAAACGCCTCCTGGCGGCGGTTACAACTGGCTGTTGGGTGTGCTGTTGTGGCCGGTAATCTTCTAGATCAACATTAGGAGCAGAGCCTTGTGGTCCCAATGTAACTCTTGCACCTTCCGGAGAGGCGTCTCTATCCCCAGGCTCTTCATCCCCCTCGTCCAGGGCAGGCTCCGAAAGGCCATTGATCTTCAAGGAATTCTCTCGATCAGTCTCCTCATCGCTTACAACCTCGTTGATAGGCCCCTTGATGTCATTAACCGGGATAGTTGTCATAGTCTGTATGCTTGACCCGCTACCTGCTCTCCCGGAAGATTGACTGGCTGCCGAGAATAACTGATCCGCTGTTGTAGTCTCGAATAACTGGACAAAGGAATTGACTATCTTCGTCCAGTGCTCAGGCCTGAGCTTTTTGACACTCTGCAAAATAAGCTGTTGTAGGCAAGAAGATCCAATTCGGGCGATTGTGTCGTTCTCCTGGCAGATACACGTAACTAGTAAATCAAGGAAGCCATCGAGCATCCGCTCAAGTAGCTCAAAGTAGTGTGTAAACAGGGCTATTAGGTTTCTCAGAGCCTGGATCATGGTTGTTGAGAGCCACATGCCAACAGATTCTTGATTACTCATCTGTATCATCTCAGACCGAGATTTGAGCACCATGAATATGGGGAAGAGCAATTCATGGCAAATAGTGTCCCAGAAGTCTGGTGGGAAATCGCCACCGTATTTGACCAGCGTATCAAAGAGGTAACCAAGCGCCCGTGTTCGAGCCTCGAGATCTTCCCCAGTCATCAAGATGTCATGGAAGGCAAAGAGCACCGGAAACCAAAATTTGACCATCGGATCATCTTTAACGTTCCGGACAACTTTCTTTGGCTGCCCATTGGTGGCCTCGGTTTCGTTAGTCCCATTGGCCTTCTCTGAGAGAGGGCATTCCGGGCAAGAGAGCATGCGCGGTACTGTCCCCTTCAGAGTCTCGATGGCTTGCAGAGACACTTTTTGGAATCGGGTATTCTTAGCAAACTCGGTCAGGCAAATAATCATGTCCGCGAAGGCTCCTTGCCCAACAATAACACCGAAACGGCTGCTGTAGATTTTACGGACGTTTTCGAATGCTAGGTTCACGATTTGGTCTACGGAATATTAGTATATTTCGACACGATAGGTTGCCACTGGGCTTACCATAATTCTCTTTTGCTGCAAAGGTAAACGTGCCGAACATTGTTCGCCAACCGGACCTGATGTTATTGCCCCTGGCTTGTAACATTTGATTCAAACATCTTAAGACCTATATAACCACTCGTAATTAGTTGAAGACAGCAGTATATGTGGTTTTATAGGACTCACCATATCTTTAACAGGTACCACCTGGTTATTCGCCATGACATGTTCAAAGGGCTTCAGAAAATCCTTTTGGAATTTGAAATGGGGGAGTTCTTCAATCTCCAGAAATCGCATTGACAGTTGCCTCAACGAGTCCAAGGCAAAGAACACTACACTGGTATTCGAGTGACAACCAACCTGTTTAGCAGTTAGCACAGCCCAAATATCCGACTATAGGGCTTGGCCAACCTGATTGAAGTGTTCCCCGAGGATATTCCAAAGATTACTCCACTCTACCCTGATTCTTCCCATGTTGTAGTAACTTATCTCAACGAGCTTTTGCAGGCTGAACATTCGGGGGTGCTCGCTCTGTCCTGAAGATTGGATCTCCTGCCATGAAACCTCACTTAGAGCCCGCACAAAATGTACAATTCCTTCTCCGCCTAGCTTGCTTGTGTTGGCAAAAATCTTGTCCACAGCAACGACGACCTCTCTCGACCGGCTCTCCTCCGCAACCTCAGCCTGGTAATGGGTACTGATAGTTGCTCGTTGTCGCGGACGCGGCCTTGTAGATTGCATTGAAGGCCGTGATAACTTTGAAGATTCAATGCCATCAGGGCGAACGATCCCACCCTTTGTAACATCAGGTACAGATCCCTCGTCCACTCCAGAGCTGATAAGCTGAAAACGCTCAAGCTGACTGATACAGGTCAGGACGTCCCTCCATGAGCTCTTGAGAAGATTTCCCTCACTCTGGGCAACTTCCAAAAGAACCTTGAGAGCTTCCACATTCTTCGACTTCATCTCCCCTAAGTTGCTAAGGTGAGTAAACTTGGCGAGTGCAGAAACGAATGCGATTCTTGCGGTTTCGAGGTCGAAAAAACATGCTACTCGAATGGCAAGTTTGAAGCCTTCCATACATAACCGGATCGTCTCGGTTTCATTTGAATCTTGAGCAGCTCCAGAAAGCCCGGAGAGTACTGACATCCAAGTTACTTCAAACATAGGTCCTACGTGCTTTGATGAAGAAGCAGCAATAAATTTTGACAATCCAGGCCTCGCACCTCCTCGCCGTTGAGCGCGAAGTAAGGTCTTGAATAATTGCTACAATTTCCATGAGTCGGATTATTTCAGCCATTAAAGAGTTCAGAGTTACCTACTTCGGTTTTATTTGCCATCTCCTCACTTGCCTGTACATACGCTTCTCTCTCGAGATCCCTCCCGGCATTTGCGAGCACTCTTCCAATTCCTTCAACAATTCCACCTGCTGATTGTACCGTTAAATCCATCTTTGATGGGTCCCTTTCCCCCTCAAGAACAATTTCATTTGTCCGGATTTCCTCGTAGATAGCAAGCAGGTATTCTTCCGGCAAATCTGCGTTATCGTTGATACCACGGTTGTTCTTGACAAAGTCGTCGGGAGTCATCCGTGTCTTTCCCTTCAGTTTTGAACTGTGCTGGTCAGTGTTCAGCATAATGACAGAATACGCTAAGACATATGCTGTGTCAGCATTCGCGAAGGCATTTGGATTGCCGGATATGTATCGCTCCGCGAATTTCAACATGAAGCGATCAATTTTCTGGGCTTCCCCTGGTAATCTGAAAGCCTGTAGATATTTCCTTAAAGCATCAACGAATCGCATTCTTGAGAAGTCCATCGCATCTACAAATGCGTGCATAGTAGCGATACTCTCTGCGTCTCCCTCGCCAAGATATTCCCCAACCGTCCTCTTGTCAAGCGAGTTGGTATTGACGAGAATGAACTCCGCTATATGTTGGGGCGAGGAGCTTTTGATGAAACCCTTCTCTATCAGCTCCTTGATTCCTCGCTTTGGCTTAAAGTTGAATTTTCTAATGGCCTCCACTAGGGCAGTTTTTCTTTGCTTCGCTTTTTCTATCTGACTGGGGTCATCCACCATCCCGTTTATATCAACCGAAGATGTCCTTCTCTCTAGCTCTGGCTGGGGGGTTGCTAGAATTGGCGTTGTGACGGCAGATAGCCGGGGCGACGAATGGGCATTGTCCAATGAATCCCTTCCTTCGTCCAACTCTCTATTAGCCGACTCTTGGAGTGCGTCGACAAGCCCCTTTTGAGACCAGGAGACGAGCGACTGTAGAACCTCGATGAGACATTCTAACGATTGCCGCTTGAGGGCATACTCTAGAGGAAATGGTGGGTCTCCTGCGGAACTGGGTGCCGCAGCTATGCTCGCGGTGGAAAGAGAGGGTGGCAGAGAGAACCCTTGGGTAGAAGCTGCAGCAGCGCTCTTATACTGCTCTCTAAAGCTTTGTTGCTGCTGCTCATTAATGGTAACTTGAGTTGCCGATATCCGCGAAAGATGCTCGATGATTCTGAAATTGTTAGTACCCTACAAGATCCTCTTTGGCGATCACAGGCGAAGCTTACCTCTGAAACATGTTATCCAAGGCAGATCTGTCGCAATCGTAGTTCAAGTAAATCTCCACAAGAGCTCTGGGGTCTGCACAAATGCGATGTAAGATACCAAGGAGATATTGCTTTTGCTGCCCACTTGAATGCCTGTTATCCAAGATGTTAAGATAGATCTCTTTCAAGAAAACCTCAATCTCTTTCTGCATTACCACCAGGTGTTAGAGGTGTTAGGATTTTATAAATCATGTGGCGATAATATGTGTGGGGATATTGACCTTGAGCATGACCCTCATATGGCTTATCATTAACCAGAATATCTCACAACAAACCTCAAATACCAGTCCTACAGCGCTGGCTGCATTGCGGCTAAGGCTCAAGCAGAGATATTGTTTCATGGCGTGCATAAAACTGGTAGCCTCTGCGCTGCTTGAGCTCCGGATGGTGCTCAAGGGAGAAACAAAAACTACCATATGGCTCTTTAAGATTGTGTGGATTAGGTGTAAACTCAGCAGTTTACTTCTCATTGGTTGTGACTTGAGATCCGCAATTTGTTCCGCAGGTAAGGTTTTGATAGACAATTTGCACATCGCCCTGAACACCAAGAAAGCATCTTTGACAAATATTTCATCCTCCTCATCATGGCCTTCTGAAGATGCTACGGAACCGTCTGGCGCAGGCCCGCTTCCGCTAAGATGTCCCTTCCTCGGGGTATGAGTTACTGTTGTAGGCGCATTATCAACAATTCTCTCATCGTCGAAACTCTTTCTGTTTTCGAAACTTTGCAGTGTTATCTTCTCCTGAGGTGTTCTATTTACGACAAGGTCCGGGCTTTCTGGAATGGTGTCTCCATCACCCGTATGTGAGCTCCCATCATCTGCGTGGACAATTGGAATGGCTAGGTTTGTTGAGCTATCGTTTTCCCCATTCGCGTGAGCTAGATTTGCTTCCTTCATAGCAATCCGGATCTTAACCCTCTCAAAAACGGTATGTACCATCTGTGTTAATGTACCTTGCGCAGTCATTTGATTGGGACTACTCCGGGAAAGCAAAAATATATTGTAGGTTTGTCTGATAGCTTTCAGAAGGCCTGCGCCATGTACGACGGCCTTATCATTTAATACAGCTGCCAACAAGGCTTTGATGATCTGAAGCTGGACTTGGTCTGGTGTCATATCTCCCTGGAAGCAATCGCAAATAGTTTCGATTGCTCTTTCGATGAGAGGTATTGATGATGTGGGTGGTGGGGGCTCCGCCCGCCTGTTTGCTGGTGCGTCGTCAACGGATGTTGCAGTACTAGGAGTTGGAGGTACTTGAGGCGGTGTCGCCGAAACAGAGAAATATGAGTAGCTTATCAACTTCCCAATGCAATCAAGGGCAGTAATTGTAATCTGTGTATTCTGGATGGAGCATGCAATTTGCAAGGGTTCAAATACTACGGCAGGGTCCGGTGGTAGCTCTGGAGCTGCTGACCTTATAGAGTCTAAGGCCCTGTGAATAGAGTCTGCAAGCGGTTTCCGTCGCTTCGTTTCTTTTGCGGCAAGAATTGACTCTAAAGCTTGTGCCACAGGGACCATCGACGATAGGGTCGGTCGCACGCTACCGCTGCTCGACACCGATGAACCTGTAACCCGCCCTCCTGCACTGACCGTCGTGGGGGCGTTCCGAGAAGGCGTGCGCATCATGGTGGTAGGGGTTTGCCGTCGGCCAACTATCTCCTGATGATGGGGGGAAGGTGGGCGGTCTGCCGATATAGGTATGGGAATACCTGCTTTAGGGGTCACGGGTGTTGGGTCTGGGAGAGGATCCGGTAGAGGTGGGAGTTCCCTATCCCGTAGCTCTACAGTGGTCAGGGAGATCTGAGAGGGCCGTCTGGCGGTTTTGTCCTCGAGCCCCGAAGCTCCGTCCTCCCCTTCTGGTGTGTTTCCGTTCACGGCCATACCTATAATTGCTTCGGTAGCCCCTATTGTTTCCGTTTCGCCAGAAGAAGGTTGGGACGATTCAGAGTGGACGACCGGTGTTCCGGTATCGTTTTCGTCAGCCATGTGTTCGGTCGATGGGACCGGTTTGTACGGGGGTCAAACGTATGTCAGCCAGAGTTCCTTAAGCATTATTTGGCCCGAAAACTTTACAAAGTTTGGCTGCCAAGCTGATTGGATGAGATAAGATAAGATTGCAGCTTGTGCTGAGTGCTACGGCCGGAGGTTGACCCCCCACCGAAAAAGATTCTCTTTCAACGAATGTCTTGTGTTGCCGTTGCCTATGGCTCCTCTGTAGTGTAATGCGCCTCCTGAATCTCTACACAAAAGCCTTCTCCCGATCCTTCGCGACGTTGGCCAGCCCTCTTCTCAATCCGAAAATCATGTCTGGGAAATGTGTTCTGGCCCCGATGGTGCGTACCGGGGAGCTTCCAACTCGCCTCTTAGCCCTTAAGTACGGTGCAGATTTAGTATGGGGTACTACTTCTTTGGATCCCCCTTAAACTTTGAGAGGAGAGCTCTAACTTTTGTAGGCCCTGAGACGGTGGATAAGGGAATAATCGGAGCACAACGGGTTGTGAATTCAAAAATCAACTGTATCGACTTCGTTAAACCGCAGACTGGAGGACAATATGATGAGAAAGTCATTTTCAGAACTTGCCCGGCGATAGAATCTGGGAAATTGATATTTCAGCTCGGCACCGCATCGCCGGAGTTAGCGGTGGAGGCTGCGAAGATAATTGTGGGGGATGTGGCGGGAATAGACGTCAACTCTGGATGTCCGAAGGTATGTATTCTTGAGTTGCGAATCAGAACTGTACTCATTTGCTATAGCATTTTAGTATTCACTCTGGAATGGGTGCTGCTTTACTCAAGAACCCGGATAAGCTTGTTAATATCCTCACTTCACTCGTCACAGAAGTAGGGGAGCCTAATTCTGTCCCTATTTCGGTCAAGATTCGCCTCCTGGAACCACACACGGACACTATCAGTCTAGTACAACGGCTTTGCACGACCGGTATATCCCGAGTAACCGTTCACTGCCGGACAATTCCTATGCGCCCTCGCGAGCCAGCTATCCGGGAGGTTCTCTCCGAGATTGCTAATGTTTGTCACGAAGCTGGGGTCGAATGTTTTGCAAACGGGGATGTTAACTCCCGAATGCATGCCGAGGAGCTTATCGAAAAGCACGGTGTGGATGGATGCATGATTGCTCGCGCAGCGGAAACAAATCCATCCGTTTTTCTTTCGGGTGAGAAACTTCCGTGGCTAGATGTTGCCAGGGAGTATGTGAGGACAGCCGTGGGGGTGGACAATCACTTTCCGAATATCAAGTTCTGCCTACTGCACATTATACCTGGAAAGACAGATCTATACCCCCTGATATCGAGGTCTAAGACTGCCCGACAAATCTGCGAAATCTTGGGGATCTCTTACGAACCGCCAGCGCCAAGGGTGGAGGAGGCGGCTGTTGAAAAAGCGGTGAAGGTTGAAAAGGTGGGCTCCAAAGCCGTACAGAAGGCTAAGTCTTCACCGACGGTTAAAGCTGCCGGCGCGGGTGGGGGCGTCAAGCACGGAGGAAAGAAACGGAAGGAAAGAGGGGTTGGGGCCCACTCGAAAACTGTTCCAGAACAAGAGCTGCAGCAGGCGGCAATGGTAACCTAGATGTGTAGCATTTCGCGGGCTTACTTTCTTTCGTGTACGCTATTGGATGGATATAAGAGCATAGATACTGGCGTTTGCGGCTTGTTACATTTACCCTCTTGCATAAGCAAAAATGCTTCAACTAGTTCCCCTAACCCCTCTTTTGCAGTTTGTGTATGATAACCCCTTATTTTTACGACGGTCTATACAGGATAGGCCGCATTTTACGATCGATAGTATAGATCGTGGGCGGAGAGCAGCGGGGGAACCCACTTGAGTACGGGTTCTCTTCGCCTGGTAGCTAATTGTCCTTATACTGTAACCCTAATCCCACCAGCGAGATGCGGCGCGTGAGCGAAGCGAGGTTCTAACCAAAGTTCCCGTGGTTAGGATAATAGCACTGTCTTCAAGCGGCGCCTTCAGTGGCTTTACATTCCACCCCATCTATAATGTTCCCCGTTGAAGCCCTATGAGAGAGAAACTAACATAAGATACCCATCAAAACCTACATTTACGAATGCGAGCCACCTCTAAATCCTGAGGCTCCCGCTCTATAGCGCGGGCACCGTGTGATAGACATTCCAGACCTGCGGTACAAATCCCAGCGTCAGACATGCCATCTTCAAATATTCCGCCACTGCAACACACTCCATCTCTTTGTATGCCGCTCCAGCCAGATACCCAAAAAATCCCCCAAATACTCGAAGCCGAGCAAGAGCGCGGGTGGTGGTACTGCCGAATCAAATCAGGCATGCGAAAAACTCTCCTCCTTCCAATCCAGTCCTGATCACTTTGCCGTCCCCCAGTATACAAGCGATTGAGGGCTTTGCTTATAAAAGAGTGGCATATCCGGTGGGTACCTGACCGTGTGATGGGATATTCGAGATCTATCGTGATAGAGTAGCCTTCCGCAGCGATCCAACGGAGGCTGCAGGTGGGGCATTTGTTGGGGGGGGGAGTAAGTGTAGGGATTTCTGTCGTTTGGAAGGGCGTTTGAGGGGAGGATCCCGACTGGTGGGGTAGCCATTGTTTGAATTGATGCCTATCCGCGTATTCCCGTTTGAGGACTAAAGCTGAAGCATTTTTGACAAATATGGGAGCTTTCTTATCAATACCAGGAGTTTACTCCGGGAATACTACCAATCACTTGGGCCGGTAACAGTAATCCTTTCGTCTAATTGTAGCCTAGAGGTTGCTCAATAAATCAATTGGGCTTATTCGTTAATATGGTAATCCGCCATCTCTCGACCCGTATGTAGCACCGAGTGAGCGGGGATGAAGTAGTTGACGCCCAGCCTACGTCATAAACCTGCCACCCACAATCATAAATCTTCAGACCTCTCAAGATGGGAGTACTGGTGGTTTAACAAGAGACGATAATACCAAAGACCCTTAAACAGTGTTCCCATAGTTGAAAGCTTCCCTGTGTAATAAGTTTGTCTGGGGACCAGATCAAACGACTGGGCCGATCGAGGAGGGCTGCTTGATGAGTCACACAGCGTGCAAAATGGTGGGAGGGGAAGAGGAGAAAAAAAAAAAAAGTTTAAATTACTTGAGGCAACGGTCGACCGAACCTCAAAGAGCCCATTTTTCTTTATTTAAGAGAGCAAACTTTTGCTCACCTCCCTAAAAACAATCGATTTTGTTCCAGGCATTCTACCTTTTCAAAACTTCCGCCAGATACGAACAGCACAAGAAATTCTCGGGATTAGTTTAAAGATGCCTATGTGAATAAATTTTCTTTCATAATTTTGGGGGCGTTCTTCCTCCCTTTTACTCCGGACTAATCGAAATGTTTACAGGCTTAAGGATCCCTCCAAGAAATATCAAGCTTTTAAGCCTGTGCACTTGCCAGACCGGCAATGGCCTTCAAAAACCCTCGACAAAGCTCCACGGTGGCTGTCCACCGATTTACGGGACGGAAACCAGAGCTTGATCGACCCTATGGTGGGGTTCCTTCTCCCTCTTCCTCGCCGCCGCAATTGTAGGAAAAAATGTTAACAAACTTTCTCTCCAATAGGACGGAGATCAAAAATGGCGGTACTTCAAAATGTTAACTGATATTGGCTACAAAGAAATCGAGGTTTCCTTCCCCTCGGCTTCGCAAACAGACTTTGACTTCACTCGTCGTTTGATCGAAACCCCTGGTGCGGTGCCCGGCGACGTTTGGCTTCAGGTTCTCTCACCGTGTCGTGAGGACTTTATCCGGCGGACGATTGAGTCTTTGAAGGGTGTTAATAAGGCAATTGTACATCTCTACTTGGCTACATCCGAGTGTTTCCGGAGAATTGTTTTCGGAATGACGGAGGAGCAGTCAGTAGAGTTGGCGGTAAAGTCAACGAAGCTGGTAAGGAGTTTGACGAAGGATAACCCGGATTCTCAGGGAACAGAGTGGGCGTATGAGTTCTCACCAGAGACATTCTCGGATACCAGCTTGGAGTTTGCTGTTAAGATTTGTGAGGCTGTGAAGGCGGCATGGGAGCCGACGAAGGAGAACCCGATTATCTTCAACCTTCCTGCGACGGTAGAGATGTCTACTCCAAATGTTTATGCCGATCAGATTGAGTACTTTTGCCGTCACATTAGCGAAAGGGAGAAGGTTTGTGTTTCCCTGCATCCTCATAACGACCGTGGCTGCGCCACTGCTGCCTCTGAGCTCGCACAAATGGCTGGCGCGGACCGAGTAGAGGGGTGCCTGTTTGGAAATGGGGAGCGCACCGGAAATGTCGACCTAGTTACACTCGCACTGAATTTGTACACCCAGGGAATCCACCCGAATGTTGATTTCTCGGACATCACCAGCGTTATTAACGTTGTCGAGGACTGCAATAAGATTCCCGTGCATCCGAGGGCACCATACGGAGGACAGTTGGTCGTGTGTGCGTTTTCTGGATCTCACCAGGATGCAATTCGCAAGGGCTTCAAGCTCCGCGAGCAGGCCCACGCAGCAGATGATAACGAGTGGCAAATCCCCTATCTTCCTTTGGACCCCGCAGATATTGGTAGGACTTACGAAGCTGTTATCCGAGTCAATTCACAATCTGGAAAGGGAGGAGTTGCCTGGGTCATCCAGCGTGCTTTGGATTTAGACCTCCCTCGTGGCCTCCAAGTCGCCTTCTCAAAGATTGTTCAAAAAGAAGCAGAGGACCTCGGTCGAGAGCTGAAACCTAGGGAGATTCAGGCCCTTTTTGAAACAGAATATCAACTCAATTCGATTCCCCGAATTACTTTAGTCGACTACGAGTTTTCTACCGACCGCTCTGCTTCTCCAAACCCAGTCTTGGGCAAGCAATCCGCAAACGCTAAGAGGACATTCCATGGTATCATTTCCGTGGATGGTAGGGAGCATTCCATTAGGGGTGTTGGCAATGGGCCAATCTCCAGTTTGGCTGATGCCCTCCGCACTGTCGGCGTAGAGCTTGACGTCCTGGACTATAAGGAGCACGCCATTGGACGTGGAAAGGGTGTGAAGGCAGCAACCTTCATTGAGTGTGACATCTCGGGTAGTGATGAGACCAAGAAACAGGTAGTCTGGGGCATCGGTATCCACGAAGACGCCGCACAGGCAAGTCTGATAGCCATCTTGGGTGCAGCGAGCAAAGTGAGTTCAGTCCGTGATGAGATACCTATATCGTGGTTTTATTAACATAGTTTTTGCCCAAGGCAATTGCGAGTCGGCCGGCTAGCCCCATGCTGATGACGAGCTTGGCCGCTCCGTTGACGACCCTGAAACCTTCTAATGTTAAGGTAAATTTTAATGGGTTGGAGTCGAAGGCTGAGGGGATGTAAAATGATTGAAACTGGGAAAAAATTAAAGTTGGATGTATGGAGTCGTTTTTTACGAGAAATGGGTAGGCTCGGTGGAGCAGGCCAGCAAAAGTTGTTGCTTTTTTTCTTTTTCTTTTCTTCTACTTTGTTTAAGCAGCTGGGGTATGTGGGTCCTGTATGTGATTGCGCCTAGGTTTGCTAGAAATTGAAAGTGATTCCCGCCTTCTTGCAAACATGATACGAGTAGATTACCATATCGTATGATATTCCAAGACCCCCGGCTATTGTGGCAGCCCACAACTTGTTATGATAGTGAAAATTGGTTGTTACTGTGCATTACAAGCTGCGCTTCACACTCGCGGTATGCCTATATCAACTTACCAAACCATGAAAGAGTATAATAAAATGTCTCCCCCATGTCCAGGGCTCTGATCGATGTAGATGTCAAGATTACGATCATGAAGTCGCACTCGCCCGAGTGATATCCTAAGATTAAGGTAACCAAACAACCTCCCCCGAATGGTTAAGGAGGGCTAGAAGTATTGAGCTTCGTTGAAATAAGATTGATAGCCTTTGACACCTTGTCCATCCATCATTCGAAATTTCGGGGGAATCCGGTAAAATATTCGCTGGTTTTGTTTCCCCTGTGTGAAGTTGGAACTAGATAGCTGGATTGACCTTGCCTTGTGACCAAGTGCCATACCTCCATCAGACCCCGGTATTGCTTTTCCTAACAGTTGCTGGCTGGCGTTGGCTAGTTGTTTAATGATCCATACTATCTAAAATTTGCACAAGGCTGATTATCATATCATAATATTATTATCATACCAGTACATGACTAAGCAGAAATGTGTGCCAAGACATATAAATGAGGTGGCTACTATGAAATGAGGTACCGGGGCTTAGTTATAAGGGTTATGGAATTAAACTAACGGAAAATAGTTTTATGAAAGACAGGTATCATAATATGGCTATGCACAGTACCATATTGTAATTAATTATTCAAGTCCACCAACCTTAGCAACGTGTCGGTGGCCCTTATGCTTATGTTTGAGAGGGTCAATGTGTAGTAATTGGTATTAGTGTCTACTGCTATCATAATTCAGTTGATAAAAAGAAAGGAACAAATATTTGCATAACAGAAGTCGAATATCATAAAGTATTACAATTTGAAAATGAAATCACTTGGCAATAAAGGTGTGGCTGTGGGTAACACATTTTTCCCTTCCCCACCAAAAAACGAATTGTTTCAAATGATTATATGCTGCCACTAACTTAACTAATGGAGTATAAAAAAAAACATCTATCATACATTGTTCTTCTTAGTATCCCCAACGGGGTGGAGGGTTTTTTGATTCCATTTATTAACTGTAGGTTTTGGATGGTGTGAATCACAATATCATATTATCATAACGAAAAGCCCTTGTGAGAAACACTCCAAATCCCGGCATATTAGGGTTACAACCCTTTCGCTCCACAACCGTGACTTCCTCACACACCACCCCACACCCAGCGAAAACTCCTGCAAAAATTCCGTACGATACCAAACCTTCAACGACCTATCGTAACTGCGACCAACCACCAACGACCTCCAATTCTTCACGAAAAACTAACAGGACACCCAACGCCATCACAAGAAATTCGTCGCCATGCGTACGTTTTAATCTCCTCCTACTAAACAATAAATTGGCTAACATAAGAGCAGCTCCAAAGTTCGATCCTTCTGAAGTCAAGGTTATGTATGTGCAAAGTTCTTCAAAAACATGAAAAATATTTATCCCATATTGTACCTTACCTGAAGGTCTGGCTAACAATTGGGATTTTTCGGTTTTGGAAGACACCTTCGTGCTACTGGTGGCGAGGTAGGCGCTTCGTCCGCATTAGCGCCGAAGATTGGTCCTCTTGGTCTTTCGCCCAAGAAGGTTGGTGAAGATATTGCTAAGGCGACCGGTGACTGGGTATGCCCCCTCTCTACCTACGTGTGCTAGCCGCGGGGTAGCGGAAAGCTAATATGAATATTTTCTGTGAGAGATAGAAAGGTCTCCGCGTCACCGTTAGGCTCACCATTCAAAACCGTCAGGCCGCCGTCTCCGTTGTTCCCTCCGCATCTTCCCTCGTTATCAAGGCCCTCAAGGAGCCCCCCAGAGACCGCAAGAAGGAGAAGAACATCAAGCACACCAAGTCCATCCCTCTCGATGAGATCATTGAGATTGCCCGAATTATGAGATTCAAGTCTTTAGCTCGCGAGCTTAAAGGAACCGTCAAGGAGATTCTCGGAACCGCCTACTCTGTCGGGTGTCAGGTTGATGGCCGCTCCCCCAAGGACATCTCTGACGATATCGCGTCTGGCGAGATTGAGAGTATGTTTTCCACTACCTCTCTATGATAAATTGCTGATAGAATACCTTCTAGTCCCCGATGAATAAATGGCTCGCTAGGATTTCCTTTTCTGCTTTCGGTTGGGCTACTTTCTTCCTGTATCTATTCAAAAAGTCGTAAAAGGATCAATTTTTTAGGCGTATTGGTCCCCCCCCCTGGCTTCTGCGCATGTCCCATGTTTGTGCGAAATTGTCAAGTTATTTGGATCGTCCTTCTTGATCTAACCACCCCTTGCCAACACTCTGGTGTCTACCTACTCTTCCGTGGTTTACTCCTATTTTAGCGCAAGGAAGATTGAGTCCTTTGTAGAGAGCTTGCTACTCACCGCCACGTCCTGCAGGTGGGCGTGGAGGTCCATCATATTTAAGCTTACATATAGCCTGGTACCGGCATTAACCTTATATTTTTGGCGGAAGGGATCTGGGGAGCTTAGAGAACTAATGCGGGATTGACTATATTATGGATCCAATTCTATATACACGCTGCAATGTGATGTCTCCCATCATAATATCCCAAAGGCACCAGAAAGCCGTCGTTGATTTAATGGTTACTTTGGGAATATACGCCTTCGTTGTTAGAGGGCTTGTAGGCAGACACCGCGGGACTGCTAAAGCCTCCAAAGGATATCAAATTTTAAACATTGAATAGTGTTCCAAAGCCTAAGGGAAACGGTATGATAGTAGTCTAATACTCGTACTAAAGGAACTTATTCCTGTACCACCAATTCCCCGAGTGCTCCTTCATGACTACTTGGCATCAGACCTCCGCGCCAAGCCTTGCAAGGATGTTGAACGAGGCTCCGGATCATGCGCTAGCATCCAAAGCTCCATTCGAGAAAAAAAGTCGCCTCAACAACCATCCCAACTCACCCATCCACCCTCGTCATACAAACCATGGCTTCACCAACGGCAATTGCACCACCAAGCACCACTCACACAATAAGACCTGTTGAGGTAGCTACTAGCTCCCCCCCACGTTCTAGGATATGCAAAAAAGCTAAAGGGATAATAGGATTTTGTCCGTGAATCCACTAAACGCACACGCGAAGTATTCGCCTCCGATTTCGGGAATCCGTTCTTGCTGGATGATGACACTGCGTACCCCCCCATCTTCACCTTACCTATCCATCCGTGCCAGCTAGCGCTAATATCAAGTAGCCGCAAGGAATCCATAAGCTCAAAAATCCGCCTCGAATACGCAACAGTGCGCGAACTCCCACCCGCGCTTGCGGCAAAACAAGCCGCAGCGAAAAACAAGAAGCGCATTGGTGGTGGTGTCGCTCCGGTAGTTTCAAAACCGCTGTTGACGGAGGCGGATGGTGTGGATAGGAGCACTATGAAGATGATCGAGGGGGTGACTGCTAAAGCTGGAAGTACGTCGACGTCAACGTCGTTGACGATACGGGGGCGTGCGCCGTCGGGCGGCAGTGGCTCAGGGGCAGGAGGTGGAGCGGGGACGGGGACAGCACAGAAGGAATTACCGGGCAGCAGTCTAGTCCGTAAGAACAACGCCGCGGCTCAGCAGATTAAGCCGATGTGGCACCCGCCCTGGAAGCTCATGCGCGTAATTTCTGGACACCTAGGCTGGGTCCGGGCACTCGCCGTGGAACCTGGGAACCAATGGTTCTGCACCGGCGCCGGCGACCGAACTGTGAAAATCTGGGACTTAGCTTCTGGCAACCTCCGCCTGACGCTAACAGGCCACATCTCCACTGTGCGGGGACTAGCCGTGTCCCCGCGCCATCCATACCTCTTCTCCTGCGGCGAGGACAAAATGGTGAAATGCTGGGACCTCGAAAGCAATCGCGTGATCCGCCACTACCATGGCCACCTCTCTGGCGTCTACTCTCTCGCGCTCCACCCGACGCTCGACGTGCTCATCACGTCAGGCAGAGACGGCGTAGCTAGAGTCTGGGACATGCGCACGCGGACAAACGTCATGGTCCTATCCGGTCACCAGGGAACTGTATCATCCGTCGTTGCGCAGGAGGCGGACCCCCAGGTCATTACTGGATCTATGGACTCCACTGTGCGTCTTTGGGACTTGGCCGCGGGCAAGAGCATGGCCGTGCTTACTCACCACAAGAAGAGCGTCAGAGCTCTCGCTACGCATCCGAAGGAATTCACATTCGCTAGTGGGTCCGCGGGAAGTATCAAGCAGTGGAAGTGTCCTGAAGGAGCGTTCATGCAGAATTTCGAGGGGTTCGGGGGGATCGTTAATACCCTCAGTGTCAATGAGGATGATATTTTGTTTTCGGGAGGTTTGCACTTTTCCCTCTTCTATGTTCTTTTTCTTTTTGTGGGGGGGCGCTGACTTGGGCTTTTGCTAGCGGATAATGGAGAAATGTGCTTCTTCGACTGGAAGTCCGGGCATAGGTTTCAGAAGATTGACACGATTGCCCAGCCCGGATCGCTGGATGCTGAACAGGGTGTTTTCTGCAGCACTTTTGATAGGACAGGGCTGAGGCTGATCACTGGGGAGGCTGATAAAACTAGTATGTTTCCCGTTCTTCTGCCTCATTCGCTTTTTTTTTGGGGGGGGGGGGGGGGGGGGGGTGGCGGTATTGCAGTGGCTAATGAGTTGAATTTGGTGATTGTAGTCAAGGTCTGGAAACAAGACGAGGATGCTACGGAGGAGACGCATCCTCTCGATTGGAAGCCGACTTTGCAAAGGATGAGATTTTAAACACGGGTTTTATGCTTTACGGCGTGTATAATTTGCTTTACTTTCCTCATCATGTACGATAGCCATTTTTCTATTTTTCGTCCGGGAAAATCTCCTTGACTTGTGATTTGCGTATCATACCAATTCGGGATACTATGTGAGTGTTTGTTTACATGTTTAGACAGTTTGTCACAATTGCTAGCTTGTCACAATTGCGAGATCATGCGTTCCCAATACCCGGTGATATATATGGCCTCTCTAGAAGAAGATAAAAAGAAAACTCCCATAGCCTGAAACCAATCCCCATCACAAACTTTTATTTTCCAAACCTTCCAGCCACTTATTTCAAAGCTGCGGCGGCGAAAGTTGGCAGCACGAAGCTTGCCTCGTGGATCCTCTTGTTGTAGTATCTGTACATCTTCTGCTCTTCCTCGTCGGATACGGCCCTGAGAGGCTTGGAGACGTCCCTACTCGCATCCTTGGAGCAAACCATGAAACCGATTTGGCCGGATGGGTAGGTAGGGATTGTTGTGTAGGCGTATTCCACAACCGGGAAGACTTCACGGCACGACTTCTTAAGGTCGATAATAAGCTGTAGGTGAAGCCACTGGTTCTCGGCTGCCAAAAGAGAAGAAAAGAAAAATTAGGTCAGCTGCGTTACCGTTGTAGGCTGAGGAAAGCAAAGGGTGATATGAATGGGGAGGGGGAAGGGTGTGTGAGAGAAAAAAAGAGTCGAGATTTTGAGCGCAGGGTGAGATTGAGGAGAAAATGTTCGACACTGTAGCGAAGGGTATCACGGTAAGCCACAGAGCACACTTTCCAACAGAATAAAAAAAGACTTCTGTTCTTCCAATCTCTCCCTTGCTCTTTCAAGTCCTTTTCCGTAGGGGGGAAATTTATTGCAATAAAAAAGGAGAACCGACAACCTTGCGTGGTGATCACACCACCCTCCTATCAACGTGGTCATTTATAGTTAGTAATATGCAATTGATAAAACACTAGTATATCGATATTATACCTTCAAAGCTCCAAATAGAAGTTCGAAGTAGGGCTTCTGGAAAAGAGACTCTGCTGGACCTTCTGGGTCCGATGAGTCGGTAATAATAACGTCGAATTCGTTTTTGTAGTCCTCGAGGAACTTGAATCCGTCTCCAACATGAACCGTAGACTTGGGATGATCAAACCCCTTGGACATGTGAGGGAGATATTGCTTGGAGAGGCGGATAACAGCCTATGGTATAGGTGAGCATCGCCCACTCTGGGTGGCATTCTTGAGAAAGTTTACCTCATCGATATCGCAGAGAATAGCCTCCTCGACACACTCATGCTTGACGACCTCACGAAGGACGCCACCATCACCACCCCCAATAACAAGAACCTTCTTGGGGTTGGGATGGGAGTTCATTGCAAGATGGGTGATCATCTCTTGGTAGCTAAGCAGGTAAGATCATTAGCCCTAGTTATTTTACAAGGTGTAGGCGGAAAGTGAATGCTCACGCAAACTCGTCACGCTCGGTGCATTGAATAACATTGTCCAAGACAAGAACATTGCCGTAGTCGGTACTCTCAAAGATCAAGACCTTTAAAAGGGGGTCAATTCATGTGATCTTAGAGGGGCCTTGACTGTGCTAAAGGATCAAACAAACATCTTGGTACTTGGACTTCTCGTGGTGCAAGATTTTTTTGACCCTGAGAGTCATGGCCTGGCCAGGCCACATCTCAGAGACCTCGCGGAACCAGCCGTCTAGAGTATTAGAGATTTTAGTTACTGATAACACTTCACTAGCTTCCAAAGAGTCCCCGGAAGAAAACACAAAGTGTATGTAACAGGGCTAACCTTGAATAGTGGGATGAACGGCTTCACTCATTTTCGTATAATGTGGTTTGCAAAAACGAGTTCTAAAAAGGTTCTGTCCACAGAGTCTGTGTTAACGTCAATACCAGACAGAGGCTCCTTGGAGGAATTGAGTGTCACAAACCTCGCAAAGGGGTCTTGCAAAAAATTTCCACAGAGATGAAGCAATTTTGGAGGGAGCGGTAGCAGGAAAGAATGGAAGAGGGGATTAAGAGAAGCCAAATCGTCTGACGACGGAGGGGTGGAGGGGTAATTTTAAAGGTTTGATGCTAAGGCTCATGGAGGGGCATCCCTGTCGAAAATTATTTTTAAGACATTTTTCCACAATAACTTAAAGCATCGTACCGCGTCATCCCAACCTCATCCAGAACGACTCGTCGAGGAAAAAAAAAAAGATGTCGGATCCGGGGAAGAAGGAAAAAGGTCTCTTTGTTTTTGTTTTTTTCTATGTGGGATATGCAATTGAACTTGAGATATGAGTAAATCGCTCGAAATTCTTTGCGTAAGAGTTACTAGTTGAGAGATGGTAAGAAGCGCAGTGCAAGGAGATATCGGGGTGTTTGCACTCCCGGTGATTAACGTTTAGTTGCAGTCTCAAAGCCGCACTCGTACTCTTTTCTCCATCTCCGTGTAATAACGCAAGATTTTGTGTCTCCCTACTCTATAAGAGTTCATCACAAAAGCTGAACTACACTTTGTGGTACGAACTGTCCAGACAATTTCCATGTTAGTAATTTCTCCATATCAGTGGATGATTTAAACATCTGAGGGTAATCGTATTCCTTTTCAGCTTCAGGTTCGGGTCGAAAGTTAGTCTTTTCGTATACATACACCTACCAACAGAATATTATTTTGGTATGGTAGGCTGTACTTCTTAGGTGCAGCTCTTGAAGTATCTCGTAGCCTGTGAGGAGGCGATTGCGATTTGCGGAGAAATACTGCGAGATCCGATTCATGCATGCAGAATTTTGCTTGCCGCTCTGTAGAGGTACGATTAGTACTCAATCAGGTTCCTGGTGGGTGATCGCATTGCATGATCCGTTCTAGGATATGTTATCTCAGAGCGCGTCTGGTCCCCTCCCAAGCCTTCATTTTGACCGCGATCACATAGGTTTGTGGTGGAACACTATTTTGCTTTGGACTGGTGTGTCCGGTTGACACCGAAACGCAATGCGAATAATCAAAGTTACAATAATGAGCCCAAAATGAAGGTTTTTGAAATGTTGCCCTGACCATTATCTCCCCACCTCGTATTTAGTAATGAAACACAATGACCCGGCTATGAGCATGTAAATACCGATGTAGAAATAAAATCTGCAAAACAGCTTAAATTTCCCAGTGCTCCAACAAAGTTCAAAAAAGCTAGTTTTGACTTATTCTAGGACTTTTCAGTAGTCTCTAATTCCATAAACTACTCTTAAGTATTTTGAAACCCTCCAAGAGTTTCTTAGATACTGATAGGGGGAGAAGCCTTAGAAGATTGCAGACTCTTTTAAACACAGAAATAATAACTATAAAAAAACAGAATCATAATGCGTATGCTAGTACTGAGTAGAAAGTACTTGTACAATTAGTCGTGATTAAAAAAACCACTCTAATTTGTAGAAGCAGTATTGATGAGATTATCCATGAGAACATTGTTGAGCCTGAATCACAAAATATCACTCCAATCAACATAGTGGCTATTGTCGGAATATTTCGTATGTGAAGTGTATAGTGGTACTAGAGGTTCAATAGAAAAGTGTTGGCCTTTTTGAATAAAGATAAGAATTGTCCATTGCTTCTTCTACCTGTTACTCGGTTACAAGATGATGGTACTTATACCTCAGAGAGGTATCTATATACAGTTGTTATGGGCGAGCATCCACTGTGCCTAACCAGGCGTGCTTCCGTCACATTGAAGCCATTATTCCAACAGCTATATCTACTCGGTCTCTGTTAGGAACCTGTGACAACTTGGTGGCTCAATTGGCGGATACAATGGTATTCTGTATCCATTACACTTAGGGGACTAGTAAGCCAGTTGGTGCACAAGCTTCGCAGTCAGTAGCTACGACCCCGCCCATACGGCTTCCCTCGTTTGATTTCATAGAAGCGTGCCGAATAAGAACAGTTTGTAGATTAGGCTTAAGGCGAGTTTGTTGCGGGAGTCTATTTTGGGGTTGGTGTATCGACAAAGCCTCTACTCGAGTATCTCAAACAAGAATCAAAAATATTGTTGCCAGAGCTTAGGCATGCGGTCGCAGTTTGTAGATTAAATTTAGATAGTTGAGGAAATCAGTTCTTTGGTACGGCTCAAACCCTAAAGTGAAAACAAAAACAAAAGAAATAAAACAAAAACCATAACTCGTAAACCCCTCAAGGGGTACTCAATCAATGTTAATCTTGTCTCCAGACAAAAACCTTCCTGTCTCCTCACACAATTCTCCTCTGCTCTTATGATCCAACATGAAAAGCTCTGTGGTATGAGTGGCATTTCATACTAACACCCCATACAGACAAACAATCTGTTTCTACCCCTGGACCAAGAAGCCTTGCGGAAGTGACACCCACTGGAGAAGCGAACCCCCTTTCTATTTTCTTTGGGGGCGGTCTCATTTTCTAGGCAGTGTTGATGTGATACTTGTATGATACAAGAAAAGTTCAAACAAAAACTTGTCTATGTTTGCCTTTGGCTAGAACAAACAGCGCCCCTCGCTCCTCCGCCAGCCTGTGAAACACAGCTCTTTGGCAGCCATAGTAATACTGAATGGGTGTGTCAACGAGGCGTCATCCGAACGAAAGATGAAAGATTCTTGTGAGGGTTATTATACTATACACAAATTAGACTATGAAGGGCTTGATAGTATGAACCATCCCGGCCCCCCGTCGTTCTGACCATCATTCTAACTCGATTCATCTTAGTATCTTGCTCCCTACTCGAGTACTGGTATTACTTTTCTAAGACCCCGCCAGGCCAGACTTCACAGCGTATATCATATTGAACCAATCAAACAGATCTTGAACCCTTAGCTTCCGTGTAGGTTCGGTTGAGGCTTCTATCGGGCATTGGCCTGAAACAAGTGCCTACCCCCCAGCTCTACTACTCTCGAAAGACACATGATCTCGGACCGCCAGTCGCTATAAATTTGTAACTTTCTATTTGGATACCCTTTGGTAAACCACGATGCTGTCCCGTCGATATAGGTATTCCTCGTGTCGCGTTGTTATGAACATTGCAGCATGTTCATTCCCCACTTCAAAGGAGCTAGGTGACTGTTGTCTTGAAGATCTGCGCCGAGAGTTAGTTCACCTGGGTCTAGAAAATGTCCATAGCCGATAAGGCCGTAGGAAGCAAAGGTTTATAACTCTTCTAAGGTATTGATTGACCAGAAGCAAAAGACAAGGCACCGGTGGATAGGTTGATCGTACTGGCTGAAAGAGTCCTTGGTTCCGAGATCTGTTGAGCACCGATGATCCTAATCACTTTTAGAGAAATCTATCGGCCATGGTCGGCCCCGAGTAGGGGGTGCAAAACAAAGTTAGAGTTTTGGTCCTCTCGTATATTGAGGTTTTCAGAAAATAAGGGTCGGTAAACTATCGTCAGGCTTGATCATATGAGACCGAGTAAAGCAGCAGTTTTTTCAAGCAATTGAACGACGTCAGAGGTGAAACAGAGGCGGATACAATACAATTGTGGAGACCCGAGGGAGTCGCAAGGGTATCCTTTCGATGGTGCAATCCCAACAAGGCGTCGTGTAACAAGTCCCTGTGCTAGTGCCGTGCAAAACTTAAAAGGAGAGGGTCCCTCAGCCAGAAGTTTTTTTTCCTCCTCGCTCCTCATCTTCAACTTCACTCCATCTCCTACGCTTACAGAACACAAACATCTCGAGGCATTTTAGCAACATCCCCTCAAGGCACCCTTTCGCTTCAATTTAACAACTTTTCCAACCCACCCTACATAAAATGCCTTCTACCTTCTTGTTCACTTCCGAGTCCGTCGGTGAGGGACATCCCGACAAGATTGCGTGAGTAGCCATCTGTCTTGCTCCTGCAATCGCGGGTAGCCGTTTGCTACCTTTATGAAATTTAACGGTGAAATAGTGACCAGGTCTCTGACGCCGTCCTGGATGCTTGTCTTGCAGAGGATCCGTTGTCGAAGGTCAGTTGCCGCATAATTCTCCCAATGTGGCTCCAATGCTGACAATAATTTTCAGGTTGCTTGCGAGACCGCCACTAAGACTGGTATGATCATGGTCTTTGGTGAAATTACCACCAGTGCGAGGCTTGACTACCAAAAGATCATCCGTGGCGCCATAAAGGATATTGGATACGATGATTCCAGCAAGGGCTTTGATTACAAGACCTGCAACGTTCTTGTTGCTATTGAGGAGCAGTCCAAGGACATCGCCACTGGTGTTCACATTGACAAGGCTCTTGAAGATCTAGGTGCTGGTGATCAAGGTATCATGTTCGGCTATGCCACTGATGAGACACCCGAGCTTCTGCCATTGACTGTTGTGCTTGCACACAGACTCAATGCTGATATGTCTGCGGCTCGCCGTGATGGAAGCCTCCCTTGGCTCAGACCTGACACTAAGACCCAAGTTACTGTTGAGTACGAGCATGATAGTGGCGCTGTTATTCCCAAGCGTGTTCACACTGTCGTCGTTTCTGCCCAGCACTCCGAGGATATAACCACAGATGAATTGAGAAAGGAGATTTTGGAGAAGATTGTCAAGAAGAGCATCCCGGCTAAGTACTTGGATGAGAAGACCGTCTACCATGTTTGTCCCTCGCCCTTGAAGTTTATTTGCTTGATCGCTAACCCTCTACATAGATTCAACCCTCTGGTCAATTTATCATTGGTGGTCCCCAGGGTGATGCCGGTTTGACTGGTAGAAAGATCATTGTTGACACCTATGGAGGGTGGGGTGCTCATGGAGGTGGTGCTTTCTCCGGAAAGGATTTCTCCAAAGTCGATCGTTCTGCCGCCTATGCTGGCCGCTGGATTGCTAAGTCCTTGGTTGCTGCTGGACTTGCCAGACGTGCCCTTGTCCAGCTTTCCTACGCCATCGGTGTCGCCCGCCCGCTTTCCATCTTCGTAAGTTAGCTATCCCGCTACTTTTCCCGAACAACTTTTAACTAACAATCCAATAGGTTGATACTTATGGCACCTCCGACAAGACCAGCGAAGAGTTGGTCGAGATTATCAACAAGAACTTCGACTTGAGACCCGGTGTGATTGTTAAGGAGCTTGATTTGGCCAAGCCGATTTACTTCCAGACTGCAAAGAATGGTGAGTTATTCTCTGTTCTCTGCTTGTTTCATAGCTTTCTAACATTTCTTCAAGGTCACTTTACCAACCAGAACTTCTCTTGGGAGAAGCCCAAGAAGCTCGTACTTTAAATAAACAACTTCATACCCGCCCCGCTACGTGTATTTTTTTTGTTTTTTGTTTTTTCAACTGAGGGTTTTCTTATAACTTTCGTGATATCTCTTCAGTAGACGACTTCAACTTCGACTACCTGTTTTGTATTAGGGTTTGGTTATGTGGGCCGGTAGAACTGATGGGATTCTGTACGGTAGGGTTAAAATGGCGTTTTCAACAAAGATAAATGGGGAATCAATGGCTGGGTTTCACTCAACGTATTATGATGGAAATTTTTTTTTTTTTGGTTGTTCGGGGGTGTTTCTTTTTGTCCTTTGTTTTTTTTTCATAAACGGCGCATCGTGGGTCCTTTCAACCTCCCTCATGTGTTCTTTGATGTGTAGAAAAAACAGCGGTTTTGTTTCTCGAGGAGTTCTTCGTGTCGTTTTCAGATAGAAATTCCATAGGGACATTACCGGTATCATACTACCCCCAACTTTTGACTAATATGATACTACCCGAATGCTCGGGATGCCTAGAAGATTTGAAAATATGCGCGTGATGGTACTGCACTGCAGTACGGTACTCGTACAACACGCAGATCCTAGGATTTGCCAATTTCTCAACAGTTCTCAAGAGTACATTTGTATCACAGCACCTTTGCCGCCTCCTTCCCCCCCCCACTTTCTGGCCAACAGGAGCTTCTTATTTATTCAGTTGTGGACAAGTGTAAGCATGTCGCTCCGGTTGGTGGTACGGTACATATTGTTGTTGGTATATTACCTCACCGGCATTGGAAAGGGTTTTGGTATGGATGATAACGTGATCACACGGACCTTCACTCACTCACTCACCCACTCACCCGCCGGGAGAAGGGCAACTACAGTTTTGACCAGGAGGATGGGTCCTTGTGATCGGGATGGGGTAATCTCTTCCATGAGTTTATTTTATTGAAAATCTAGATATTACACTCGACGATCTGAGCGAAGTTTAAAAATAAAAAAAAGAATCTCTCCCTTCTTGTCCCTATGGTATGCAGAGGTATTGAGTTACGGTACTTGTATTCATTGACCGACTGACCAAATAATTAGAAGGAAAAATACATCACCCAGTCAGTGGGTAAAATAAAAATAAAAAAGCCCATTCGCCCAAAAACCAAAATGACTTACCAAGAAAACCAACAAAAACTGAAAGATCTTTGCTAGGTTCGGGTTCAAACATGGTTCGATGTATCATATGTCTATCATACTTAGACTAAGTAAGACAGTGGGAATATCACAACGTATACTGTACTGTACTGTACTGTACTCGGCTTTGCTCAGATTTCCAAAGAGTTTTTAAACTGGCAAATAGTCATTACTGTATCAGGAGGAGAAGAGGGAAAAAAAACCTCGTACTTGTACTTGTACTGTAATCAACTTGAATGCACTATCAGTTTATCAGTCTGCGATGGGTTTAGTCTAGCACTGTAAGTCAAGAGAATTGCGAATACCTGTTAACGTCGGTGGGCTGGTCTCATACGGTAGTCTACAAGTTTCCAGGTTGGGGGAGGGGGGGGGGAAGAGAGATATTTTCGTATCATATAAAATACATTACAGTACAGCACGCGTACTGTACAATATTAGGATTATTCCGCGGGCTAACCCGGACCGGCTTGAACTGTTTGACTAATTTAAATACTGCACGTACGAGTAGTATTTCATACCCGGGAATATCTTGCAGCATGTTTTTTTCGCAACACAAGACGGGGAAAAACATCTCGTGGGTTAACTATCCCTGTCCTCGCACGAAAACGTTGTTAAATTTACCGGGTACTGCCGTGGGTGAGCCGGACGACTGGATTGGGGGGGGGGGGGGCCGACCAGTTCTATACCTACCTACCCTTATAATATTATTATGAAATAAAAGGATGGGATTGCTCGAACGGACGGGAAGCTTTTTCATCATTTCTAATTCCCCGGGTGTTTTGGCCGGTCACCTACGTCCATACAAATACCCGAGTACCCAAGAAGATGTTAATCCCCCCCCCCCACCTCAGGATCCGGAGATTGTAGGGCTCACAGAGATAAGGGGTTTTCAGAGTACCCGGTTTGTGGACAAAAAAAAAAAATTTGAAGTCTCCCGAGGTGTGTTTCTGATACTGCGCAATCACATCGTTGTAGTTCCCTTTTCCCCGGAAGCTTGGTTCATGGAGTGGAAATGATGGGGTGGGGCGTCTTTTTCCTTTCCTCCTCCTTTTTTTGTTTTTTGTTTTTTGTTTTTGGGGTGGGTACTCGAGCACTTATGGAGGTGGGTGGCCGGACAGCCAAGGATTATGGGTGTTAAAAAGCCTTTTGCTTGTTTGAGCAACGTCCATTCTAAACACATCCTTCTGTTTCTCATGGGGGTATCATAGAACGGCCAGGCTTCCAGAATCCCTGGCTGTCGGGTCACCCGCGTCCATACCCGGGCAGTAGGGGGGGGTATCACGGCAGTCTATCCATGGGTTATATAATACTGTGGAAAAACAAGGCATCATACCGTATGCATAATAGGAGAGCCCAGCATGGCTCCTATAGTAGTGGGGCTTGTCAGAGTAAGAGCTAAGGGTGAAGGTGAGGGGTATGATGCGTTACCCGTGGGAAGAAGCGGGGAGGCCTGGTGCAACAAACCACAGGGGAGGGAGTAAAACTGAAGTTTTAAAATTTGCTGGCTCTGGCGTGAGGAATCGGATACAAGAACTATCGCTGGTTGTGCATAGAGCGTCCCGAGGGGGAAGTTTGAGTTCTGGAGATTACCGGGTGTATAGCACATCGCCCGGGTAGCCAGATGCAAAAGATTAGGTCATCAGTCCGTGACTGATCACTCCCAAGGGGAGATCGAAAGTCTTCTATCATAGTATCTACCTCCCAGCTCTAATAGTAGTAGGCTTGAGGTGCCACCCGGGCAGTAGTAATAGCTCCAATGAAATAACGGGATACTATTTTTCTACGATACCCACCACATTCTTTTCTCACTTACTGATACACGAGAATCTAGATCCAAATCTAAACAGTTTTCTAGGGGATCACCTAACAACAAGTGGGGGGGGGGGCAGCAATTTCTTCACCCTACTATTAGATTCCACAATAAGTCTAGGGTCATTGATCGATTCCCATGGCGGATGTATGATACTATATGCCATGCTAGCAGGCACGGAAAAAAAAAAAATGAAAAATGAAAAAAACGTCTTGACAAACCACTCTGCTCCGATTGGGTTAACTTCAGTGCCTCAAAGTTTTTGTTGGCTAGTTCTGCTCTGCTATGGATGAGGAGTAAAGGTGCTCTACCCTTTTTGGAGTCCTATTGTAGGCGACATAATACGAGACTCGCAGGATAAGGGAAATGCTTTTCTTTCTTTCTCGTACGCTCTCCAGTATACCGCTGTATTCAAACCGGACGCGCACGACCTCCCCTATCATACACCGCAGACTGCTAGAATAGTTTCTTTGGTAGACAAATACCTCTTCTAACCATCGATACCCCCCTCCCAAATAGCGAAAATCCCCAACGCTGGATAGAGACCAAAACTCACCCAGGACAAAAAAAAAAAAAAAACTACCCCAGCGAATGGATGATATATACCATATCTGTCCGAAATGAGAGCAGATGCTACCCCAAAAAGTATTGTGATATGGCCGGGTAAGAAATATGGATAGTATCATAACTCTACCACCAACTAGGGGGCAGAGAACTTTATCGAGTGACAGTCTGTGATTGCACTGGTGTGTAATCGTTTAGGATTTGTCATTGGGTGTGCGAGAAGGAGGGGATCATTTATTATACCTCCCGTCGGAGGCCTGGTCTTGGGGGGGGGGGGGCGCAGAGGGTCGTCAAAAAGAATGAAGTGTAGACACAAGCAGGCAAGCCTTAGCGCAGAGCATCTCAGGATCCATGGAGAAAGCACTGATGGAGCGGAAGCCTGGTGGCTACCAGCTACCATAGCTCTCCCGCTAGAAGTTTTCTCCTCAAATTTAAACACACTGGGAAATGCCTTATCTAGGTTTTAGCTATCCGGGCTGGCCTGGGGTTGGTCATGTCCCCCCCCCCCCCCAAAAAAAGGACCCTTTAGATCCTAGTTCAGGAAGTAGATGTGGGAAATATATTGAGTAATATATTTACTTGACTAGAAAATAATTACTACGGCACGCCTGAGAGAGAATGAATGTCTTTCCAAGCACTGATACTGGGAACAAAAGCTAGTAAGTACATTTGAAATCTGCCCCCCCCCCCCTCCCCCCAGTTTTAGGCACTGAGACGTGTTCAAGTTTTCTCCTGCCCTTCTGTTTCTGCATACCCCTGGAAAATATCTAGATGGCTAGCTAGCTAGCTTACGCGTTTTCGGAATGGTCTACGGTGGGAATATCTATGATATCTTCAAGTTAGCGCATGGACTCATGGTATCATATCGTTAAAGGCTCGACGGTGCAGCGGTTTTCCCCCCTGTGCGTGGGTTTAGCGTTAAGGGCTTGCTATGGGGTAGTGGGCACGTAAGGGCATGCTATCATATGTATGATACATAGCTTGGAGCTGCAGATAGTAAATTCTAATACTGGTATGATATCATAGATAGTTAGTTATATATATAATGTATCATATGGAAACGGTGAAGCGGGACATTATATAAGCCAACTATTATGCTAAAATAGCAAATAACTCCACTAGTTCTCAAAAAAATTTTAAAAAAATCAAAAGGGAATAAAAACAAAAAGGGAATAAATACACAATGAGTATGAGAAGGTATCTGTGAATCAAAATTAATGAATGAATGAATGAAAAAAAAAAACCCCCCCAATTAAAGGTAATCTAAAAAAGGATGAAAATAAATGGTCCCGGACTACATAAAAAGTATGCAGAAAAGGGGGGTGTTAGGTAGCTTTCTACTAGTAGAAATAGTAAGGAAAAGTGATACTTGTAGTTGGTAAAAGCCAGTGAGGTGGTGAATAGAGAAGATAGTAGAGAATTTGATAGAATTGTAAAAATAGAAAAAAACTATAATAGTAAGGATTTTTTGAAGGAAGAAAGGGAAAGACAAGATTGCATGTTGATAAAGTGAAGATACCATAAGATCTATATTATTCTAAGATATAGATTTACGTAATTTAAATTGTTTTCCACTATTACTGAGCATTAGACTCAGTACAGACCAGGTCCTATAGGAATATCTTGAGACTCTAAGTAGCCCTTCACAATCTCCAATTCCTGTCTCTGGAGGAAAGTAAGCAGCAATGTAACTGGTCTGGGTTTCTGACTTCTCCAAGGCCATGTTTCTTTCCATGGTTTTTATGGATCAATCAACATAATCCCCGCTCTTGCCACCACAAGTTTTCCGCCCTTTATGACCATGCACGAGTGCTCTTTGTTAAGATCGCCTATTTGTAGGGTTGCGTGCCAAACAGGGCCTAGACTCCTCTTCATCCATCTTTTATCGCGACGAGCCGAAACGAGACCCCATGATCTCCAAGTTGATGCCACACCGCAGTCTAATAAGTGGTGGGGCGAGGATAGACCCTGCAAAAGCGTACCAGTACACATCCCTCATTCAAATATCCAGTTCAAAGCCTCTTCCCCGGGTAACCTCGCTACAAACCTTCCCCCCCACCAAGCAACCAACAAGACCACGCTTATCCACGGTGCCTACCCATACGAGCGACAAAATGTCCAGCACAGCCTCGGCGCGTTACAAGCTAATATTCTACGTCCCACCGAGGGACCTTGAGGCCGTTAAAGCAGCAGCCTTCGAAACAGGCGCGGGCGAGACCCCCGGAGGAAAGTACAAACAGACCTGCTGGGAGACAACGGGCACTGGCCAATTCCTACCAGTGAAGGGCGCTGGTGCCAACCCGGCTATTGGGGAGCTTTTGGCTGATGGGAGCGCTTTCCGTTTGGAGAGGGTGGAGGAGGTGAGATGCGAAATCCTTTGTGTCGATCGGGAAACGGCTCTGAAGGCAGTGGGAGCGTTGAAAAGGTTGGTTTTTTCTTCTTTCCTATTCCGACTAGATTCCCTTCCCAGGTATTTGCAGTTGGGTTGCGCAACCTCATCTTGTTGGAGCGATCGGATCGGCTGTGCCCATCCAGTCTTGTTCGACATATGCTCATATCATGACATAGGGCACATCCGTACGAGGAACCCGCATACGAAGTCTACAAGCTCGAAGACCTTTAATTCTTTCATGCTGCTTTTTCTGTGAAATACCATGCCTCAAGTTATTCTACAGTACAGTTAGTTCAAATCAGATCGAAAAGAAGAAACTGGTTTTGCGGAACGGGCAGATGCGTTCGGGTGATCCGGAAGGAATTCCGTTGGCAGGCATGGCGAAGGCTTGTTTATGGTGACCCGCGATGCTGGGCTCTCCGATCCTGATACAAGTATTCCCTCTTGATTAAAATGGGAGCTCAATATCCAGCCCTACCCGAAAGTTATAGTTTCAAGGAGTTATCCATGCCCCACTAGCTATACCACCAGCATAGGCTTGTAATTTTCCGTAAGCCGTACCGCACAAGTACTTCCACGTACCTGTGCGATGCGATGGGACTGAAGGCAGTTTATTGCAGGCAGATATCCTGCTATCTTCGGTGTTGTTGCGCAAGATTCTTCTGCCGATGACCAAGCAAGGATAGTGTACCGAGCTGAGCCGTGAAGTTACACCGCTTAGAGTGGGTCATGGTGTTCATGATTGAATGAGGTTTCTTCTGAGCATGACTGCTATTGCCTGCCTCCGAAACTCGGCTCTTTTGTTTTCCCAGCTCTTGGGGCCGCGTAATGGTGGTCGCGTCCACAAATATCGCTCAATTACGAGTTCTCGTATGCTTTCCGCTACTCCTAGAAGGTCGAGAGGATATTCTGCTGCTCGAGCAATTCCTCCAGGGTTGGTCAACTGGACTCTTGATTGGCCACGGTATATTCGAGCACATCAGGGCCCCAGTGCGGCCCCAGGAGTGAAGGGTGACCATGCTCACAGGTGCGCTTTGCACCTCCGAACGTTACCGTAAGCAACACCTTACCCAAGAAACGAACGCTTTTGATAGGAAGCCCAGCACCGGCAACTTTAGCCCCACAACCCCCCCCCCAATTTTAAATCGCCTATCCCACATTCCCAAGTCCATAGGCCACTGGAGGATCCCAGTTTAAAATTTCGTAGGGGCAGGAAATATTTGTCAGAGACCTCAAAGGCGTTGGGTAGAGCTGACTTGAGGCGAGTGCTTCCTCCGTCTGGGGTATGATAGCGCCGGTCTTGGTTCCACTCGGACCCCAGACACCCGACCTGGTCGTGGAAATCGACCAGTGGGGGGGGGGGGCAAATGGGATTCCAGCAGAACCCGCTTCAAATCGAATCAACACACACCCCCTCCCTTTGATCGCCGTTGTGGATCAGTGATGCCGGCTCGAGTAGATACAAGTATTTCACGGGGGAACAATTTTCCTTCCCAAGATGATACATACTCGAGTACAAGTAGTCTACTCGTAGACAACAGATAGGCCTCAATGCCGGTACCCGTTTGAATAATCACTCAGAGAGACAGGGGACCTGCCAAGGAATGGAAAAGCCAAGAACTCGGCAAGCAAGGAAAATAAAAGAGATCAGCCATCGCGAATCGTTGAGTGTCGGCGCATCGCAGGGCTTGATGAATGCGGGGGAAAGTGAGACACCAACAAGTCTACCGGTAAATTTAAATTACTCGTGCTCGCAGAAAGCAAATCCCTTCGTCGGTTCCCGGATTTCAAACAAGAGATGGAGGGAGATCTTAGCACGAAAATCTAACGATAGTTTTTGAGGACCCCGTCACGAAGATTAAGGATTTCTATCTCTACGACACGGTAGACTACCGTAGTCGTTTAGACTAAGAATTTACTCTTATCGTACGGTACTCGTACTGTATCATACCACCCAGAGGTTGGCAACACTTGGGCATTAAGTTACCGGTAGTTCAAGTGCTTGAAAGCGTTTTACTGCACCATGGACGAAGGGACTGATCCAGTCGAGGACTTTTTGCGGAAACCTTGGCGTCAAAAGGTGTCTGCATTGCAAAGCGGACTGGGGCTTTTTTTCTTGGGAAAAAATTCAAAATTTCGACCACTTACTCCAGTATCATATCATAGTAATCCAAATTGGGCTTGAAGCCAGGCCCAAACAGGGCCCACCAGTGGCTTTATCAGCTCACCACCAGCGGACCACAACCCGGCCTCACCAACTTTGGATGGGGTTCAAAGTTATCTAAATTATCATATCATGCCATCTACCCATCTACCCATCTACCGTACTCAACCAGGACACGGGCGTTTTGAGGAATTAAGCCTTCGAGTCACCTTACGATTGATCCCCGATTAATATAAAGGATCGATATCTGGAAACAGCTTTTCTGGATACATTTCTTTTGGGTGGGCTTTTGGGTCCTTAGATGAATTCAGGTGTCAATTTCCCAGCTGTATGTAGGCTTGGCAGCCGGTCAAGTTTGCTTACCGCGCGTCTTCGACAAAAAAGGCAAGCCCCCCCTCCAGCATTGGTGGGCTGTATCGAGGTCCCCAATACAGCAAAACTTATGTCGATCCTCCCCGTGGAGCGTACGTCATTGGGTGCCACTTGGGCTCGTCCACTCTGAGAACATATGATAGGCGTTGATAGGCTTTGTGGAGAGAGGAAGGAATGGAGCTTGGGTGTGTGTTGCGAATACCGGTAGATTAATCTTTACCCAATGACGACGGGGGCGAAATTGTGAGGGTCCTACGCCGTGAGTAGACTACCGTGCTCAGATGCTCGAGCACACAAAGAGAGGTTTAGGTCGAGTATAAAATGGTTCAGAATCCCCGGTCGGAAAAGGATTAATCCAAAAACATACTCTGATTAATACCGGTATCTCACATACACCCATACTCCAAGCCCAAAGCACCTCCTGTCACTCGAAGAATCTCTAAACCACGACTACTACCTCAGCATCACCTTTCGATACGGCCTCTGCCCACATGTCTCACACTGCCAAAGACACCGCTGTCCTGGAACCGTATCCTGAAGGCCCTGTGGGCCGTCGAGGGAGCGATGGAAGCGACACTGCCCCCGACTCCATCGTACCCCTGTCGCAGAGAGATCGTAGATTGTATGATATTTCCATTTCCCATTCCTTCTCCTGCCCCTCCTCATATGTGTGTGATACCTCATACTGATCTCATCATAGGAGTAAGGAATGGGACGCCGCCAAGACCCCCCCTTCGAGATTCCAGAAAGTCGAGGGTTCAGTATGTTCAATCCCTCCTTCACCAAGGTCATCCATACCTCCCGAAGAACCGCTGCTAACAGTTCGCAACCAGATCTACGCCACGCCCAATTCCCGCGATGGGCATATCGCCCGAAATAAGATCCACGGGTTTAAGGAGAAAGTCAAGGAACTTTCTGGCAAGAAATAAATTTGCCGAAGTCGATGAATTAAGATGTTGTGCAAGATTTGTTCTGGACTACCGGTTCGGCGGTGTTTTCTCCCTGATTGAACGTTTGGTGTCAGCGGTCTTTTTCCATCTTATTCTTTTTCTGTTTTACTTGTTTTCGATTTGCTACCGGTACCGGTATTGGTAGCATAGAGGGGACAACGAACTGGGAAAGGGGAGTAGCGAACAGCCCTGCCAAACCTGTCGTTTGCCACCAGGCTTTTTTGGTGGATTGTTCACTGTCCCCTGTTCGTTGCCTTCCTCCCCTTTGTTATTTCATTTTCTCTCTCTCTTATTTCTACTCTATTTCACGTTCAAGTGTGTTCGACTGGTTGAGGTGTTTGTGCGATATCCTACTTTTTTCGACCCTTTCCCCCCTTCTCCCTCTCCTTCCACTTGGACCATGTGTTTCCCGCTACCTTAACTTAAATTCTTTTTTCCATTAAAGTAAGAGTCACATATCTGTACGATAATCCAGTGATGGGTTGGGGGACGGAGTACCGGTTCCACAGCGTATCGCGGTCCATTTATCTAGTCTAGTCAGGTTCGGATAAGATTTTTTTTAAGTCAACCCTGTCTCCTTGCCCACCAGAAACCCTTTCCTTGTTTTGTGATATTTCTTTATCCCCCCATCAAAGCGACTCACATGCCACCATGCGCCCACAACCCCAACATGATCGGGACCCAAGCACCCCACAAAATAATTAAATTAACGTCCGGTGTAGTGACACCACCACAGATTTCATCTATGATATCCATCCCTCCATCCATTGATTGATTCGCCCCCCAACCGACATTCCCGGTCTACTCTTACTGGGTTGACGTTTGTGAACACGACCACTATTGCATAACTGTACTGCCAAACATTTGGCCCTTGTGCTCGAATCTGAGCGGTATGCAATAGCAGTTGTGTTCACAAACGTCGCCCCATCACGATTAGTCTATCAAGCCCACCCCACCCCACCCCACCACACACACCCTTTGCCCCGCAGCACACGCCCACATCTAATCCCTGACTTGAGCTGACAACGAGTGATGGATGATGTCGCAAGATACACCTTATCTTTCTGACTCCATCGATAACCTGCAGTATGATGCCCCCTCCCCAAAAGTGGGACCTGCTGCTGCGCCCCATACATCGAGGGAAATCGAATTCACTACTCGAGTAACGACTTACCCGCCGCCGTCGCACAAGACGCACAACAACAACAAAAAAAAGAAAAAGAAAGAAAAGTTACAATGATGGACATTGGCTACGAAAGAGTTTGACCACGGCACCGGACAAGGGTGGGGTTTGGGTGGGTGATAGATCTAGGCCTACGATATAATACCACTTTTAAAAAGGGCCAGATTTCGGTGGTATGCGATAGTAGTGCCTTTTTTTTTTTTTTTTCACAAAAAAAAAAACATGGCGAACGAGTAGGCTATGATAGATAGGAGGAAAGCTTGGGCGCGGGGCGGGTCGGGGTGTTGCCCACGTCCAAGCCGGTGTATCATAAGATACGGGTGTGGTGGGAGGTTTTAGGTGTGATGCCCTCCCTAAGCTGGCTTTGTCGGTGGCGTTTGCATGTCAATACCGGTATCATACTTGAGTACGGTATTCTTCTCGTGTCGGGTTTTGTTTCTTTTTTTTTTTTTTTAGGAATTAAAAATTCTGGAGGTATGATACCGTGATGGGTATCATGTCATGCAAAAGGCAGGAGGGCGTGATTTTGTGATTGGCATTGAAGGGTACCCGTAGTCTAGGTTAAGTGACAGGGATTCACCAAGCTCTCTGCCTTGATAACAATGTCCTTGTGATATTATCCTCTCGCCACACCTTCCCACTGGTTCCCCTTTTCCACAGTGCTTGACCTAACTTAACTTACCCTGAGGCTCATCCTCGTGCGTGCCGTCAAGTTACTGTGCCGGATCACGTTCTTTTGCGTTGGGTCCTATCATACCCGCACACCGTTTTTCTTGGCCTTATCATACCTATCATACATTCACCGTTTCCGGTCGTCCATCCATCCATCCATCCAAACCTTTTCTTTTTTTCCCTCTTACCTTTTTTTCCCCAAGGTATACCAATACTTTTCAGTTTGACGGTCGAAATGAGGGCTGGTATGTTTGATTGTTTTCCTCCCTTCCTTTCCCCCCCCTTTCCCTGCAGATATCTGGTTTGTGTGTGTGTGTGTGTGTGTGTGTGTATTACGGTGCGGCTGACATTCATTCCGGGAGGCTGTGGTTTAGACGAAACGGTACTTGATGATATTATTAAGGATGGTTCTGTTAATGTGTGAGTTTCTCTTCTCTTCTCACTCCCGATCATGGTTTTTCGGGGCTTTTGCTAACCGGTGCTTCGACTTCATAGTGAGGAATGGCCCGAGTTGTTGAAGAAGTTGATTGAGAGGCTTGACTACGTTCGTCTTTTCTTCTTCTTTTCGTCTTTCCTCATTAGAATTCACCATCATGTTCGCTGTAATGTTTGCCAGGGAATATTATGCTGACTTTAGATACAAGATTGCTCGCAATTCCTTCCCAAAGCCTCAGGCCTCCACCGTCCCCGAAGAGATCGATATTGTCTCTGCCTCGCCCTCACAAGTAAACACTGTCCCAACCATTCCGGCGGAAGCTTCTACCATCACAGAGCCAGATACACAGGCAACCACTGGGAGTGCTCCCCCAAGTCAGGATGAGGCTTTGTCATCATCTTCTCCAAAGATGCCGCCTCCACCTATTGTCCCTGCATTCCCGTCCCCTTCGCCAGCACCCCTTGTGAAGGAGACTACACCTCCTCCACCCGAAGCCCTAGATTCGGAGGACGAGATACTACTAGCTTCCCTATCTAACATCCTCACAACTCAATTCGATGCGGCACCACCATACACCATCCAGCGTCTCTCAGAACTGATATGCTATCCAAACGCCCATTACAAGTCCCTATCGAAATACCTTCGTGCAATCCAACGCGTCCTGTCCGTTTCCTCGCCAACTACCGCCTTCCCGCTTCCGCAAAGTGTAGTGGATAGTATGCCTAATGGCGCCGCATCCTTTAACCTCGGCAGCGACGAGAGTCTCGGAGGCGCACTGTTGAGCCCTATCCCGTGGTTGGCGGAATCACCACTCACTGAGGGTGCTGAAGGGGTTAATGGGGTTAGCCAGGGAGAGTTATTGAGACAGGAACAGGAATTGAATATTGTTCCTGCGGCTCAGGTTTCTAGTCCCCCTGAAGCAGGTATGCATGCTGAGGGCCCTCCTGCGTTGGGTCCGGAGGATGTAGGCCCGCAGCCGGAGGGGACGGTGTTTCCAGATCCGCCGGCGACAATCGAAGAGGCGAGGAGCCCGAGACACACACCTATTGAAGAGAAAGAGAAGGAGGAGGAGATGGGGGATGCAGTTGAAGGTGTTGGGAGGGAGGGGGTTAAGGATGGTGAGGGTAAGGTAAGGGAGGCAGAGGTGAAGGATGAGATGGAGGAGAAAGTAACAGAGGGGGGTGAAGCTGAAGTGGGAACCGATGGGGGGAAGCAGCAGCCAGAGGATAAAAAAGATATGGACCTTGACACGAAGGAACCAAACCCTCCAAAGGGGTCCATAGCAACCGGTATAGAAGGGAGAGACGAGTTATCGGAGATGATGCAACTTGATACCCCAACACCGGATCCCAAAACGACACCTCCGGCAACCGAGAAAAACTCAAAAGAGGGGGATAATGGAACAATCTCTTAGAGTCTTTAAATTGGGCTGTGATTGTTTACATTTTTTTTCTTTCTTTCCTAACTCTAGGCTCTCTTGTGTTTGAATTTTCCATTTCCAACAGCTTTTAGTACCTTTTTCACCTGTTTTCTATTTGCCGCTCTTTCTGCTCATAGCTCGGTCAAATTAACTTCAAGGGGAACCCACCTATCTGTACAATAGCATTAATACCCGACAAGCGGCCTTGCCCTTTTTTCTTTTGAGAAACCCTCCGTTTACCTAGGGACATGGAAGTGAATTGGAAGGGTTAAATTTCTGGCCACCTCTTCGTTCCTCCTACAACCACCCACCGATACTTCTCACACAAAATTGGAAAGCAAGAAATTTAGAGAAAAAAATACCATTAAAAAATGGCGGTTAAACCCTCACTGTCAAGTTCTGAGGGCTCCCCGTCACCATCTTCGGCATCCTTCAGAAACCACCAGTCCTGTCAAGCTATTCGTCGTACTGTTTCAAGATTCTATCCTCGTACCACTCCAAGTGCATCTAGCGACGCTATTGGCGCTATCAGAACACCCTTGAGTACAATAGCTTCCCACGGCGACTCACAGACGAGTCCGGATGTATCACCACAATTTGGTGTGACAACTTTGTCGCCAACTACTTCATCCCCAGCCATCACCCTGGCCATCACCTCCCGTTCCTCTTCTGGCCCTACAGCAACGGCAGCGACGACACCAATATCACCACAGCCATCATTTTTACACCCACCGCCTGAAGACGTCATCAGGCTCCTTCTCTCAACAACAACATACATATACGACAGCCTCGCCAAGCTAATAGACACAAACAACACATTGCGCAGGTCGAACTCACGAATCCCGAGGGACCAACCTATTTGTGAAGCCGATGTGCGTAGGAGTTCCACTCGCTCTCGTACCGCCACAGCCGTTGGAGGTTCATCAACTTCTTGCCCAAATGGAATGGCCCACGACGCACTGCATATTGTAGACTCCCACCGAGCTTTCGCACAAGCCATCAAAGCTGAAATAGCGAAGCTGAGTGCCGCATTAGCGCACTTCTCGCCGGTATCTCAGTACTCGAGACTGCGCTCACTCATCTCCTCCTCTCTGCCTACCTCTATTATTGGGGGTGGCATTTTGGGGGTGAAGCAGATGGATAAGAAGCATGAGTACGCCGGCAGTGAGAAAGTGACCATCTGGTCAGACGTCGAAAAAATCATAAGCACGTATGATTGGCTATGGACCTATTCGTATTCCGCCAGTGTCAAAACCTGGCAGGAAATTATCTGGGCGTGTGCGATCGTCACGGGCGTGCATGGAGCCGGAGGTCTAGAGGCAGTCAATGCCCGGATGAGGGATTATGGAATTGCACATGCAGGTGTGGTCGACAGGTTCTATGCAGCTGACCGGGCGGTGGAGAGGGAGGCTGAGGAAAGGCGAGCGCGGGCGATGAGACTGGGAAACCAGAGGAACGCCACAGTGCAGCTGCAGCATGAGGCAAAAAAGGTGGTCATGATCAAGAGGAAGATGGTCAAGGTTGATGGGAAATGGGCACAACAGGCCAATCCTGGAGTTGTCATTGCACGGGATAAGGGCAAGGTGGTCAATAAACTGCAGGAGGAGGAGGAGGTGGTGGTGGGATGTGTGGAGAGGAGGTGGAAGGTTAAACTTCAAGTGCTCGGGGGTGTGGTGGCGATCGGAATGAAGATCAAGATACCGAATATGAATTAAGGCAATGGAGGAGGAAGAAGTGAGAGAAAGAGGCTATGAAGAAAGGTAAAGCTAAGGAGAGCATCGAAGACAATCTGTGTGATGAGGGATATGAGAAGGCGAGTGGGGTGTGAGAAGAGTTGGAATTCTTTTCACACGTTTCTCTTTTCTTTCTTTCTCTTGCTCGTGTGAATTTGGGTTTGTAATTGGGTGACTTGGTGTTTTGTGATTGCTCGTAAGGAGTGATGTCTTTGTTAGCTTTTGTCCATTAACGGGTAGCACTGTACTGTACATAAGGGGATAGAGGAGGAAATGATTTGTGGAGCAGGAACCGAGTTACGGAAGTTTTTTTTAGTTTTTTTTTAAGGCTTTCCTTTCCTCTTTTCTTCCTTTTCTTCAAAGATTTTATATAGGCTAGTTTTGCTTTTATCATAGTTCCTCTACGAATAGTATGGACAGCTAATACACATAGCCATGCAATTCAACCCGTAATAATACCCGTCATTGAACACTACTTTATATCATAGAAGTTCTCACAATACCCATCACCCACGATACCCCATAGTTCTCTTTCTTGAAATAAAGCGTTTCCCTACCGCTATAATATACACTGCTGGGTTAACGTCACCTTACAGTTCTCGTCAAATACTATCATACCATACCATCTGGTATCATACTGTGGTAGTAATGTTGTCGAATCCGGTGACAAAAAAATTACATCTGATGATATATATATATATATATATATATTTTTCGTAATATAGAACAAGTTCTACCTCCTCCTCCTCCTCCTTTCTAACTTAACATTTTTTCAACAAAGGATTTCCAGATAACCTTTTGGTGTAGTACTGACATTATGTTTTCCCGAGATGTGATCGAATTTTTTCAACTTGTAAAAACTGCATCTGACCTGACTCAGGGGGGATGTAATTCAGACACCAACCAGGCCCTCCAAGTTCCCCAACATACCACCCGCACCCGCACTTCCCCTCCCAACCCAAATCCAAACGACAGCCTCCAAATTCTCCATGACAACCCTCGTCTGTTCCCTCACCAACCCGTCCCCATCCGTAACCCCCAAATAGCCCATAACCCTCCTGATCTCCGAAACCCGTCCCCTGACAACTTCCCAGACCCCCTCCTTCCATTCCACCTCCTCCCCCACCCCGCCGCCGCTATCACCACCACCACCGACAAGAGCTTTCAAAACCCCACAAATGCAAACCACTGCCGCGCGCCGAAGCGTAGCCCCCTCGGCCGCGGTCTCCAGCGTGAGTATGGAAACGCACACGTCCAGCGCGTCCGAGACGATACCCGGACCGAGACCGATTGAGTTCGTTTCTATGGCTGCGCCGAGGATTGATAGTGCACTTGTGCGTATTCGCTCGTATTCTGCTGCTGGTTTCTCTTCGTCTTTGGGCGGATCGTGTCGGGGTGTGCGTTTGTGACGGCGACGACTGGAGGCGGTGCTTATCATTGCTTCGCTGAGTACCCTCGCCGTCTCGCCGACTAGTGCCCCGCCCAGGCGCTGTACTGTTACTAGGAGGGCTTCTCCTAGTCGGAGGCGTTGGTCCAGGTTTAGTTCCCCTTGTCCTTCTTCGCTGTCCAGGTATGCTTCCACTAGCATTCTTGTGACGCTTCCGGGATGTCTGTCTGTCAGAGCTGATAGGCACTTTATTGTGTTTAGGTATACGAAGCTATCGTCGTCTTTTAGCTGGCTGATTAGTTGTGAGAGGGTGGTTTGGATGTTTATTACTGGGGATGAGGATAGGATTAGTTCTCGGAGGAGGTGCAGGCCGTGGGCGCGCACAGGGATTAGTGGGTCCCGGAGGTAGGAGAGGGCGAGTGTGTAGGTTTCCCTCTGGCGGGTGAGGAGGGTTGTTGTTGAGGAGGAGGAGTGGGCGGAGGGGGAGGGGGGGTGGAGAGTTAGCAAGGAGGTTATGTTCAATGTTAGTGTTTTGATATCCGGGTTTGTGAACTTTGAAGCGGTGATGTGAGCGAATGCCGGCTGGAGGGTTTGGATTAGACGCTCGTCCGGGGGTGTTAGTTTTGTGGTTGGGTTGGAGATTATCACACTCAGGAGAGAGAGGGCCATTGTCAAGGTTTGGGTGCGTTCATTCTCTTCGCCCCCACCATCCGCTTTTGGGTATGGCGGAGGCGAGTTGGAGACAATCTTTCCCAGGCCGTCTAGGCTTGGTGTGATGACGGCTTTAGCAGAAGTCTTTAAACCCTCCAGATACTCCACATGCTCATCCAACACCCCCTTGACAATCTGCAATATCTGTGTGGGATTCTTAGCAAGCGTTTCCTCATACCTGCCCAACACCTCCTGCAGGATCTTGAGCGTGGTAAACATCTCCACGGGATCCTCAACCTCGCTATTCCGTCGACCAAGCCAAGTCCTTAAGATCCTCAGGAAGAAGTCGTTAAAAACACCACTGCTAGCACCACCGTCCTCTAACAACCCCAAGAATTCCTGAACCCTAGCATCGGCCCTGTCAAGATCGAACCCTGCAGCGCCCCCAATTCGAGACCGAATCTCGATCCCACCCTCACTCCCAGACCCGAATTCCCATGCCTCCCCGCCAGAATATAGTATCCGCCCTTGAATCTTCCGAAGGACAGACTCGTCGGGGGATGTCTTTATGTAGGTTTTCAGCAGTGAGATGACACGCTCGTACCATGTGTTTCTTCCAGTGGACTTTGCAAAATTAGTTAGTGCCCAGAGGGGGAGCAGTATTGGGGATACGAGTCTTTGCGGTAGTGTAGGAGAGGGCTGGGAGGATAGGAGGATTTCCAGGTGGCGAAGGGCGCTTGACAGGTCCGTTTCCGAGACTAGGGGTTTGATGTCGAGGTCTTTAGCTGTGTAATCTTCCATCTCGGCGACCAGGGGTCTTCCTGGTGGGGCTCCTGATATCGCCGATTTGGCGAGAGGAGGGGGGGAGTCTTCAAAGGCTAATAGTACTGAGGAAGATTTCATCTCTTCCTTCCTCACCTCTGCCTTCTCAGGAGCAGCCTCCTCAACAACCCTAGCTGAAACACCCGGATCCAGCCTTGATATCAATGGCACAACCAACACCCTCTCCACCATCTCCTCAATCCCCCTCCCTTTCCTCCCCAGCACATCTGCTATCACGAATCCCGCCGCCCGCACCATCAATATATCCTCTGAATCCAATAGCTCTAGCAGTTCAGCGCAGACCTTAGAAAAGTACTCACCTGCACTCACCGAGCTGGGAACCGCGCATATAATCTTTGAGGCTTTACCCAGCGCTTCGATGGACATATTTGAGGGCACCGGAGTCGAAGAATCGGCCGGGGTGTCGGTCGACAGGAATAGCTCAATTATATGGCGGACAGCGTTGGGGCGTTTGAATGGGATGAGGGAGAGCGCCTTCGCAAGGGGGTCTCTGAAGAACAGGGGAGTTTTGGGAGTTAATAGTTGGAGGAGAAGTGGAAGTAATTGTGGTGTTGGTATTCTAAGAGGAGATGTTAGTATTCGAGTGATTATACGTGAAGATTAAATTAGGACAAAACCCGTCAATCAAGACCCGAAACTTTCCACTCCATTCCCCCGTATCCCCGTTTTCAGGATTGAACGCCAATTCGGCACACCCGGCGATCACATCTACCAAAACCCGATCACCCGCTCTCCGTACCAAATTCCCCTCTGCTACAACATCCTCTCCACTGAGCAAACCCAGCAATCTCCCAACGGCAAGCCGCAATAAATCCACATCCCTCCTGTCCCGTACCTCCTCCACCTTCGTGCTCCCCCGTCCCGTTACAAGCCCAGGCAACGCAGCGCTCCTCGTCCGCCGCTCGATCGGGACCCCAACGCCCCAGGTCAACGACGGGTATATCCCCTCCAGCACGACCAGGTCCAGTAGGCATACCACTGCCCTGACCTCTGCAGGACTGACCAACTGTGGTCCGGTCCGTTCTCCGCCTGTCCGCGCTTGCGCCTCGGATTTGAGGTTTGCGAGGAGGGTAAGGGCGTGCATTACGACTGCCGCTGCCATAGACTTTTCGCCCTCGGATAATGGTGGCGGCGGCGCCGGGAGCGCCTGGGAAAGTTGTTGGAGGAGGGACTGACCGAGGGGTTTTGGTTTAGCTGTGGGTAAGGTAAGGTAAGGTTGGTTAGCAGGCAGGTTATTGGGGAGGATCACTCACTCTTGTCGAGAACTGGAGATAGCCAACGTGTTGCTTGGGATATTGCTGGTGAATCCATGCTAGTATTATGTTTGTAGAGCGCAGAGAAAGTTAAGGATGGAACAAGAAAGTAGGCAAAGGGAAGCTCCGGGAAACTTTTCGAAATCCACACTTCAATTACATAAAACATAGTTACCCTCCACCGCGGGAAAAACTTTTTTCCGGCGCACAAGCCTTTTTTCCAGGTAACCCGCCATAAACTTTCCCACAAAAACACTCCCCAAAAAAATCACACCAAAATGTTCCGTACACCAATCACCCGTTCTATAACCTACTCCCTACTCCGTCCAATTCCGCCACAATTCCTCCGGTAACCCCCTCCCCTTCCCCCACTCTCCCTCCTACCCCAATTGACACCTCCCGCAGCCCTCTCCCACCCCCCCACCAAAAAACCTTCACCACAACCGCCCACCCGCAAAAGAAAGCCGCAGCAAAGTCCTCAAAAGTGCACCCCTACGATGGCAACGACAACAACAACACGCAAGAGAAAAAACGCGACTCCCCCTTCGACTACGCCGCGCACTTCGAATCCCTGGAGAAGCAATGCAGCGCACACATTGACAAGCTGAAAACGGACATCGCGAAGCTGCGCGCCGCCGGACGCAACGACCCCACCACCCTCGAGAACGTCCAGGTTGTGCTAGACAAGGCCACTGGCGCCAGCGCTTCGCTGCGGGACATCGCGCACGTGCTTCCCAAGGGACGGTCGTTCGTTGTTAGTGTTTATGATGCCGCGGTGAGTTATTCTGCCGGGTGGGCGGGTGGGTAGGTGCTAATGAGGGTGGGCGGGTAGAATGTCAAATATGTCGTAGCAGCGATACAAAAGGCGGATTTGAACGTTCAGCCCATGCCCGATCCGAAGAATGCGCAGTTGATCGATGTCCCGTTGCCCCCACCGACGAAGGAGACCAGGTTGGAGGTTGCTAGGATGGTGGGCAAGGCGGGGGAGAAGGTGGTGAATTCGTTGAGGTTGGCGAGGCAGGATTCGCATAAGCTGATTAAGGGGCTCAAGAGGGAGCGGCCGGATGATATTCGGAAGGCGGATAAGCAGTTGGAGCTTGTTATGAAGAAGATTAATGCTGAGGCGAAAAAAGTGATCGATGATGCTAAGAAGGGGGCTTTGGAGAATTGATTATACCGCGGGGTTGATGCAGCTGGAGATATCCCAGGACCAACATATGTCTATATAAAAGATACAAAATGTTGCGATGGTCTTAAAAGAAAGGGTGGTGAAGAAAAAAAATATACAAATATGAATTTTTGGTCTTCCGCCCCAATTGATTGTTGATCTGGATAAATATAGACCCAGACTCCCCTCTCCATCCCCACCCAAATATAGTACCACGATCCACCTTGATCAATTCCCTCCCCCGGCCGAAATCTCCCCTTCCACCTGCCCGGGCGGGGGAGGGATCAACTCAATTGGCACATTCCTCTTAACCTCCGTAAACAATTTCCCCTTCGCCTTATCCGTATACGACCCATTAACTGTGATTAGCCTATGCACCTCCCTGTACGGCCCGACATCGCTAGCGGGATCATCGTACGCCCCGGCGACAACCTCCTTCGCCGCCCTCTCTCGCCGATCCTGGTACTCCTGCCACCTACTCGCCGACCACCCCCTGGTGTTCTCAGTAATAGGAACTCTATCCACCAACCCGCTAGAAACCCCGCCGGTGACGGTCAATTGCGTGGCAGGGATATACTCCATCAAATCCGCCTCCGCAAAGTCAGCCGGGGAGTATACGCTCTCGGGTAATTTCGGCGGCGGTGGGAGAGGCTTCTTGACGCGGGCGAATCTGGAAGGTGGCGCGTTCTCGTCGTCGCCTCTTCGCCCACGGCCGCGGCCTCGACCTCTACCTCTTGCACCTCTACCACCCCGAGCACCAACACCGCCCCTACCCCTCCCCCCTCCCATACCCATCCCAAACCCGCCACGGTTCATGCCGAACCCACCACCCCTCTGAGCACCACCAAAGCCCCCTCCCATGCCCGCGCGAAAAAAACCCCCCCGCGGAGCGATGATCCTAGGACCCCAATCGGAAGCCGGCCCCTGTAGGGGCGGCTGCCTAGGAAAGTACTCACCCGCAGTGCTCTGTTGGTGTTGCTGCTGCCCATCACGATGCTCCAACTGGAAAAAAAACCTACTCCTTGCGGCCGTCGGGGGAGCTGGAGAATCAAGTCCTAGATCTTCGGCAGAGGCAGTCACGCGGCGCTCGACCGGTGGCGAAGAGATTGTGCGGCGAGCGCGTAGGAGTGAAGAAATGTCGACAGGAATTTTCAGGGCTTCTATTGCGGAGTTTACGAGTTAGTGAATTACGGGGGAGGTTGTGGGGGATGGGGAGAAAACTGGGTTTATCATCATTATTGTTGCCATTTTCTTCATTGCTGATGGAGGAAACCGAGAATTGGCGGTTTTGGAGAATGAGAGTCCGGGTGCGGGGGACAGATGTTTGGAAGTTTCGACCGAACATTGTTGTTTGGTTTGTTATATGTTTGTACGGAGGGAGGAGGAGGTGGGAAAAAAAAATCATCCAGGTATCAAGTGTCCCACTATCTCACGTGATCTTGGTTTTTTACCCACCCCACCAAACCTCCCATCATCATCGCCACCAGCACCCACCTCTCATTCAATCCGCCCCCAACACAAAAACAAAAACACAAATGAACCACCTCCGCCCCCTAGCCCGCACCTTCCTCCGCCAACCTCTCCTCCTCCGCCAACCCCTCCTCCTCCGCCAACAACCGCTCCCCCTCCTCCGACCACTGCCCAACCACTTCCCTTTCCCCCGTTACAACTCCACCCAACCCCCCGCACAGCCCGACAAGCCCTCCTACGAGCTAACGTTCACCTGCCGCCCCTGCACCCACCGCTCCACACACCGCATCAGTAAGCAAGCATACCACGCCGGCAGCGTGCTGATAACTTGTCCAGGGTGTAGTAATCGGCATGTTATTACTGATCACTTGAAGGTACACCCCCTGCTTCGCTACTCAACACGCAAGGGTTAATTTAACACGGGGGGAGGGGCAGATATTCGGCGAGACAGCGAGGTCGTTGGAGGATATTTTACAGGAGAAGGGGGAGGTGTTGAAGAAGGGAGTTGTCACGGCGCAGGGGGGTGTCGAGTTTTTTCCCGAGTGGACAGAGGTTAAGCCGCTTGGGGGTGGGGAGGAGGGGGGTGATAAGTTATGAGTTAGAGGAGGGAATGAGAAAAGGGCGCATTGTACGATGTGTATTCTAGAGGGGGGGGGAGATAGTTGTAATATTTGGAGACCCATAAATCGGTCGAGGCATAGAGATCTTGCGATACCAATGGCTATCGCAATTGCAGACATCAATTGACATTCTCAGTTACACTAAACCACTTACTGCAGCTCATCGCCCCACCTCAATAACCCATTAAAACCAAATTTATATCAAGCCTGTATGTACGGTACATTATTCAAGCCAAGAGTATACATAAGCCCCCGATTCCAAACCAATCCCTAACACACACAAACCTATCTATTGTACAACCAAGTGATACCGTTACATTCACACATCACAAAAGAGAGCAAAAAAAGGAAGAAAAAAGCCAAAATCCCGCAACCCGAGCAAGATAAATGCAAAACGATACAAACACTCAGGGCAAGAAATGGAAACGACACGATAGGGTCGAGAGGGAACAGCAATGTACCACCGGTTTCGTGAAAAGACATCACAATATCCAAAATCCCACTACCCAAGAAAGTAAGGGAGAAAAACGGATACATGCAGTCCATGTAAAAACCCGTTATCCTCGTGAAAAAGAAATGCTCAGCTCAGACACACAACCCCAGCCCCAAAACGAGAAGGCGCGTAGTTTAGTGATTACCACTTCAACCCACACAGGATCTGGCATCCCAGGCTGTGAGGTGAATGAGTGATATACCGAAACCCCTAGCAAAGGCTAACCCTTCCTTGGGACCCAGCTGAACTTCTTCTTTAACCTTGAGCTCAGCGATCCCTTCGAGGTACCATTTTGGTCAATACTGCCTTTACTCCTCCCAAAGTTCCCACTATCCGTCTGGAGGGCAGGGTTGTTGGAAGTGGTCAGAGGCGAGGCGTTGCTAGATCTCTCGCGGGTAATTCTAACAGGCTTGCCGGAAGTCGACTGAGGCAATATCTGGTGGTATACACTTTGAGCTTCCGACTGACGCATTTTGCCCTTGCCCTTCCGTTTCTTGTCCAAGAGGTCTTGGGTATATCCCGGCTCACCCTTACCCTTGAGGTCTTCCTTGAGGTAATTCTGTCACAAGATTAGTATATATAGATCCACAAGAATAAGGCAAGGAACTTACAAAGCCAGGGTATCTTTTGTAGTTACCCCCGTACCCTTGACGCATCATGTCGTACTCTTCGTAGTCACCGATAAATTCACCATCGGGTAGTTCAGTTCCCGGTGCCAACATAGCCGTTCCCTGCAAAGGTTTGTGCTTTTCCAAGGAATCAATTATGTTGGCCATGGGAGTAGCAGCTAACGCAGCAGCATTGCTCTCACGTAGGGCCTCGACAGGAGGTCTAGGTCCGTTCTGTCTAGCTAGCAGTGTAGAGTCGTAAGGTCCTTCATGATGATAATAGAGGCCAAAAACTCCATTGTCCAATCGATCGATAGTATCCGGACCAGGAATGGAACTCGCTCGGCATCGAGACTTGTGTGACAAGTAGGGAGGAGGAGGAGGAGGAGGAGGAGTCTGAAGTTTGACCCTGTCCATTCTGGGAATACCAGTATTATGGGAGTGAGAGCGAGCGTGAAGATTACGACGAGGAGAGGGTCGATCCCTGCCATCGTCGTGAACATTAGGTGAAGCCATCATGTGCTCTGGCCACGGTTGTTTGAAAGATCCCGGAGGACGATGGCAGGAACTTGGCCTTCGACGGCGGACGTGGTCTGGGCTAAGGCGGGGTTGTTGGGGTGTACGGTTATCCAACTAAAGATTTGTGAGCGGGGTCGAACTACCATCACCAACCAGGAACAGATACAGGGAGCCGGGAGAGCGGATCGAGAGTATGATTGGGACAAGATTTACACAGGACAGCGAAACAACCAACTTACCCAAGGATTTTGTTGACTCATAGTAGTGACAGAAGTCATTTCTGCACCGTACTCGAGCAGTATCAAAGAGGGCAGCGATAGGTAGATAAAGGTTGGGTGTCTCAGGTCCTTCGAGTCCCGTTGAAGTTTGTGCAGCACCGTAGCCGCTCTGTCGAGGGATAGAGAAGAGAAAATATGGGGTGTGTTTGTTTGTTTGTGGGCGCTCCCTGCTAATCCTTTGAGACCAAGTGATTCCAAGGAGAGTTGACGACGGCCCTTAAGTAGGCCACGGTAAGATATGATACCCTATCTTCGGGAGGGGTTAGAAACAGGACAGTTTCGACAAGACCCACTGCCGAGCAGTTTTGGCACGTAGGACAAACCTGAAAGGGTCAGGAGAGGGGGGGGATGAGGTGAAAAATTCAAGCACGGCAGATGCCCTGTTAGGGAGTGGAGGGAATAAATAAGTAATTTCGATGGTTGAGTGCGAAGTGTCCACAACGTTAAATTATCCAGATTTGGATTGCAGGTTGAGGCAACCCTGTCCTGCAGTATGAATATTACCACGTTCGCAGTTACCAGCATACTGGTACCTATCACGACGAAGATTACTCGTAAACTCCTATCCGGGCACTGGCTCCCGGCGATGAAAATAAATAAATAAGTAATTATTATTATTATTATAAAATATGAAATATATAAAATATATAAAATATATAAAATCAGGAACAGGAACGGGAAGTGTATTAGTGCAGTACGGTACTCGTACAGTGCCCGGATACATACAACATGTGGATGCACTTCCGACGAAGCGCGGAGACAAGGGGGGCAGAAAAGGGAGCGAAAGAAGGGTAAAGTTACGATAGTTGTGACGGCACCCATACAAGCACGAGTATGCATGATACCGGCATGATACTGCAATACCAGTGCTTCCAACCAGGTCAGGGTCCCCAGGGTGAGCACCCCACTGAACCCAGAAGCCAGAGAGGGCTGGCCAGCCGCTGCCACGCTGCCCTCCACCACAAGCGACCCAAGTGATGTGATGCCCATTGCATAACAGTCTCGTACCTTATGAGACCTATGATATCGATGATTGGGAATGGGAGAAACGCCTGAGCTCTTCAGCAAGGGAGTGACGGATTATGATGTTCCATCATCCACCTTTGCAAAGAAGGCCAAGGAGAGACATGAAATTTCCAATCAAACCCATCTGCCCTGCATAGCAAACCCGTTGCGAAGCGGGAAACGTCAAGCACACTGCAGGCCCTTCTCCTCGATGCTGTAGTCTACCGTACACACCAATAACAAGGGATCGACGCCCCCGCAGGCTTGCCCACCCGACGTCAACATAGCGCTCTTACCACAACCTGGAAAGGGGGGGGTACCAGTACCGGTAGGCGATTCTTTCCGTTTCCCCACCACCATTCCTCGCCATTCCCAAGACTGTTTCAGCTAGCTGAAAAACGACACCCCCGGTCAACTTCATGAGACTGACCTGGCTCTGATCACGTTCCACTGGTATCGTACCTTAAAGTTACCGGTAGGGAAGTCAGGTCAACGTAAATAAACTACCGCCATACCTCGCTACTCGTGCGACGGGCGGCGGCGCACTCGGGTGCTGTACTAGAGACCTTGCTATAATGCGCAGACTCGGCGGGAGCTCCAATCCACTATACCGGTACCGAAAACCCAACTACGAAAAAAAAAATACTGAGACTGAATCTGGATGCAAGGTGCTAACCTCAGCCCCCTGCCCCCTATTACCGGTGCTTGCATACAATGGAGAAAACATGTGGGAAGAAATAGAGACCCTTTCCGGCTCGTCACAATGGAGAAAGAATGACGTTTTCCTTGCAAATCCCATTTCCCTCCAACATTCGAAGGACCCGACCAAAGAACAGAAAACAGGCCACATTAAGATGGTGGTTACCCTGCCGGGGGTACAGTAGCCACTCTGATGAAAACAGAAATCCATCGTTAAGTTACCAATAATAATAAAAAGTACAGTGCTAAAATATTTCATTTACACCAAAAATGCGGCACACGTGCACGAGTATCATTAAAGCCGGGAAAGCGCCGCTCCCGTGGGTGTTAGCACATGTTTTGGTACCGGTAGAGTTTTCGGAGTGTGCCATCCACAAGTTTAAGTGGCTGTGAATTGCGTGGGGTGGGCTTGAGGTTGGCTGCAACTCTTGGGCTATGGTGCTTGACAGGGTGCTGGGAACTGCCACCTCCATCGGGGGGCCAGCGTTCCTGATTCAGGTTGGGTATAGTATCATACCGGTGTGATACTCGAGTGCTCGTCGAGCACGAGTACCGTGCCCTCGGGGCGGGGCGCTGGTTCTCACTATCATGCACTATCACTCTCCGCGCTCTATCAAGTACCGGTAGCTGTGCTCAACTCGGCCCTGAAGTGAGAGAGAGCTCATATGGGTGCCGATCCATCATCTCAGGTTTTTGATAAATTCGGTCACTGAGTTGATATCTCAGGCTTGCCAGCGCTTTGGGGGATAAAACTTGAATGAGGTTAAAGGAAACACTCCCGGGGATACGCCCTCATACCCTCAGCAAGACATAAAGCCTTCTTAATATCTACAATTCCTTTGTTACCGGTAATACTCCTAGTGTTCGTATCTGTAAAAAGATGGTCGAACAGAAGAAAATATGATATTTGTTTGATCCACAGGCATGATAACAAGTTGTCGATACACATGCAAGCACGTGACAACTCTGTTGAAGGTTGAAAAGCCAGCTTACGTAAATTTAGTTAAACTGCGCGATAGACCCTCAAGTAAACTAACCTTGCCAAGGTTGTGGCTCCTGCACAACCACGGTTGCTTTCGCAACCTTCAGAGAGTGCCCAATAGCTCAAGGTCAGATTTGGCTCAATGTCACTTTCAGCATGCAGTTGGACGGACAGCGGCAACGTCTTCGGTGTGATGAGAGGGCTTCTATTTTGTTTTACTTTTGTGTCAGGACGCAAATCACCGACATGCGGTAGGTGATATGCAGGCCTCACAATGGGGCTGGAGTGGGGTATTGGTCTCCGGTAAAAGGAGGGTCTGTGCACAGTTACCTTACCAAGAAGTCTCTTTGCTCATATGTCTAACGGGTACATGAAATTATTAGACAATGAAGTCGACAAAGTGAAAAGTAAATAAAAGGTAATAGGATGTTTTCAGTCATGAAATTTGAATGTATCAAGACCACTAATAAGATAAATATATGTCAATATGTTTGGCATATGGAAATCTGAGACAATAAGTGCACAGACCTTGCGGTAGGGTAACTGCGCACAGATCCTCAATTTTCTGGAAAGCCAACACCTCCCTCTGGCCCCCTTATAGGGTCCACACATCAGCAAAAAAAAAGGTGCGTCTGATGTGCAGGTGTTGCGTCCGGACAGCTGGTAGACGTCAATTGTGTCCTGTGCATCCTGTACGTCCGGAGATTCAATGTGCATCTCCGGTACGTCAGGTGCGTCCTGTGAGTACCGCAGAAACTCACCAAACTCGCTATGCAGCCAAGCCCACTATGCAAGGATTGTGGCCAATGGGAGTGTAGACTTGTGGCCACGTCCGTTGTGCTGGCCAATTAGAGTGTGAAAATCTGGGGGCTTGCATAGCGAGTTTGGCGAGTTTCTACAGTACTGGGGACGCTACCTATATCTGGTGGTAACATGGGATGTCAGGGGTGTCTAGTGGTAACATGGGATGCCTGGAGTGTCTAGTGATAACAGGGGATGCCTAGGGCGTCAGGAGGACATCGTAAGTAAGGAGGCCTACTTGGCAAGCTTCATTTCTGAATCTGGTTACTCTCATCCAGGGGTGATACTTGCACAGCTAGAAAAACAAGGATCAGACACTACTAGTACACTAGCCCTGGTAAGTACTAGAACCAGCCTTTCAGCAATAGAGCTAACCTTTATGTAGGAGCAAAAATAGGAGACACAGTAGGAAATCAATTTTAGATTCTAGAAGAATTGTTGAGCGAAAATGCTCCAAGTTCTGACTGGAAAACCAAGTAATAGAGTTCTACTAGTAGTAGCCTGAGCCTGACTCCAGTGGGCCAGGTGTGGATCATTTTCCTGCCAGTGGTACAGGTCCTAGTCAGGCAACCATACAACATCCTCCCTTACCTTCACTAACAGCTAAGGGCTAACTTTGACACCAGATTCCTCCAGAGCCCTTTGGCTGGAGTATGCAATGCTTTGGCACCTAGACGTACTCGACGTCGGTTTTCCAATGGTGCAAAGGATGTCTTCTTGACACCAATATCCATGGAGTTACAGCTTGGCGAGTCTTTGCTTAAGTACTAACTTTGATACTAGATTCCTTCAGAGTCCTTTAGGTACAGCATGCGATACATTGGCACCCAGACCCACTTGGCGCCAGCTTTCCAACGGTGTAAAGAACGTCTACTCGATACCAATATCCATGGAGTTACAGGCTATTATAAAGATGATATTCCTTGTCGAGGTTTTGACTAAGTACTAACTTTGACACCAGATTCCTTCAGGGTCTTTTGGATGCAGCATGCGATACCTTGGTTCCTAGACGTACTCGATGCCAGCTTTCCAACGGTGCAAAGGATGTCCACTCGACGCCAATATCCATGGAGGTATAGGCTATTATAGAAGTGGTATTCCCTAGCGAGGTTTTGACTAAGTACAGACTTTGACACCAGATTCCTTTAGAGCCCTTTGGACGCAGTATTCAATGCATTGGCACCTAGACCTACTCGATGCCAGCCTTCCAATGGTGTAAGGAATGTCTACTCAACGCCAATATTCATGGAGTTATAGCCTGTTATTGAAGTGGTATTTCCTAGCGAGGCTATAGTTAAGTGCTAACTTTGACACCAGATTCCTTCAGGGTCCTTTGGATGCAGCATTCAATGCTTCGGCACCTAGGCCCACTCGATGCCAGCTTTTCAATGGTGCAAGGAATGTCTACTCGATGCTAATATCCATGCAGTTACAGGCTGTTATGGAAGTGGTATTTCCTGGTGAGGCTATAGTCCAGTGCTGACTTTGACGCCAGATTCCTTCAGAGCCCTTTGGACATAGCATTCAGTGCTTTGGCACCTGGGCCTACTCGACGCCAGCTTTCCAACGGTGCAAGGAATGTCTACTCGACGCCAATATCCATGAAGTTACAGGTTGTTATAGAAGTGGTATTTCCTGGCGAGGCTATAGCTAAGTGCTGACTTTGACGCCAGATTCCTTCAGAGTCCATGAGACGCAGCATTCAATGCTTTAGCACCTAGACCTACTTGACGCTAGCCTTCCAACCGTGCAATGAACCTCTACTCGACACCAATATCTATGGAGTTGCGGGCTGTTATAGAAGTGGTATTCCCTAGTGAGGTTGGGACTAAGTACTGATATTGACGCCAGATTCCTTCAGAGTCCTTTGGACGCAGTATTCAATGCTTTGGCACCTAGACCTACTCGATGCCAGCCTTCCAATGGTGTAAGGAATGTCTACTTGACGCCAATATCCATGGAGTTATAGGCTGTTATAGAAGTGGTCCTTTCTAGTATAGTTGTACTCGCTGTTTCTGTATATTAGCTTTAATAATAAAAACAATTTTAGTATATACAGTTTTTGTAACCCAGGTCAGTAGTAGTGTGAGTTCCACTCTTGTGTCTGAGTCCAATAAATCAAGTAGTTTGGTAGATATCTCCAGATGCCTGTGCGACGTCAAAAGACGTCCTGCACTTTTGCTTGTGACATCTGGTTGCATTCTGTGTATTTGGTTACTACATCTGGTTGCGTCCTGTGTATTTGGTTGCTATTGTGGGTGGACAAAATTAAGCGGAGGCGCCAGGCGGCGTGACAACCGATCGCTCCTGGACAACCTCGCACAACAGCCCCACCACAAAGATCATTACCACCCAACCCATACCCCATAATACCACCTCTTTTTTTTATTCTAAGTAGTGATTACTGCTATGTATTTATATTATTTTTTATTATTTTTGTTGGTTGATGTTGAGGTGGTTGAATGTATGAGGGTTGTCATCACAGGGCAAATTGTGTGTCCGTTGTCGTTGTCATTCTCCGCTTAATTTTGTCCACGCACAATATGTTTGGTTGCGTCCTATGTGTTTGTTTGCTATGTCTGGTTGCGCCCTGTACATCCTGGGCTTGGGTAGCTGCGTCTTGACACCAGTTGCCACACCTGCTCGTGTCCAGCATTGCGATTCACGTTCTGGCGTTCTGTGCATCTGATGCACAGAACACATAGGACGTGAGCATTTATTTTTACTGATGCATGTTATTAGTGAGATTTCAAGAGTTGTATCACATAACTAAAGGATCACCTCAATGAAGCCAACTTCATAACACTATATACATCGCCGCCGTCCAACTGACAGCATGCTGTTCACAGAGCATATAAGAGATGACTGTTGGCAACATATAGGAAGTGGAATGGAAGGATTCTGTGGCAGGCACGTTGAGATAATAGGCTTCAAAGTTAGGCTTCCTAATTATGTGCCGAAGGTGACAGGACATTTCCCGCAAAATAGTCCAAGAAGATATCTCAGTAGTGTAGGCTATTGAGGATATACTGAATCCACCTATACCCTTCTGAGATCAGCTGTAGGTTGGTCAGTCATAGTAATAGGACCCCTCTACAGAGGCAGGTTGACTAAGGGAAAGCACACTCAGACAGGAAGACCTAGATAAGTTGAAGACCCATAGGATACTGACATGTCAGGCTGGGACTTGCGATTGGTACTAGGTGGCCTGACATGAAACTAATCACTTCATGACGGCAGAGACTACTGGAATGATAGTCAATTAGACTAAAGTAATATAATAGTCTATGCGGATAATTAAGTTGAAGGCTACCATTTGGTATAATAAATAGGGTGGTCATATTAATGCAGGAATACTATTCCATAACCACAAAAGGATGTGAGAGGTTTTAGGGTCAAACCGTGCTTGCACTTATAAGATTCTGGACATTTGTGTATTAAAACCAGAGTGGTACTTTGGAGGCATTGTAGTTAGAGGTAGTCTGTGAATACTCAGACGCAGGATATAAATATCGAAGTGACTCCTGAGCTTTACAGATATCATCAAGCAATGGAGAAGAGATCTTATCAATATAAAATTGTTTACACATTAAATCTTTACCTTACTTAATTTTTGAGATGAGCCTTCCTTGACAGATTCTGCGATCAAAAATTTGACCTTTGTCCCTCAGTTATACTAGAGTTTAGCGTCTGCCTAACACAATATCTAATATAATAATCAAGTAAAGTTTTCAGAAGTGTTAGGTATATAGGTACACCGACTTCATAGTAGGGTAACTACATACAAACTCTTATTTACTAAAGGCTAATGTCATGATTTGAGACTGGTATAGTAAGAAAAAAAAGTTTTTTGCTATAATGCAAGTAGAGGCCATAATATTTCAATTATTATATTTATGATTTTACACACATGACCTGTTAAGAGGTTATAGGACTATGCATATGACCAAGAGGGTTGTACAAGAAGATATGTTATTTTATGCATATAACTTATTTAAAGGTCATGTAACTTATACATATGACTACTAGCAATTCGGAAATCATATTACCTTTATCTTACATGAGTATATGAGTCATGATTGTGACACATAATTGATTTAATTTGTAAGTAAGTTGTAAGAAGAACAATAGAAAGTAGCAGGTAGAAAATGTGTAGTTAGTTTTTGACACAATTATTTAAGTAATCTCATTACACTTAAGATGAGAGGCTTCAACCTTCTTTTGTAAAGACTATCAGATACAAATATGTTTGAGACTCCTGAGAATTTAAAGGGTATCAAGTGTTAAGCAGAAGTCAACTTTAGTATGTGTGAGAAACTTAGGCCAAATCTTTGAACAGAGAATGTATCAAGTAAGGTACATTTTGACAAATAGATATCAGCAAAAAATTATCCTATATCTGGTGTGCCTGCCTGGTATCCTGGTGCCAGTTACTTAACCCTTACATCCCATGCATCCTGTGTGTCAGGACCTGCCCTCCAATGGCCAACATGTTTTGTATGTCCTGTACAACTTAGGTATACTCTGATATCTGAACCAAATCCTGCATGTCTTTCGCACACCTCGATGTCTAAATCATGTCCTGTGTACCTCCTACAGGTCTTCTTTCTTCTCATATGCCATTCTTCGCCTATTGCCCTCCCCATGTCTTGATAGTAGCTGCATGTCCTCCCCTTTCTTGAGCAACACAGGATGTTGTGAATGGCGGCTATGCATCTTGATATGCCATTATTTTTCTCCTGTTGCCCCCAGTCCACAGGGTATTGACTACTACTGCTGCTCTTCATCTAATTTTTCACTTATATCGGATGGTTATCTGGTGTCTATCCCTTACACCATCTTGTATTCTTTCGCTATAATGGGCAGCTGGACATCTCATAGTGCCGGCGCTCTTATTGATATTACAAGTTTACTAATTATTGAGATGGATTCATCTTTTATTCACTTAATTATTACTATTCTACAATTTCTAGCTCATTATCTATCAACCCCCCCCGCTCCCAGTGCCTTGCCATCAGTATTCTCTTCATATTAGCTACATCTTCAATAATAAGAGATTTGGCTTAGTACCATTGCCTGACATTGGAGCAATAGTACTAGGCCAAATGTCGCTTTCTTTTGCCTGCCCAAAATATCTCTGCAGATAACATATCGCCCTTGAAGCCGAACTTCTAAAGTTCATCAAGGGGCCATAGTTTGATTCAATACTGAATCAATATATCTCATTAAATGTTCTTAAATTGATCCAACTATTGATAAGCCATCTCTGCTAGTCCTAAGGCATTAGGTGGACTAGGCCTGTAATTGTATCAATTTCCACTATCATAATGCTTCGTCCATTTGACCACGCTTGCTGCTAGACTATGACAAGATTGTGTGTCTCTCTGGTGAGCGTGCAGAGTTAAGTACACTCAACATCTTGACTTTTGCTAGTCGGTAGACTCTATCTTGGTGCTGGTAGTTACTGAGCTTGAAGAGTGAGATGAGTTTCCCAGGTAGCCAGCATCTTATTGTACCATACATTTCATCTGTGCTAGCCTGTATGCAAACCCAATCATTGCGACCAGCATTATTTAAGAACCACTCAGTGACCGTACATTGTACCTGGTGGATATCATAAATACCTGTTTCCTGGAATGCTAGAATTGGGACTTCAAGTTGAGTTAGTAGTTTAACAAAGAGATGTTGAAGTATTTCCAGATCTTCTGAAAGATGGTGCGCGATAGGCAGGCTCTGCTAGCTATATTCCAGCAATTCGATATATATTATCTTAGTTGAAATTCCCACAACCTTGCAAAAATCTCCAACAATGAAGACATCATGTTGGCATCCATTCAGTACCCTACAATTTGAGGATGGCGGAGATTTAGTACTTGTTTTGTCTAAAAGATCCACAGTATCTCGCAGGAGATCAACTCTGGATTTTTACAGAGAATCTATATTCAAAAGTCGCATTTAGATTGCATGGTATCACTTGTAGTTGTAGAGGATCTGCCATGCAGTATCGCTTTTATTCGAATATTGCCATTTGTCTTTAATCTGTTCCTTATATGCTAGCTCACTGAACTTAGTAGAGTACTGTAGAATTTTACGAAACCAGTACACGTAATCTCGGAAGTGCTGAAGTAGATACATCTTAATGAAGTTGAAAAGGGATTCTGCATGGATCAATTCCATACGCTGATTGTTCTCTGGTTCTCATTGCTACTTCTGCATATAGCGCTACTTTGATTAGATGAGTGATTGATTTAGTAGGATTTCCTGATGTTCTAGCTCCACACACTAGTCTTGAATCTTTGAACATGTTTGTTTAGAGATTCTATACTCCAAGAAGATATCTTTCATTAAGTGAAACCGATTCAGATATTGTTTCATATAATCAATGTTCTCAGCTGTATAGCTTCAGTATTGGGTCATCAGACTGAAATAAAGTAGTGGCCGGACACAGGTGAGCATACGTTTGAAAGGTTGCTATTGAGTACTATCCAGGTATCTTAACGCCATAGTAGGAACACTCAAAAGACAATGACCCAAGTTCCTTATCTCCTTTCCCTACCTTTATGTAACTTCATGGTAGGATATTTTGGATACAAAGAATTTGGAGTACAACGGTAAAGATTTCCAGGTGTTATCAAATGCTTCCAGCCATCCTTGTTTCTTCAGAAACCCTTGAACCCAATCTATCATAAGTTTGAAAAGTCCAAGATACACAGTATGGAGTAAATTTAACTAATGCAGATGCGTAGCGGAAATGCATAGAAGTCCAGGAAAACATTTCGCTCAATGTTGATACTAAGAGCATTAAATGTGATGTCGAAGGTGCTCGATAGAGACTCCTGTGCCACATCCAGAATTTCTTCCTCCAGGTACTCATATCTAGTACAATCTCTGACTCAATACCTCTCTTGTGTATTAGATCCTAACATATCTGGAGGTATCTTACATTTAGGACATGCATTGGATTTTACACCATGAAGTACAATGTTTTCTATATGGTTGGCAATCCAAGATGCTAATATGGGGAAGTATCTTGGAACCTTCCCATCAGTACAGTAAATTGAGATACTGTTAACCCCAGCCTCTTGTAAGGGCTCGAATTGGAGCTCAAATATGCCTTGTAGTGTGTCGGCATTGATTTGCCTCTGGTGCCCGTCTGCAGAAGAGGACTGTTGAAACTTGGGTGGGAGAGGCAATGACGTAAGAAGGAGAACTAGAATCATTCCAGGTCTGTTACACTTGGTCAATAGAAGATTTCCAATTGTAATATATACAGGCCACTCATTCTTGTCACTTGAGAAGTTACTGAGGTGCATCTGATCTGATATCCAAATGATTGAGACCACTGTTGCACCAGATAGAACTGTTTTCTGTCATCAGTTAGCCTGTATATTTGGTATAAGTGTAGCATACTATAGTGGTATCCACTTGGATGTCCCACCACCAGTCCACTGTATGCATTTCTGAATATACTTGTTGTCTATTGAAATCGCGTTCATGTCGCTGTGCATAATCAAAATCCTCTTTGTACGAGATCTGTTGAAGATGGTATTGGATGTAGTCTAGAATATTATGGTAGAAGAAAGGTGAAGCCCTTACTCTGTCTTCAACTTGACCTTCGAACCATTGTACATATAGGCTATACGGATCCAATAACCAGAAGAAGTTCTCGAGTGTATGCATCGAGCTATAGCCGATGTTGACTGAATTTTTGTGGCCATTTGAAAAATATTCATTAATCATTGACTTGGATACTTTGTTTTGTATGAACCAGGATGCAAGTTTGAAATTGTGTGTTCTAGCAAATAGTACCCATAGGTCCTCATACAGATTTCAGCATTTTTCTACAAATTCCTCCACATCTCCAATAAATTCCCCAGTGCCTGGATGATACTACTATATACAGGAAGTGGATAATGCATTGACTGTATGGAGTGATTCCTAGTTAGATTTATTGGCAACCCCTTCATTAGTAGTGTTTTGCTGCTAGCCAAATACACTGGCATCTGATTTGTAGTTAGAATCTGGCCAACTGTTCTCGTGAGCTGGGACATCATAGGGCAATTAGGAGGATTCTACGTCATGAATACTCTTGGTGGAGGTAGTACTCTGTATGTGCAATGCGAGAAGATCGGGGATGTCTACATGTGCTCTTTGCGCGTGTTTCTCGTAGGCAACAGCATAGGTGTATTTGCAGTAGCAAAATGAACATTGTATAGGTATTGTGAGACTCGGCTCAGTGGATTGTGAGAAGCTTGTGTATATTATGAAGTGAAGGCGGAATGCTCTCTTGCATGCATCTGGATCAAGATGGGAAATGGAGCCAGAAGTTCCTACAATTTGAGACCCAGCTAATGGTTAATTTGGTTTAGCCTATAGATGCTGATATTATCTGCATCAGACTATGTTGTATTTTCAAGAATACTTTTATTTACACTCGAACAGAAAAGATTCAGCTAGCGAGTTCCAGTGCATATGATGTCCATATTTCAAGTTGTGGAGAAGACAACAGGCATCGCGAGCATCTGATGATTGAATTCATAATAACCTGAGAACAGTTTCAACATGCCTGGAGTATCAGAGACTGATATTTAAACTCAATTTGATCATGACCCAAGGAAGGTCAAATCAAGAAAAGTGTCGACAACTTACACAGTATTTAGCAAATACACAAAACTCACGATATCAATATACAGAACTAATTAAAAGATATTTCTCACAATAATAATACGCAGTACGTCCATATGGCAAATGTTCAAAAGGGATATATAGCTCCACTGAGGTACATGTATGTACTCTCAGCTCTGGTACTTGGTAGGGCAATTACCTCTGCGAGGATCGGAAACAACCAAATCAGCCAGTAGAAGACTAGGCTTAACTTCACCCTAGACCATCCTGGCAGGCAGTTCTATGTGGCATGGAGAAAAATGGTCAAAGACCAAATGTCGGTATGGAATTACACTAATATCAATACTTTCCCAAACAATGACTTCAGCAAGACTTTCTATGGCATGAGGAGATTGCACCCAGCTTGCAATGCTCGTGTGATGGCAGGTGCCAATAATGTTCACCAGAGATAGCAGATCAAGATGCCATCATTTTACTTGTTAAGGACTGTAGCAAGAGGTTAATTGACAGTCTTCTCAAGAAAGATAGACCTTAACCTGTACCAGGTACACCAGCAATTATCTCTACGCATGTCCTTGTTGAAGCAATCTTACTGCCACCAGGGGCCTTGAGTCAATGGAGTATGAATGCTCCTAAATAGTCTATACCCAGAAATGCCAAAGATCCCCAAGCTAGCGAGAACCTTCCTCAACAGCCAGTACCTGGAAGTGCCCACATTCCCCAAAATTGGCAGAATATTCCACAACAGCTGGTACCGAAGATTGCAGAAGTTCTCCAAGCTAGCCAGAATATGCCAGAACAGCTGGTACCTGGGAATGCTGAAGTTTTATAAGCTAGTGGGGAGGTTCCATAACAGCTGGTATCCAGGAATACTAAAGTTCCCCAATCTGGCCAGATCATACCCCAGCAGCTAGCACTCGGGAATGCCGAAGTTTCCCAAGCCTGTTGGAATGTTCCGCAACAGCTGGTACCTGAAAATACTGCAGTTTCTGAAGCTGGTGAGAATGTTGCGCAATAGCCAGTACCCGAAAATGTCAAAGTTCCCAAGGCCAGACAAAATGTTCCTCCACAGACGGTGCCTAGAAGTGCCCAGGTTCCTCAGGCTAGTCAGAATAGCCTGTAACAGCAGGTACCAGGGAATGCAGAAGTTTCCCAAGGGTGCCAGAATGTCACGAATGTGGCTTAGCGAGGAAGAGGTTTTCACATGACCCATAGTTATGAGTCATAGGTATGTTATGTTTTGCACATGACCTGATTAGAAGTCATGAGTTTCATGCAGGTGACCATTTTGGTCATATGAGATGGTTATAAAGATATGTTATGTTTCGCACATGACCTAATTAGAGGTTCTGGGTTTCGTGCATGTGACCAGTTTGTTAATATGACATGGTTATGATTATATGTTATGTTTCACACATGAGCTCAATTAGAGGTCATGGGTGTTGCGCATGTGACCACTTTGGTCGCATGACTTGTTTGAGAGGATTTTACAAGACACACAGTTGTGAGTCATAAGTGGCATATGACTTGGGGAGTAAGTCACAAGGACATAAAGAGCAACTATATAAGAAGGTCACTAGGACTAAGTAGATAGGCCCAACACGTCTCCCTGCAAACGTTCCAAAACCCCAAGGAGGCGCCCTGCCGAACCCCGCATGGCAGGCAACTCCCACTCCTGTCCCACAACCTGAGACGCCGCAAGGCGTGTAATGGTTGGTCTTCCCTCCCCTGTGAGTTCCGTGCTGGCGACGGACTCCAATAGCTTTATTTCCTTTCTTCAACACAACTGCTTGGGAAGCTGGGATGTGTTTCTCTCCTTATTTAATTCCTTTTCTTTGTTGGATTCCCCCCCACCCTTGTTGCCCTCCAAGACCCCCCAATGTATAGGGGTAAGCCCCCTGCGTTCGCAAACTTTAAACCTTTTCTGCCCCCCTGCCCCAACGGTGGCAAGCCCAGAGTGGCATGCTATCTCAACCTCCCGGCCACGCAACAGTTCTCAGTTCTTCCCGTGTTTTCTGAAGCAAGAGACTGGATGGCGATGGATTTCTTTTCATCAGTTGGATTTTTTGATTCCTTTACAACCAAGTTTCGAGTGGTAAACCTTTACAGCACCTGGGATGGTTCCCCCTTTAAAAGGACCATCTCGCCTGATGCTGCGTTTCCTCACACGGCTTCCCCCACGCTGGTCGTCGGAGACTTCAACATCCACCATCCCTCAGCTGACCCAGGTCGTATCTTCTCGATCCAGGACCTTGGGACATCCTCCCCGTTTTTTGAGAAGGCTGCCGGTGAAGGCTTCTGCCTACTAAATGTTCCCGGTACCCTCACCTATTTCCCCTTCGATTCAAACCTCCGTCCCTCGGTGATAGACTTGGCGTTCGCCAATGGCCCCCTCTCTCCCAACTTCCGTTCCTGGAGCACGCCCCTCCCCCCTACAGGGTCAGACCACGTCCCGATCCTTATCACACTCTCAGAAACCCTGGCTCGCCCCCCTCCCCCTGCTCCGTCATGGACGAAGACCGACTGGCCCGCCCTCGAGGAATGTCTAAAGGAAATGACGTTTCACCCCCCTCCCCAGCTCCCCACGCCGAGGACGCTGTCAATCTGGTTTGACAGGGCCCTGGACAGGGTAAGGTCCCAACTCAAAGGTCACACCCCGGACAAGAGACCCTCCCACAGGTCGAAACCATGGTGGACCCCCGACCTTTCGACACAAAGATCAGCCTTCCACTCTTCCGTCCGGTCGGCCCGGAGAGACCCCCTTCCCTCTTCTAAAGAGCTATGCAGGAAAGCACGCCTCCTGTACTTCAAGGCTATCAAGAAGGCCAAGAACGAGTTCTGGAAAAACTTCCAGCAAACAGCCAACCCCCAGACCCTCGGGACGGCGAAGAAGTTCGCGTTCGGAAAACCACCAGACAGATTCCCTCAGATCCCGGGAGCCGAAACCCCCAACGAGATCAACAAAGCCCTCCTGGAACAC
>JACCEG010000327.1:0-76203 GCA_014065205.1 Tuber brumale | reverse complement strand
AGGTCCAGCTGTTTATGCACCCCAAGCTTAAGGTCGCAACCCTCTTCCTCGACATCAAAGGAGGCTTTGACAATGTCTCGGCCCCCATACTCTGCGACAGGCTCGCCACTAAGGCGGTCAACCTGTACATGGTCTTGTGGATAAGGTCCTTCCTCTATGGCCGCTCCTGCCGCCTGGTTTTCCAGGGGGCCCCCCAAGGTTTTTCACCAGTCTCTGTCGGTACCCCTCAAGGGTCTCCAATCTCCCCCCTCCTGTTTGTGATCTACGTATCCTCCCTGCACTTCTCGGTCCCTCGTGGCCTCATCCTCTCTTACGTGGATGACTTTGCTGTCACGGTTGCCTCTGGCTCATATCGCCAAAATGTCCAGAGGCTCCAAGGTATCACTAGGGCTCTCCAAGCGAAGGCTGGAAGGCTAGGGGTGGCTTTCTCGATCCCGAAGACAGAACTAATGCACTGGGTTACTCCAGCACAGAAGGTCCATCCTCCCGTGATCCCTGTCTTGATAGACGGCACCTCTTCCGTCCCTCCAAGTTGATACGGCGGCTTGGATACTGGTTCGAGCCCTCATCCACCTCCTGCAACAAAGGCACCACCTCCCACTTCACGAGAAGGCTCGGCTTGGCCCAGGGAGCCTTCGCGACTCTCAAACGGCTTTCCAGACCCGCCAAGGGCCTCTTCCCCTCTCTTGGCCACTGTCTGGCATCCTCCCCCATCTCCCCCATCCTCCTCTACAGGGTGGACCTTTTCTCACCGAGCCTTACCCTCCTGGACAGGATGTCCATCTTTTGGAAGCCTGTCCAGAGATGGGTTACGAACTGCTTTTCATCTACTCTGGTTAGCATCCTGACATGTGAATCGGCCCTTCCCCCCCTCCCACTTCTAGTTCTCCACCACCAGAGGCTGGCGGCTGTCAGGCTTGTTTGCCTCCCGCCCGAAGCCAACCTGGCGACTGCCAGGTGACACCCATCCTTTTCTACCTCCTTTCCCTTTCGGGCCCTGGAGGACCACCGCAGATACACTAGGGGGCTGTCCTTCATCTACGCCCTGCTTTTCTGGAAAACCGCTCCCCCCTGCCCCCCCATACGGAAACATCTTCTGTTAGATGCAATTGCCCACAGGACCATCCAGTTCATTGCTCCCTCCGGCCCAGTCCCAGTAGCCTCCCCCGACCTCCTTCCTCCCAACCAGCTTCCTTTAGCGGCGGGGACCCCATCCTACCAATCACTCAAGTTAAGACTGCGGAATGCTCTCCTCCAGGACTGGTCAACACAGTTCCCCCCTCCGCTCTACTACTCCTATACCGCCTCCCTTAAACCCCATCCTTTCATGGGCTTGGGGAGATTCATAGCGGGCAGGATCCATCAAATGCGCTCGGGCAAGAGTTACCTCGCCGCCAACCCCTCCTGGTTCACTGATGACCTCTCCCCTCCCTGTCCTTATTGTGAGTAGGAAGAGGAGGATCTCGCTCACGCTATCCTATACTGCGAGTCTCACAAAGAGCCTCGTGAGGGACACCTCCGGAGGCTCACAGACGTTGGCAGAGACAGCCCTCTATGGACCAACAAAGACTCCCTCCACTCCCTGGCGAGGTACCTGAATGTGACCGCCACGGACTTCCCTCCCAGCATGCCGCCTGCGGGCTGGGACCCCTAACTCACACCGGTTTCCGTTGATGAGGGTCTCTCGATTCATGGTTTCGCGCCCTGAACATGGGCGCTCGCCCCGCGCTTCACTCCGACCAGCCGTTGTTTTTCTTTCTTGATTGCCAATCAGGTTTATTTTCCGTTATGAGTTTTGCCTTTTACTGCTTTAGTCCCTTGGGATTTCGTGTCGGCTATCGGACACCACTAGGAGGATTTTATAGTTTAGTGCGGTTATTTTCTTTGTGTTTGCGAGTTCTTGAGATTAAGGTTTTTCTTTATGCCATACCTAGCGCTGCATGCAAGTTCTTGTACCGTAAACAAAGAATATATGAAGATAAAAAAAAAAAAAGAAAAAAAGAAAAAAAGACTAAGTAGATAGGAATTCGTTTTCTCTTTTGGATTCCCCCCCTACCCTAGTTGCCCTGCGAATCCCTCCACTGGAAAGGAGTAGACCTCCGTCATTCGCCGGATTCAAACCCTTCCTCCCACCCTGCCCCAATGGCGGCAAGCTTAGAGTGGCCTGTTACCTCCACCTTTCTTCTACTCAACAATTCTCGGTCCTCCTAGTCTTTTCAGAAGCAAGGGACTAGATGGCTGTAGACTTTCATTCGTATATTGGTTTCTTTGATTCCTTTCTCCCCAAGTTCAGGATAGTGAACCTCTACAGTACCTGGGATGGCTTCCACTTTTGCCGTACTATCCCACCTGAGGTTGCTTTCCCCCACTCTGCCACACCAACACTGGTCATCGAGGATTTTAATATTCACCACTCCTCGGCTGACCCTGGTCACCTCTTTGCGGTCTCGGATCTCAAGGCTTCCAATCCCTTCTTCGAGAGGGCCATTGACCAAGGTTTCTCCCTTTTGAACACCCCTGGTACTCTCACCTACTTCCCCTTCGATCCAAAGCTACACCCCTCGGTAATAGACCTATCCTTCGCCAATGCCGCACTGTCATCCAACTTCCAGTCATGGGACACGCCCCTCCCCCCGTCTGGCTCGGACCACGTCCCTATCCTTGTAACCCTGTCGGAGCCTCTGGCTAGCCCACCCGCCCCTGCCCTGGTGTGGACGACGACAGATTGGCTCTCTCTCGAGGGAGAAATCAGAGCCATGAAAATCGACCCCTCCCCCTCCCTCCCAACACCCCACTCCTTTTCTGCCTGGTTTGACACTGCCCTTGGCAGAAAGAGGGCCGTCCTCAAGCTACATACCCCAGACAAGAGGCCCTCCCATAGGTCCAAGCCCTAGTGGACCCCCAACCTCACAGTACAGAGAGCTGCCTTTCACTCAACTGTTCGGTCTTCACGGAGCGACCCCCTCCCCTCGTCTAAGCAGCACTGCAAAGATACGCGTCTTTTATACTTCAAGGCCATAAAAAAGGCCAAGACCAAATATTGGAACAACTTTCTCAAGACAGCAACCCCACACATGCTTTGGACCGCGAAGGGCTATGCATTCGGCAGGCCCCCAGACAGGTTCCCGCAGTTACCCGGGGCCGACAACCCTATGGATATAAACAAAGCCCTTCTCTCTCACTTCTTTCCAGAAAGACAGTCCTCATGCTCACTGGCCATCCTACGGGAGTTCAGGGATATTCCACCACTGTCAGCGGAGGAAGTAATGGTTGCCCTCCAGAACTCCTCCTCGTCCTCTGCCCCCGATCCAGACCAGATCCCCTACTCTGTCTGGAAAAGGGTCCACTCCTTAAACCCCAGCATCCTAACATCCATCCTTGGCCTCCTCGTCCGGTACGGGCACCACCCTCCCTCCCTGAAAAGGGCCAATGGCATTGTACTCGACAAGCCAGGAAAGCCCTCCTACGACACGCCCGCCTCATTCCAAATCATAGTCCTGCTGGAGTCGGTCTCCAAGATCCTCAAGAGGGTTATGGCGTCCAACCTCTCCGCTCTCGCCCGCTTCCTGGGCCTATTGTCCCCTCACCAAACTGGTTCCCTCCCCGATCTGAGCACCTTAGACATAGCTGCAACCCTCTCCTACGAGGTTCAGCTTTTTATGCACCCTAAGTTCAAGGTCTCGATGCTTTTCCTAGACATCAAGGGTGGCTTTGACAATGTCTCGGCCCCGTGACTATGCGACAGGCTTGCCACTAAGGCAGTCAACCCGTACATGGTCTCGTGGATAAAATCCTTCCTCCACGGACGCTCTTGCCATCTGGTCTTCCAGATAGCCACCCAGGTCTTCTCCCTGATCTCAGTTGGCACGCCCCAGGGCTCCCCGATCTCCCCTCACCTGTTCGTCATTTATGTATCATTCCTTCACTTCTCGGTTCCTCAGAGCCTCATCCTCTCCTATGTGAACAACTTCGCGGTAACAGTGGCCTCTGGCTCGTATTGCCGGAATGTCCAGCGGTTGCAGGGCATAACCCGGGTACTTTAAGCAAAAGCTGGCAGGCTGGGCGTGTCCTTCTCAATCCCGAAGACTGAGCTCATGCATTGGACAACCCCCACGTAGAAAGTCCCTCCCCCTCCCATCTCAGTCCTTCTGGATGGGCACCTCTTTCGTCCCTCCAAATTGATACGATAGCTTGGATACTGGTTCGAGCCCACAACCACCTCGTGTACCAAGGGCACGACCCCGCACTTTTCCAGGAGACTCGCCCTAGCCCAGAGGGCCTTCGCGACGATTAAAAGACTGTCCAGGCCTGGTAAAGGCCTCCCCCCCTTCCTCTGCCATCATCTGGCTTCCTCCCTCATCTCCTCAATCCTCCTCTATGGAGCAGACCTCTTCTCCCTAAGTCTCACCCTCCTGGACAGGATGTCCATCTTTTGGAGATCTGTCCAGCGGTGGGTGACAAACTGCTTTTCATCGACTCCGGTGGGCATCTTGGCATGTGAATTGGCTCTCCCCCAATTCCTACTTCGCGTCCTCCACCTGCAGAGACTGGCTGCTGCCCGCCTGGTATGACTCCTCCCCGAAGCTAACCTGGTGACTGCCAGGCTCCACCTATTCTTCCCCACACCCTTCCCCTTCTGGGGACTGGAGGACCACCATCACTTTACTAGGGGCCTGACGTCCATCTACACCCCGCTCCTTTGGAAGATTCCGCCCCCCTGTCCCCCTATACATAAGCATCTCCCGCTAGACGCGATTGCTCACCACACCCTTCAATTCATCGATGCCTCAGGTCCTGTCCCGGTGGCCTCACCCAACCTTCTTCCTCCTATACCACTTTTCTTAAGAGAGGGGGTCCCATCCTATCAGTCGATCAAGTTATGTCTGAGAAACGCACTCACCAGGGATTGGGCCACCCAGTTCCCCCCCATTCCTTACTACCCTTACACCGCGTCCTTCTCGCCTCACCTTTTTATGGGCTTGGGGAGATTTACTGCGGGTAGGATCTACCAGATACGCTTGGGTAAAAGCTACCTCGCCGGCCACCCCTCCTGGTTCACTGAGGACCCCTCCCCCCTCTGCCCCCACTGCATGGAGGATGAGGAGGACTTCGCTCATGCCATCCTATACTGCGAGTCCCGCAAGGAACCTCATGAGTGCCACCCTCAGGGGCTCACAAGCATTGGCGAGGACAGTCCACTTTGGACCAACAAGGACTCCCTCCACTCACTGGCGAGGTACCTCAATGTTACCACCACCGGCTTCCCCCCTGGCATGCCACCTGCACGCTGGGACCCCCCTCCAGAGGACGCTACCCACGACATGGGGCTCCCGATTCACGGCTTCAAACCCTGAGGTGTGGCGCCCGTCTCTAGTTCTGACCCGCACGGCATTTACTGCTTTCTGACTTGCTAGTTGGGTTTATTTTTCGTTATGATTTCTGTACTTTGTTGTTTTAGTTCCTTGGGATTTCGTGTCGGCTATCGGACATTGCTAGGAGGATCTTATGTTGTTGGTGCGAGTTTCTCCTTTGTACTTGCGTGTTTGAGATTGAGGTTTTGTTTATGCTATAGCTAGGGCTGCATGCAAGTTCTTGTACCGTAAACAATGAATACATGATGATAAAACAAATAGAAAAAAAGAAAAAAAAAAGAAGTAAAATAAAAGACTAAGTAGATAGGCGGCCTGCTACCTCCACCTCTCCTCAACTCAACAGTTTTCGGTCCTCCAGGTCTTTTCAGAGGCTAGAGACTGGATGGCGGTTGACTTTCACTCATCTGTTGGCTTTTTTGATTTCTTCGTTACCAAGTTCCAGGTTGTAAACCTCTATAGTATGTGGGATAGCTTCCCCTTTTGCCAAACTATCTCTGCGGAGATTGCATTCCCCCATACCACTACACCGATGCTGGTCATTGGAGATTTCAATATCCACTACCCCTCGGCAGACCCTGGCCGGGTTTCGCGATTTCGGACCTAGGTGCCTCCACTCCTTTCTTCGAGAGAGCTGCAGAAGAAGGCTTTTGCCTCTTGAACACCCCTGGTACCCTTACCCACTTCCCCTTTGACCCTGGGCTACGCCCCTCAGTCATAGACCTAGCATTTGCCAACTCCTCACTGTCCCCTAACTTTCAGTTGTGGGACATCCCACTACCTGTGTTGGAGTCCGACCACGTCCCGATCCGCATAACCCTGTTGCAGCCTTTGGCTCACTCGCCCTCCCCTGTCCCCGTATGGGTGAAGACGGACTGGCTTTCTCTTGCAGATGAGTTAAAGGCCAAAAGAGTCGACCTCTCTCCCCCCTTCCCAATACCCCGAACCTCCTCAGCCTGGTTCGATACAACCCTCGCCAGACTTAGAACCGTCCTCAGGCTCCACACCCGGGACAAGAGGCCCTCGCATAGATCCAAGCCCTGGTGGACCCCCAACCTCATGGCACAAAGGGCTGCCTTTCACTCTACAGTTCGGTCATCACAGCAGGACCCGCTCCCCTTATCAAAGCAGCAGTGCAGAGATGTACGCCTTTCATACTTCAAGGCCATCAAGAAGGCCAAGACTGAATATTGGAACACCTTCCTGAAAACGGCCACCCCACAGATGCTCTGGACTGTGAAGCGGTATGCCTTCGGAAGGCCTCCAGACTGATTCCCACTGTTACCTGAGGCAGACAGCCCCAGGGATATAAACAAAGCCCTTCTTTCTGACTTGTTCCCGGAAAAACTGTCCTCGAGCCCGCTGGCTATAATGCGGGAGTTCAGGGATGTTCCACCACTGTCGGGGGAAGAAATTACAGTTGTCCTCCGCAAGTCCTCCTCGTCCTCGGCATCCGGACCAGACCAGATCCCGTACTCAGTATGGAAAAGGTTCTACTGCCTAAACTCCTAAACCCCAACATTCTTACGTCCATCCTCGGCCCCCTTGTTCAGTATGGACACTATCCTTCCTCCCTGAAGTGAGCAAATGGCATTGTGCTCGATAAGCCAGGGAAGCCCGCTTACGACACGCCAGCGTCATTCCGCATTATTGTCCTCCTGGAGACCGTCTCCAAGATCCTTGCGAGGATCATAGCGACCCATCTCTCTGTACTGGCCCGCTTCCTGGGCCTCCTGTCCTCCCACCAAACTGGTTCCCTCCTCGGTCTGAATACATTTGATGCAGCAGCAACCCTCTCTCACAAGGTTCAGCTTTTTATGCGCCCCAAGCTCAAGGTCTCGACACTATTCCACGACATCAAGGGTGGTTTCGACAATGTCTCAGCCCCCTTACTGTGTGACAGGCTTGCCACCAAGGCAGTCAACCCTTACATGGTCTTGTGGATAAGGTCCTTACTCCATGGGTCCTCCTGCCACCTAGTCTTCCAGGGGGTCTCCTAGGTCTTCTCCTCGGTCTCGGTCGGCACCTCTCTGGGCTCTCCGATCTCCCCCCTCCTGTTCATGATCTATGTATCCTCCTTCCACTTCTTGGTCTCTCGGGGCCTCATCCTCTCCTACATGGATGACTTCGCTGTCACGGTTGCCTCTGGCTCGTCTCGCCGGAATGTGCAAAGATTACAGGGCATCACCAAGATACTCCTGGCGAAGCCTGGCAGGCTGAGGGTAGCCTTCGCGATCCTGAAGATAGAACTCATGCAGTGGGTAACTCCGGCACAAAAGGTCCAACCCCCTGTGATCCCACTCCTGTTAGACGGGTACCTCTTCCATCTCTCCAAATTGATATGCTGGCTTGGGTACTGGTTCAAGTCCTCATCCACCTCCTGCAACCAGGGCACCACCTCCCACTTCATGAGAAGGCTCGGCTTGGCCGAAGGGGCCTTCGCGACGATCAAGCTACTCTCTAGGCCCAGTAAAGTCCTCTCCCCCTTTCTCTGCCATCGCCTGGCATCCTCCCTCATCTCTCTTATCCTCCTCTATGGGGCGGACCTAGTCTCACCGAGTCTCACCCTCCTGAACAGGATGTCCCTTTTTTGGAGATCTGTCCAGAGGTGGGTAACTAACTGCTTTTCGTTCACTCCGGTTGACATCTTGGCTTGCGAATCAGCTCTTCCCTCCCTCCCACTTTTAGTCTTCCACCAACAAAGACTGGCGGCCGTCCATTTCCTGTGCCTCCCCCATGAGGCCAACTGGGCAACTGCTAGGCTACACCTGTCCTTTCCTACCTCCTCCCCCTTCCGGGTCTTGGAGGACCAACGCCTCATCACTAGGGGCTTGACGTCTGTCTACGCCCCGCTTCTCGGGAAGACCGCTCCTCCCTGTCCCCCCGTACGGAAATATCTTCCATTGGACGCGATTGCTCACAGGACCCTCCAATTCATTAATGCCTTAGGCCCTGTTCCAGTGGCCTCCCTCGACCTACTTCCTCCTGACCAGCTTCCTTTAAAAGAAGCGACCCCATCCTATTAGTCAGTCAAGTTACGGCTGAGAAATGCCATTACCAAGGACTGGGCCATCCAGTTCTCCCTCCCCCCTTATTACCTCTATGCCGCATTCCTAAAGCCCCACCCTTTTATAGGCTTGGGGAGGTTTATAGCAGGTAGGATTCATCAGATGTGCTCAGGCAAGAGCTACCTCATTGCCCACCCTTCTTGGTTCACTGATGACCACTCCCCCCTCAGCCCCTATTGTGAAGAGGACGCGGATGACTTCGCTCATGCTATCCTATATGGTGAGTCTCGCAAAGAGCCTCGTGAGCGCCACCTCCAGGTGCTCATGGACATCGGCAGAGACAGCCCTCTATAGACCAACAGAGACTCCCTCCACTTCCTGGCGAGATACTTCAACATTACTGCTACAGGCTTCCCCTACGGCATGCCGCCTGCTTGCTGGGACCCCCCACTCGAAGCCACTCTTGTCGATGAGGGACTCCCAATTCCCAGCTTCTTGCCCTGAGCTGCGGTGCCCGCCCCAAGATCCGCTTCGTCCGCAGACTGCGTTTGCTCGTGGTCTGCTGGCCGGGTTTATTTTTCGTTATGAGTTTTCTATTATGTTGTTTTAGTTCCCTGAGATTTCGTGTTGGCTATCGGACACTGTTAGGAGGTTTTTAGAGTTTGGTGCGATTATTTCTTTTGTGTTTGCGGTTTTTGAGATTAAGGTTTTGTTTCCACCATAGCTAGTGCTGCATGCAAGTTCTTGTACCGTAAACAATGAATATATGATGATAAAAAAAAAGAAAACAAAAAGGAAAAAAAAAAAAGAAGAAAAAAGAAGACTGAGTAGATAGGCTCGCTCTGCAGCCGCTATTTTCTCCCCCCTATGTTTTCACCTTGTCTTCAACACCATCAGTGTCCCAGTACCCATACGTCCTTGCTATTCTAAAGACCCTCAGGCCGTGGCCTTCCAGTCATGACAGGAATGGCTTCAGTTCCCCTTCTCGCCTCTGAACACTCCTCTGTATTGGGAGTCCACCCTCACGTTCCCCTCCTTCTGGAGCTCCTTGAAAGGTTCTGAACAGATGCAGGAATATCCACTCAATCTTTCCTGCTCATCAGTTCTACAGAGGTTGGTGACCTCTCTCCTAGAGAGGCTGTTATCCTCCCCCTTCTCTGCACCTCCCTTCTGGCATCAAGGTCCATCTCCACTCAAATTCACGAACTGGCACGCGAAGTAGCTCACTATTCAGGACAAGTCGATGAACTCTACTCCCATCAGTACAAACCCCAATACCCTCCTGCTCCTCCTACCCAGGACGACACCACAGCAGCGTCGCTCTCCGCCTTCTAGCTGTTGGTCAGAGACCTACCGCCCTGGGTGGACACCCCTCTTCTCCAACCAACAGGCCACAAACAGCCCCCACTCCAACACCGCACGCCTGCACTGCTTGGCAGTAACATGGCCCAGGTGGCTCCTTCTCGAAAGGGTAAAGGGAGGGCCACGTCCCCCCCCACAGCAACTCTCACCGATGAGCTGATCTCCCTCTATGATGGCGGTGGCGACACAAACATCCCCTGCTACAGCATGAAAGACCAGAAATGGTGGGGTGACCCGGCCGTATATGGGGCAAAATTCCCGTACTCCTGGGAGGCCCAGACATACCGGAAAGGGAAGTACCCCCTCCTCTTGGAGTTCCACCCTGTCTCGCGCCCGTTGGCTCAGTCCGGCACCCCCTACTATGCTCAAGCCACTTCCACTGGACAGAAGAAGAAAGAGAAAGTGAACAAAGTGAAGAATGCTCTCTCGGCTACCCCGGTAGCATCTGGCTTGACCCCTTTAGTCCCTTTAAAAGGTCTCTGGGGCCTACCAGCTGCCGAGAGATTCTTCTTCGCCCCCTGATCCTCCCCCTTCCCGCACTGTCAGTCTGATTGTCTAGCTGCCTCCTTCCCAGACATTGCTGCCTCTGTCCTTCGGGAAGCAAGCTGCACCGTACCTCTATCCTTCTCTGCCTGGGTCAACGACAGAGGAGTAGTCACCCTTCTTGCCCTCTCGCCAATTGTCCTCTCTACCGCATATGCCCCCTACTACAATGCGCTCATGGCCAAGTTGAATCAGTCCTTTCCGACCAGTAATACTCTGTGGCTCCCTTTGTGCCCTGCCCCTAACCAGGTCCAGCTCGCCATACGCTCCCTTCCTATCACATACCTCCTGGAAGATGACGAAGACCTCCTAAAGTCCCTCGATAACACCATCTTGAATGTCAAGAATGTCTAGCTCCTCTCTGCCCGCTACCTAAATCCTGATCGCGACTCTAGAATCCTCAAGAAGGCGACATCTGTGGGTGTGACAGTTGTACCCGAATGTGAGGCCACAATGTTGGGAAATGTGGATCTTTTCTCATCTCGATGTAAGGTCAAGAGAGCATACTCGGCTAACAGCCTCACTCAATACTGTAACAGCTGGGAATACTGAGACCACTCGGTTAGATGCAAGATTGATCACCCAGTTTGTCCAATCTGTACCCTCTCCCACAGAAAGCAGGCACACAGATGCCGGAACCCCACCTGCCCTAGGGGCGGTAACCTCACAGCAGTGGTCGACTGCTGCCTAACCTCGCCCCTGATGTTTGCGGTCTGTAAGGACCAGCACCCGGCTTTTGCTAGAGAATGCCCATTGAGACCTCCCCCCGCTCCTCCCCACAGGTAGTCCTCTGCTCTGCCGAATGAGGAAGCTATAGATATAACAAACGACCCCAGTGAGGGACCTTCAACTGGTGCACAACCCCTCCTACCCCCCTTCGATCCTGCGACACCCCGCTCTAGGCGTGCTGATGCCCTCCCAACACATTCCCCCATCCCGAACCCAAAACCCCAAGGAGGTGCCCTGCCGAATCCCGTATGGCAGGAATCTCGCACACCTTTCCCCCAGCCTGAGACGTCGGAAGGCGTGTAATGGTTGATCACACCTCTTCTATGAGTTCCGTGCTGGCAGCGGACTCCCGTAACCCAATATCCGTTCTACAGCAGAACTGCTTGGGAAGCTGGGATGTGTTTCTTTATATTTTTAATTTATTTTCTCTCCTGGATTTCCCCCCTACCCTGGTTGCCCTTCAGGATGCCCCCCTGCACAGAAATAGACCTACGTTGTTCGCCGGGTTCAAACCCTTTTTGCCCTCCTGCCCCCGTGGCAGTAAGCCTAGAGTGGCCTGCTACCTTCACCTTTCTACCACTCAACAGTTTTCAGTCCTCCCAGTCTTTTCAGAGGCAAGAGACTGGATGGCCATTGACTTCTACTTCTCTGTTAGTTTCTTTCACTCCTTTGTCAACAAATTCCTGGTTGTCAACCTCTACAGCATATGGGACGGCTCCTCCTTTCATAAGACAATCCCTCCAGAGATTGCATTTCCTCACACCGCTAAGCCGATGCTCGTCATTGGAGATTTTAACATCCACCACCCCTTGGGGGATCCTGGTTGCCTTTTTTCAGTTCTGGACCTCGGTGCATCCACCCCTTTCTTCGAGAAAGCTACAGAAGAGGCGTTTTACCTATTAAATGCCCCTGGTACCCTTACCTACTTCCCTTTCGATCCCGGGCTACGCCCCACGGTAATAGACCTAGCCTTTGCCATTACCTCCCTGGTCCCCAACTTCCAGTCATGAGACACGCCCCTCCCCCCATCAGGTTCCGACCACGTCCCAATACTTATAACCCTGTTAGAGCCTCTGGCTCGCACACCCCCTCCTGCCCCTGCGTGGACAAAGACTGACTGGCTTTCTCTTGAGGAAGAGTTCAAAGCCATGAGATTCAACCCCCCTCCCGGCCTCCAAACACACCATACATTCTCAGCCTGGTTCAATGCAGCCCTTGGCAGGCTAAGAGCCGTCCTCTAGCTCCACACCGTGGACAAAAGGCCCTCTCACAGGTTTAAACCCTGGTAGACTCCTAACCTTACGGCACAGAGATCTGACTTTCATTCGATAGTCCGGTCAGCATGACGAGACCCCTCCCCTTATTGAAGCAGTAGTGGAAGGATGCGTAGCTTCTATACTTCAAGGCCATAAAAAAAGCCAAGACTGAATATTAGAATAACTTCCTGAAAACAGCCACTACACATACACTCTGGACTGCGAAGCACTATGCCTTCAGAAGACCCCCAGTCAGATTTCCACAAATACCCAGGGCTGGCAACTCCATGGACATAAACAAGGCCCTTCTTTCGCATTTCTTCCTTAAAAAAACAAGCTTTGAGCCTACCAGCAATCCTACGGGAGTTTAGGGATGTTCTACTGCTGTTGGTGGAGGAGATAACAGTTGCCTTCTGGTGCTCATCCTCATCCTCTGCCCCTGGACTGGGCTAGATACCGTATTCTGTCTGGAAAAGAGTCCACTCTTTGAACTTCAACATCCTGAGGTCCATCCTCGGCCCCCTTTTTCGGTACAGACACTATCCCCTCGCCCAGAAGAAAGCCTGGGGCATTGTGTTGGATAAACCAGGAAAGTCCTCCTATGACACACCATCCTCATTCCATATCATCGTCCTCCTGGAAACTGTTTCCAAGATTTTTGCGTGGGTTATGACAACCCATCGCACTGCGCTCGCCCCCTTCCTATGCCTCCTGTCTCCCCACCAAACCGGATCCCTCCTAGGTCTGAGCACCACTGATGTAGCAGTAACCCTCTCCCATGAGGTTCAGCTTTTCATGTGCCCTAAGCTCCAGGTCTCAACCCTTTTCCTCGACTTCAAGGGTGGTTATGACAATTTCTCAGCCCCCTTACTTTGCAACAGGCTTGCCACTAGGGCAGTCAACCCATAGATGGTCTCATGGATAAGATCCTTCCTCCATAGATGCTCATGCCGCCTGGTCTTCAAGGTAGCTCCCCAGGTCTTCTCCCCAGTCTCAGTTGGCACTCACTAAGGTACTCCGATCTCCCCCCTCCAGTTTGTCATCTACGTATCTTCCCTCCACTTCCCAGTCCCTCGGGGCCTCATACTCTCCTATGTGGACGACTTAGGGGTCACGGTGGCTCCAGGTTCGTACGGCAGGAATGTCCAGAGGTTGCAGAGAATCACCAACATTCTCCCAATAAAGGCTGGTAGGCTGGGGGTGGCCTTCTCGATCCTGAAGACCGAGCTTACGCACGGGGCGACCCCTACACAAAAGGTCATCCCTGCTCATGATCCTAGTCTAGTTAGACGGTCACCTCTTTCATCTCTCCAAACTAATACGCCGGCTTGGATACTCGTTTGAGACCTCATCCACCTCCTGCACCAAAGGCACCACCTCACACTTTACGAGAAGGCTCAGCCAGGCCCAATGGGCTTTCGCAACGATCAAGAGACTCACTAGGCCCAGTAAGGGTCCCCCCCCCTTTCTCTGCTATTGCCTGGTATCCTTCCTCATCTCCGTGATCCTCCTCTATCGAGCAGACCACTTCGCCCCAAGTCTCACCCTCCTAGGCCGGATGTTCATCTTTTGGAGATCTGCCCAGAGGTGTGTGACAAACTGCTTGTCTTCAACCCCGGTTGGCATCTTGGCATGTGAATCGCCTCTCCCACCTCTCTTACTATTGGTACTCCACTGACAATGGCTAGCTGCCGTCTGTCTGGTGTACCTCCTCCCCAAGGCCAACCGGGCGACTGCTAGGCTCCATCCGTCCATCCCCACTTCCTCCCCCTTCCGGGCGCTCAAGGACCACCATACATTCACCAGGGGCTTGACATCCATCTATGCCCCTCTCATTTGGAAAGCTCTGCCCCCCTGCCCCCCTATTAGGAAACACCAGTTAAGTATATGGAAATGCGAGACATGTGCACAGACCCACGGTAGGGTAACTGCGCAGAGACCCTCGATTTACCGCAGTACCAACACCCCCCTTCGGCCCCCTTATAGGGCCCCCATGTCATTGGCGAGATTTCAAGAGTTGCGTCCCATAACTAAAATATCACATCAATGAAGCCCACATCAAAGCACCGTATATGTCACCGCCGTCCATCCGACCGCATGCTGTTCGCAGGAAATATGAGAGGGACCCTTTGGTGACATCTGAGAAGTAGAATGGAAGAATTCCAGGGGAGACGCATTGAGATAGTAGGCTTGAAAGTTAAGCTTCCTAAACTATGGGCCAAAGGTGACGGGACGCTTTCAGAGAAATACTCCAAGAAGATATCCCAATAGCAGAGGCTATTAGGTGTATACCGAATCCACCCATACCCTTCTGAAATCAGCTATAGGTTGGTTGGTCCTAGTAATAGGACCCCTCTACAGAGGCTGGCGGACCAAGGGGAAGCATGCTCAGAAAGGAAGACCTAGATAAGTCAGAGTCCCTTGAGACGTTGACATGTCGGGCTCGGACTTGTGATTGGCACTAGGTGGCCTGGCATGAACTTGATCACTACATGACCGAAGAGACTACTGGAATGATAGTCAACCAGACTAGAGTAATATAATAGTCTATGTGGATATCTAAGTTGGAGGCCCCTGTTTGGTATAACAAATAGCGCAGTCATCTCAATGGAGTAATACTAGTCCGGTTCCGTGAAAGGGTGTGATAAGTTTCCGGATCAAACGGTGTTCACACTTATAAGATTCTGGACGTTTGCGTATTAAAACCAGAGTGGTACTTTGGGGGCATAGTAGTTAGAAGTAGTCTGTGAACACTCAGAGGCGGGATATAAATATCGAAGTGCCTCCCGAGGTTTACAGACATCATCAAGCAATGGAGAAGAGATCTTATCAACATCAAATTGTTTACCTCACAAATCTTTACTTTTACCTTATCGAGATGAGCCTTCCTCAACAGATTCTCACAACAAAGATTTTGGCCTACGTCCCTCAGTGATATACTTGAGTTTGGCGTCCACCTAACAGTATATTGATAGTTTTCCAGTTACCAAGGCTCACTATATGAACTACGAGTTCACTTCAAACTCAGCCGTCACCTCAGACTTCGCTTGCATTTTCGAAGCAGCTCACGGTCCCATTTGTATTCAGACATTCGAAGAAGTCTTCAACAGCGTGTTACTTAAAATCAAAGAGGAGTTTATCACAGAACGCTCGTGGTTCATAATACCTTTCGGGATCCCAACGAGGGATCAATTCAATTGCATACATCATACCTGGTACGGTCCGCACTTAGAGCGGAGTTCAACCAAGTAAGAAAACTTTGTTGAGCAGAGTATCCAGTACTCCGATAACAAGAAACCAGGCACAGTCATCCGAGAACCTGACATCCCCGTGGCCTGGGCCGGACAAAATCTTTATATGTACTACAAGTACATTTTAAACCTCGAGAAAAGGGAAATCCAGATTCTGAGTCTAGAATCAGATCAACCGCACCCTTTCATACCTATACCTCTAGAGTATCTCAAGCGTTGGATACCTTACATACGATTCCTTAAACGCTTTAAAGGATATCAAGTACTCTGGTACGAAGTACCAGAAATCAAGCATCCAGGACTATTAGAGCAATTAGCGTACCTGGAAAGTATCGCAATGGCAGAGCTACCTCAAGACCGGAGGAAGAGGATAATGGCGGGAGAATCCATGGACATCCGCCCAGATACAAGGGATAAAAGCGATGATTCAGCAATATGGAGTCCCTCCCCATCGACACCTCATGAACTCACATTCCAGGGAGTAAATATACCCTCTCATCGATCATCCAATATCGCAAGCGGACATAGGATATTACGATACTCTACGCCAAAACTAGGTAGAGACCACGCGGTGAACCTAGCAAAGCTAGCCACTCGTTTGGGGTTGACACTGGGTTGAATAAGGCAGGATATAGATACTTCACCCGACCAAGCCAATATCGCCTTCAAACATCTGAAGGGAGCCACCCAAGACCATACCTTAAAATTAATTAAGGTTCAATACCAAATCGCGGAAGGACAAGATGTCCACGATAACGACATTGCAATCTTGCTGATGCAGCGGGCAGGCGTGGAACGTGAAATTAAGGGTATTCAAGAGGAGATGCTACGGGAAGCGGCAAGGAAAATAGGCGCTCAAGATTGGCGTCAACAAGAACATGAAGAGGTAACCACGAGGTTACATGGAACACTCAGAGAAGAAAGCCAGGTGGCACTAGCCCGAGATCAAACTTTAGAACAAATAGACAAATGCGGTTGTACCAGACTACTCGTCAAGTGGAGATTCACAGGTCACAAGACCAGCAACAGTAGCAAAATAATGAGACGAATAATACCCTAAAAGTATTAACGGCGTCAATAAACAGGATGTTGGCTACCGCACTAAGTCCTGAAGCTGCAGGACCCACACCCTTACCCACCATCCAGGAACCTGATGATGGAGAGTACTATGCTCTACCCACGCAGAGGAATAAGGGAAAAGGCAATGAAGCCACTGATGCATCCCTCTCAGGTACCCAGGGAGGTGACCCTGGAGATCCCAGTGACGATAATGACGATGATCATGAGAGAGGAAGAAGGAGAGGGAGTCCTAGCAGGAGAAGGCAAGGACAAACACCAGAACAGTCTGAAATGGTGGAGATACTTGCCAACGTGATGGCGCTAAACATTAAGTGACCATCAGAGCCACCCCCATTCTGTGAGGATAAACCCGCACAACACATATATGTGTGGATTCTACAATGCACTGACTATTTCGAACGGAATCCCGGAATTTTGGATGATGCTCAGGATTGACTTATATATGCACTCAGTCGTACAAGAGGAGAAATAGTACTTCCTTCCACCGTTTGGTATAGGAAGGCTATGGACGGACTTCAAGGGGAAACCCAACTACTGGAACTAGCAATATTGACTCGTTTTGAACACGATATGATCAAACAATTTGTCCCGGTGGAAAAGGAAGACTGAGCGACTAGCACGTCAAGCTATGAAGTTAGTCGAGTATGATGGTAGTATTTAACGTTACCTAACAATCATGCATAATCATAACATTCGTGCACGCGTGACTAGAGAGTCCAGGAGGCAGGAAGTCCAAGATAAACTTGTAAAACAAATTGTCAGAAGATTGTCGGCTCTGCAGTATACAATGGATCAAGAATGGGAAGAGGCACTAAGACTGTGTGGACGGTCGGAAGAAGGGCTTCTGGCTAGAGAGAAGATGGGGCGTGACAAACCTTCAAGCCAAAATAGTCCAGGAGGCCAAAAGAGAAGACTGACAGGACTCTAAACCAAAACGACAAAGAGAAAACAAACCTAATTTCAAGGGAGGTGGAGTCCCAATACAGAAGTGGAAAAGAGATGATGAGGTGGAGAAGCCCAGAAAAAGATTGGGAGGTGCAACGAAGACCACCCGCACAAACTTTAACCGGGCCCAGACCGGTATCCTGCAGAGCGTAATAGACACTGGGAAGTGAGACGGAGAATGCACACATTGTGGGAAGAAAAACCACACATACCCAACGTATTAGGGAGACTCCCATATATCGGCAGCAACGGGTAGCTCGCAGCCAATAAATATGGGAATTCGATGAGCAAGATCGGCTATAGTAAAGCTTAAATTAGCTCGCAAAGTCGCTTCCATCCAGCAACCAGCCCGAGGAAATAAGATCTGGGAACTGGCAGAAGACGAAGAACTGACCTAGGTGAGTTCACTGGCACTAACAGCGATGGCGATTGGGTATTCAGTGTCCATATGGAGCTGGAATCAAAATGGGAATGCCCTTGGGCTGGGGTGTATTGGGTACCAACTACGACGGGGATTGGGTATTCCACGTGCAACTATGGGAATCGAAACTCAAAATGATCAAAGTGGCGTGAAGTGAATCTCTCCTTTCAGGATCAACGCAAGTAGGCTCTAAGTGAAGGGACCGCACGAGAGACTTATGAGCTCGAACACAAGAATCAATATATGGAGAGTCTTGATCGAAAGACAGGACAGTCAACATGCCGACATGGCCCGGGAGCCAACAGTACGAAGTCCCTCGAGTCACCTGGTGGTTACCTGCTACCTGTGTGCAAGCAAGTTACTATACCGAAGAAGTTGGGACATAGCAATGCAAGATCTACCTGATAACAAATTTACGATAGGAGGACAACTGACACGGGCCGTTCCACCTACCAAACGAGTCTGACTCGTATTATACATATGTACTATCTTGCCTTCAGGCCAGAGTGTGGGAGAGAGATGTACCGCTTTGGTGCGCAAGGCCCCTCTGAGGGAGCTGGATGGATAACCGAAAGCCTAAGGGAAAGGATCGGTGAAAGCGGGAACCCCACACCAAGGGAGTAAAATGGCTAATAACCGCCCAAAAATCTGCTAGGAGCCTAGGTCTGGCGTGTCGGGAGAAGGCATCCAGCCTGCAAACTGGTTGTGCAGAATAGCATATCGGTGAAACGCTGCTTAAGTATCTAGATCCAGATTGTTAGAGCTAAAGAGGTACTAGTTGGTCTGAGGAGACCTCAATGGTCGAAACTGCACGGGCGTAGTAACAAACATCTTGTTACTTATACCCAACACCAACAATGTCCAAACGAAAGAACCAAGAAAGTCTTATCCGCGCTAAACGCGTGGAGGTAGATACTCCTAAATCAAAACAATATAACTGTCCGGAGGGGATCGCTTACCTCCACATACATGATAAGCAATACAAAGTTAAAGTCTTATTAGACTCAGGATCCAACGTGTTCCTTATCAACAAGGACCTAGTTGAAGACCTTTGCATTCCTACAGTGGAACGCAATAATGCAGTTGATATCTTAGGCTTTGACGCGTCATCAACTGCCTCAGGAGGGAAGTTTTACACTCTCCCTATTCAATTGGAAATAGGAAAAAACCGACACATCTCTGAAGTATCATGTGAGGTGACTAAAGCAGGTCACTATGGAATGATAATTCCGTTTGGGTGGTGGCATCAGGAATACCCAGTGTCTCACATAGAGGATGCAGAAAATTGGACCTTCTCCGCCAAAGGTTGCGAAAACTGTGTGGAAGAAGATGAAGGAATAGCGGATATGTTCCAATATGACGAATCCGTCGCCTGCGATTCTAATGCTTGCCGCATCAGAAGGATTCGAGTCATAGAAAATATGGTAGAACTCGAATCATTACCACAGGAATACTGGCATTATAAATATTTATTTGAAGTCCAGACGGCAGAGAAATTAGCCCCAAGGCGGACATTCGATCACGAGATCAAGTTGATCCCAGGATCAATACCACCCTAGGGACCAATATATCCACTATCCAAGAAACAGCTTAAGGCTTTACGAGAATACTTGGAGATAATGATCAAACAAGGAAAGATCTGGCGAAATCGAGCTCCTGCAGGAGCACCCATATTCTTCGTACCTAAACCAGATGGCAGACTACGTCTAGTTGTAGATTACCGAAATCTAAACAAGATTACGATCCGCAACGAACATCCCTTTCTACCTATGTCCGAACTCAGAGATGGAGTAGCCGGCGCCAAGATCTTCACCAAGCTAGACCTTAAGGATGGCTATATCTTGATTAGGATAAAGGAAGGCGATGAAGGGAAAACATCATTCCGTACAAGATACAGACATTATGAATATAAGGTTATGCCTTTTAGATTGGTTAACGCCCCAGTAACTTTCTAAGATATGATGAACCAAGTATTGAAAGAATACCTTCATGTTGGAGTCATGTGTTATCTTGACGATATTCTCATCTACTCCAAGGATGAAAAAGAATACAGCGAAGCTGTTAAAACGGTTTTACAAAGTCTGTCAGACTTTCAATTAGCGGTATCGCTAAAGAAATCGACTTTCCATGCCACAGAGGTAGAATTCCTCAGCTATATAGTAGCAGTCAATGGAGTGTCTATGAGCACCCGCAAGGTAGGGTCCATAATGGTCTGGAAAGCGCCTAAGTCGGTTAGAGAAGTACAAGTCATTATTAGATTCGCTAATTTCTATGGACGATTTATCAAAAACATCTCGGCCATTTGCAAACTCATAAGCGAGACATTACAAGGAAATCCTAAGAATTTCAAGTGGGGAATTGAGCAGGATACGGCTTTTGAAGAGCTAAAACACGGGTTCACAACAGCCCCCATACTACATCACTTCTTCCCATAAAGAGAAACGGTGGTGGAAACCGACGCTAGCGATTTTGCACTCGGCTGCGGTCTATCTCAATACTTTGGGAAAAGATTATACCCAGTAGCTTTCCATTCAAGAAAATCAAATTCGAGGGAGTGCAATTACGAGATTCGAGATAAAGAACTACGCGCAATCCATGAAGCATTTAGAGAATGTAGACACTACTTGATCGTGACAGAAAAATCGATCACAGTCTTTACCAACCATCAAAACTTACAATACTTCCTCACTTCGAAAGTCTGGAGTGGCCGTCAAATTCGATGGGCTCAGAAGCTAGTGGAATACAATTTTCGAATTGTATACCAACCAGGAACAAAAGGCGGAAAGCATAATTCATTAAGCAGACAGCCAGAGTACCGTGCTGAGGAGGGAGCTATGCATCGTGTACAAAAAACCTTGAAAGAAGAAATTTTGTTGGTATCATTGGTAGCGAGGGTAGGCGATGAAGGGGAAGACTGGGATAGAGAAAAGAATTTGGATTTGGAACCTCGAAGAGGTGGAAAGGAACCCGGTATTAGAGTTAAGAGATTGAGCAAAAAAGCATACTTGCCAACAAAGGGCTCAAGAATGGATGCAGGACATGACGTGTATGCCATACAGGATGACATTGTACCGAAATATGGACAAGCATTGATAAGGTCGGGTATAGCCATGGGGCTACCTGAAGGAACCTGTTGACGAGTTGCCCCAAGAAGCGGATTAGCAGTCCGAAGTGGAATCTCTACCGGCACAGGAGTTATCGATGCAGATTACACCGCTGAACTCAAAGTCGTACTTTTCCACTATAAGGATGTGGACTGCCAAATAAGAATGCGTGATCGCATAGCTCAACTAGTGGTAGAAAAGGTCAACACATCAGACATGATGGATGTAGACGAGTTGGAAGATATGGACCGTGGAACCGCGGGATTTGGAAGCACCAATATAGCAACAAGATCCTTGATCGTGAAGGAATAGGAACCTAGCATCAGTTACCTACAGGTATCGGCTAAAGGTAAGGAACATTGGTAGGACATTTCAGAAGTACCCAAAAAGGTTCTAATGTCAAATGCCATTATCCTACAAAAAGGTAAGAAACAGTTCAATCCAGAATTCCTAGCCGAGATACAGGCAGCTACCGAATCAGATACATCCTGGAAGCAAAAGAGGGAAGAACTCATTAGATTACGAGAGGAAGGAAAGGATTTTCCCAAAGACTGGACCTTAACCGACGATCTACACTATTATAAGCAACGACTATTTGTACCAGATAGTCAGGCACTATACACAAAGATCACAGAAGGATGTCATGATGTAAAGGTTGCAGGACATTGAGGTCAAGAAAACACTTTGGAAATAATCATGAGAGACTTCTACTGGAAAGGACTTGTGGCATGGGTCAACGACTACGTATGATCCTGCGATGAATGCCAACATAATAAATCCCCTAGACATGTTAAGTACAGATTATTGCAACCACTTCAAATACCCTACGCAGCCTGTGCATCCATCTCCGCGGACCTCATCACACAACTACGAGAGTCGCAAGGATGCACTCAGATAATGGTAGTAGTCGATCGATTCATGAAGATGGCACATTTCATCGGACTACCGACAACGGCGACAGGGAAAGATGTCGCCCACGTATTCTTGGAAGAAGTATGGAGGCTGCACAGTCTACTAACCGAAATCGTCTCAGATATAGACTCAAAGCTTGCAGGAGAATTTAGGGAATCCCTTTGCAAAGCGCGGGAAATTAAGCGAAGAATGTTAACGGCATATCACCCACAGACTGACGGACAAACCAGAGGTACCAACCAAGTGCTGGAAGGATACCTGTGAAGTTTTGTCAACTACGATCAGGATGACTGGTATCGGCTACTACCGCAAGCCGAACATGCCTACAACAACTCCGCAACCAATGCTCACGGGATGCCATCATTGTATGCGAAGTACGGGTTCCATCCACAGACAGAGTGGGTTGAAGGAGCGTCAAGCTCAAAATCCAGGAGTAACACTTTATGTGAACTGGATTAAGATGATACATGAACAAGCCAAGGAGTCACTAGAAAAGACATAGGAAGGAATGTCAAAATGTTATGACCGGAAAGCTCGACAACAGCTGGACTTCAAGATCGCGGACAAAGTAATGTTAAGTGCAAAAACAATTCGAACACAAGGGAAATCAAAGAAGCTATATTCAAAGCTATATCGTTCATTTCAAATCAGAGAGAAACGCGGATCGTGAGCCTTCAAGCTCAATATATCCGATCGGTCGAACATTCATCCCACATTCCATGTCGTCCTATTGGAACCCTGCCGTGAGTCAGTTCATGACAATCGTCAGCAACCCCCAATAGAGTTGGAAGACATCGACGGTGATATACAACGAGAGATTGAAAAAATAGTAAGAAGGGAAATTCATTCCTACAGGAAACGAGTACGACGCCACTACCAAGAGAAGCAGGAACCGTAGTACTTCGTCAAATGGCAAGGGTGTTCAGAAGATGAAAACACTGGGGAGCCTGCTACCAGTATGGAAAACGCAGCAGAAGTCGTGCAGAATTTTCATAATGAAAAGCCGGATATGCCAGGAAGGGTAGAAACAAGATAGTGAGGAAAGGATTTTCCTACCATGGCCAAGTAAACATGGGAGGTTTTTTTCCCTGACCACACTGAGTCTTAAAATGTACTTAGAAGAAAATTATAAATGGTTATAAAGGCATTCAAGGCGAAGCCTGGTAGGAGGGAGCTCATGTTAAGGATATGGAAACGCGAGACATGTGCACAGACCCACAGTAGGGTAACTGCGCACAGACCCTCGATTTACCGGAGTGCCAACACCCCCCTCCGGCTCCCTAATGGGGCCCGCACGTCATTAGCGAGATTTTAAGAGTTGCGTCCCATAACTAAAATGTCACATCAATGAAGCCCACTTTATAACACTATTTACGTCGCCGCCGTCCGTCTGACCACATGCTGTTCGCAGGATATATGAGAGGGGACCTTTGGCGACATCTGGGAAGTGGAACGGAAGGAACCCGACAGAGGCACATTGAGACAATAGGCTTCAAGGTTAGGCTTCTTAAATAATGGGTCGAAAGTGACATGATGTTTTCCACGAAATACTCTAAGAGGATATCCCAATAGCAAAGGCTATTAGCGGAATACCGAATCCACCCATACCCTTCTGAGATCAACTGTAGGTTGGTTGGTCCTAGTAATAGGACCCCTCTACGGAGGCCGGTGGGCCAAGGGGAAGCATGCACAGAAAGGAAGACCCAGATAAGTCAGAGTCCCTTGAGACGTTGACACATCGGGCCCGGACTTGCGATTGGCACTAGATGGCCCAGCAGGAACTTGATCACTTCATGACCGCAGTGACTACTGGAACAATAGTCAACCAGACTAGAGTAATATAATAGTCTATGTGGATATCTAAGTTGCAGGCCGCCGTTTGGTATAACAAATAGCGCACCCATCGCAACGGAGGAATACTATTCCAGGTCTGCGAAAGGGTCTGATAAGTTTCCGGGTCAACCAGTGTTCACACTTATAAGATTCTGAACTTTTGCGTATTAAAACCAAAGTGGTACTTCTGAGGCATAGTAGTTAGAAACAGTCCGCGAACACTCAGATGCGGAATATAAATATCGAAGTGCCTCCCGAGCTTTACAGACATCATCAAGCAATGGAGAAGGGATCTTATCAATATTAAATTGTTTACCTCATAAATGTTTACTTTTACCTTATCGAGACAAGCCTTCCGTGACAGATTCTTCGAACAAAATTCTGGCCTATGTCCCTCAGTGATTTACTTGAATTTGGCATCCGCCTAACAACACCTGCAGCTAGACGCGATTGCACACCGCACTCTTCCATTCATTGACACCTGAGGCCCCGTTCCAGTGGCCTCACCTGACCTTTTTCCTCCTAACCAACTCCTACTGCAAGTAGGGATCCTCTCCTACTGGTTAGTCAAGGCACGACTAAGGGCTGCACTCACCAGAGACTGGGCCACCCAGTTCCCCCTCTCACCCTACTATCAATACGCTGTATCCCTGTGGCCTCACCCTTTTCTGGATCAGGGGAGGTCTATAGTGGGGAGGATCCATCAAATGTACTTGGGCAAGAGCTACCTCACTGCCCACTCCTCCTGGTTCGCTGACGACCCTTCCCCCCTCTGCCCCTACTCCAAGGAAGACAAGGAGGACTTCTCCCATGCCATCTTATACTGCGAATCTTGCAAAGAACCTCGTGAGCTCCACCTCTAGGGGCTCACTGACATCGGCAAAGACAGCCTGCTATGGACTGACACAGACACCCTCCACTCCCTGGCAAGGTACCTTAACCTAACCACCACAGGGTTTCCCCCAGGCAGGTTGCCTACATGCTGAGAGCCCTCACCTGAACCCGCTCCCCGAAGCGCCGAACTCCTGATCCATGGTTTCATGCCCTGAAGTGTGACTCCCACCTCCTGCTTTAATCCGCCCATTATTTGCAGTTGTTTCTGTTTTGCTGCTTGTATTTATTTATTTTTCGTTATGATTTATGTACTTTGATGCTTTAGTTCCTAGGGATTTCGTGTCTGCTATCGGACTCATTTAGGAGGATTTTATATTATTTGGTGCGAGTTTTTCCTTAGTTCTTGCGCCTTTGAGATTGAGGTTTTGTTTATGCCATAGCTAGCGCTGCATATAAGTTCTTGTACTGCAAACAATGAATACATGATGATAAAAAACAAAAAGAAAAGAAAAAAAGAAAAAGACTGCGTAGATAGGCTACATTCCGCTACCGCTATTTCCCTCCTCCTACAATTCTACTACGGCTTCAACACCATCAGCGTCCGGTGTACACATACGTCCTTGCTATCCGAAAGATCCCAAGGCCGTGGCTTCCCTGTCACGACAGGAACAGCTTCAGTTCCCCTTCCCCCCTCCAAATACTCCTCTGTGTCGGGAGTCTGCCCTCACATCCCCCTCTTCTAGGAGCTCTTTAAAAGGTCATCAACGGACGCAGGAATATCCACTCAACCTTTCCTGCCCCTTAGTTCTACGTAGCTTGACAACCTCTCCCCTGGGGAGGCTGTCATCCTTCCTCTCCGCTGCATCTCCCTTCTGGCATCAAGGTCCATCACCACTCAAAACAACGAACTGGCCCTTGAAATCGCATGCCTTTTGGGACAAGTCGACGAACTCTACTCCTGTCGGGACAAACCCCAATGCCCTCCTGCTTCTGCCATCCAAAGGGACACTACAGTGGCATCGCTCTACACTCTCCAGCTGTCGGTTAGAGACCTAGCATTGTGGCTGACCACCTCTCTCCCCCAACCAATACGCCACCAACAGTTCCCACCCTAGCACCCCACGCCGGCACTGCTTGGCAGCAACACGGCTTGGGCAGCTGCTTCTTGACAGGGTAAAGAAAGGGCTATGCTCCCCCCTACTGCAACGCTTACTGATGAGCTGACCCCCCTCTACAAAGGTAGTGGCGACACGGATATCCCTCTGCTACAGCATGAAAGACCAGAAATGGTATAGCGACCCAGGCGCATATGGGGCAAAATTCCCTGGCTCATGGGAGGCCCAGACATACAGGGAAGGGAAGTACCCCCCCCTCTTGGAGTTCCACCCTGTCCCATGCCCGTCGGCTCAATTTGGCACCTCCTCCTACGCTCAGGCCTCCTCTGCTAGACAGTAGAAGCAAGGGAAAGCGAAGAAGGCAAAGGATGCTCCCGTAGCTGTCCAGGTAGTGTCTGGCTTGGCCCCTTTGGCCGCCTCAAAAGGACCATGGAGCCTCCTAGCTACTGAGAGATGCTTCTTCACCTCTAGGTCCTCCCCCTTTCCGCACTCTCAGTCTGATCGCCAAGCTGCCTTTTTCTCAGACATTAGTGCCTCTGTCCTTCGAGAAGCAGGCTACAGTATAGCTCTATTATTCTCTACCTGTGTTAATGAGAGGGGAGCAGTCACCATTCTTGCCCTTTCTCCATTTGTCACCTACACCGCATACGCCCTCTACTACGACGCTCTCGCAGCCAAATTAAACCAATCCTTTCCAACCAGAAATGCGCCAGGGCACCCTTTCTGCCCTGCCCCTAATGAGGTCCTGCTCGCAATACACTCCCTCCCTATCACATACCTCCCAGAAGATGATGAAGACCTCCTACAGTCCATCAGTAACACTATCTTGAATGTCAAGAACATTCAGGTCCACTCCGCCCGCTACCCGAATCCTGATTATGACTCCAGAATCCTGAAAAAGGTGACCTCCATGGTAGTGACAGTTGCGTCCGAAAATCAGGCCACAATGTTGGGCAACACTTACCGTTTCTTCTCTCGATGCAAGATCGCGAGAGTATACTCGGCTAACAGCCTCACTCAATACCGTAGCTGCCGGGAATATGGACACCATTCGGCTAGGTGTAAGATTGACCACACAGTATGTCCAATCTGCGTCCTCTTCCACAGAAAGCAGGCACATAGATCCCAGAACCCCACCTACCCTAGGAGCGGAAACCTCAGAGCAGTGGTCGACTGCTGCCCGACCTCCCCCCCGATGTGTGCGGTCTGCATGGGCCAGTACCCGGCTTTCACCAGAGAATGCCCATCCAGACCTCTCCCTCTTCTCTCTGCCGGGAGTCCTCTGTTCCAGCACATGAGAATGCTATGGACATGATGAACAACCCCGGTGAAGGCCCTTCAACTGGTGCATGACCCCTCCTGTCCCCCTTCGACCCTGAAACACCCTGCCCTAGGCGTCGTGATACCCCCCCAACACGTCCCCTCATTCCAGTCCCAAAGCTCCAAGGAAGTTCACTGTCAAATCCCACATGCCAGGAATCGCCCACTCCTTTTCCCCAGCCTGAGGTGCCAGAAGGCGTGTAATGGTTGGTCACACCTCTACTGTGAGTTCCGCGCTGGCGGCGGACTCTCATAATCCAATATCTGTTTTACCGCACAACAGCTTGGGAAACTGGGATATGTTTCTTTCCCTATTTAATACTTTTTCTCTTTCAGATTTCCTCTCTACTCTCATTGCCCTGCAAGACCCCCCACTGCACAGAAATAGTCCTCCATCGTTCACAGGATTCCATGCCTTTTTGCCCCCCTGCTCCAATGGCGGCAAGCCTAGAGTGGCCTGCTACCTCCACCTTTCCACCACTCAGCAGTTTTCAGTCCTCCCGGTCTTTTTGGAGGCAAGGGACTGGATGGCCGGTGACCTCTACTCATCTGTTGGTTTTTTTGATTCCTTTGTTATCAAGTTCCAGGTTGTGAACCTCTATAGCACATGGGATGGCTCCCCCTTTTGTCTTACCATCCCTCCTGAGATTGCCTTCCCTCCTACAGTCACACTGACGCCGGTCATGGGAGATTTTAACATTCACCACCCATCGGCGGACCCTGATTGCCTTTTTTCAATCTCTGACCTGGTTGTTTCCACCCCTCTTTTGAGAAGCTGGCAGAACAGGGTTTCTGCCTTTTCAACACTCCTGGTACACTCACCTACTTCCCCTTCGATCCCCAGTTACACCCCTCAGTAATAGACCTGGCCTTTGCTAACGCCCCACTGTCCCCCACCTTCCGATAATGGGACACGCTCCTCTTCCCATCAGGCTCTGACCATGTCCTGATCCCCATTACCATGTTGGAACCTCTAGCTCGCCCACCTTCTCCTGCCCCCGTGTGGACAAAAGCTGACTGGCTTTCTCTTGAGGAAGAAATCAAGGGCATGAGACTCGACCCCCCTCCCACCCTCCCCACACCCCATACATTCTCCGCATGGTTCGATACAGCTCTTGACAGACTGAGAGCCGCCCTCAAGCTCCACACTATGGCCAAAAGACCCTCTTACCAGTCCAAACCATGGTGGACCCCCAACCTCACAGTGCAGAGATCTGCTTTTCATTCAATAGTCTGGTTAGCACGACGGTACCCCCTCCCCTCATCGAAGTAGTAGTGCAAAGATACGTGGCTTCTATACTTCAAGGCCATGAAAAAGGCCGAAACCGATTACAGGAACAACTTCTGGAAAACAGCCACCCTACACACGCTGTAGCCCGTGAAGCGGTATGCGTTCGGCTGACCCCCAGCTAGATTCCCACTGATACCCGAGGCTGACAACCCCATGGACATAAACAAAGCCCTTCTTGCACATTTCTTCCAAGAGAAACAGTCCTCAAACCCACCAGCTATTCTACGGGAGTTCAGGGATGTTCCACCGCTGTCGGCGGATGAGATCACAGTTGTACTCCGAAACTCCTCCTCATCCTCTGCCCCCAGACCAGACCAGATTCCGTACTCTATTTGGACGGGAGTCCACTCTTTGAACTCCAACATCCTGACGTCCATCCTCGGTCCCCTCATTTGGTATGGCCACCATCTCCCCTCCCTGAAGAAAGCCTGTGGCCTTGTGTTAAATCAGTCGTGGAAGCCCTCCTTTGATACACCAGCCTCATTCCCTATCATCGTCCTCCTGGAGACTGAATCTAAGATCCTCGTGAGGGTCATGGCAACCGGTCTTTCTGTAACTCGCCCATTTCCCAGGCCTCCTGTCCCCCCACCAAACCAGATCACTCCCGGGTCTGCGCACCTTTGATGTAGTGGCAACCCTCTCCCACGCAGTTTAGCTTTTTATGTGCCCCAAGCTCTAGGTCTCAACCCTTTTCCTTGATATCAAAAGTGGTTTCGACAATGTTTTGGCCCCTATACTTTGTGACAAGCTTGCCACCAGGGCACTCAACCCATACATGGTCTACTGGACAAGGACCTTCCTCTACGGATGCTCCTGCCGCCTGGGCTTCCAGGGGGCCCCCCAGGTCGTCTCTCCAGTCTCGGTTGGCACTCCCCAAGGCTCTCCAATTTTCCTTCTCCTGTTCGTCATCTACGTATCTTCCCTTCACTTTCCCGTCACTCGGGGCCTTATCCTCTCCTATATGGACGCCTTCGCGGTCACCATCCCCTGTGGTTCATATCGCAAGAATGTCAGGAGGTTGCAGGCCTATACCAGCATTCTCCAGGCGAAGGCTGGTAGTCTAGGGGTGGCCTCCTCGATCCCGAAGACAGAGCTCATGCACTGGGTGACCACAGCGCAGAAGGTTCCTCCTCCTGTGATCCCAGTCTTGATAGATGGTCAGCTCTTTGACCCCTCCAAACTGATATGCTGGCTTGGGTACTGGTTCAAGCCCTCGTCCATCTCCTGCACCAAAGGCACCATCTCACACTTCATAAGGAGACATGGCTTTTCCCATGGGGCCTTTGCACTGATCCCGAGTCTTGCAAGACCCGGTAAGGGTCTCCCCCCCTACCTCTGCCATCGTCTGGCATCCTCTCTCACCTCACCAATCCTCCTCTACAGAGTGGACCTCTTGTCCCCAAGTCTCACTCTTCTAGACCCGATGTCCACCTTTTAGAGATCAGTCCAGAGGTGGGTGACAAACTGCTTTTCTTCAAATCCGGTTGGCATCCTGGCATGCGAATTGGCTCTCCCTCCCCTCCTTCTATTGGTAGTCCACCGACAATGGTTGGCTGCTGTCCGACTTGTGTGCCTCCCCCTCAAGGCCAACCCGCTGACTGCTAGGCTCCACCCGTCCTTTCCCACCTCCTTCTCATTTTGGGCCCTGGAGGACCACTGGCGCGCCACCAGGGGCATGACGTCTATTTATGCCCCTCTCCTTTGGAAATCGCTTCCCCCCTACCCCCCTATCAGGAAACACCTGCCGCTAGAGGCGATTGCTCACCGTACTTGCGCATTCGTTGATGCCTCAGGCCCCATTCCGGCGGCCTCACCTGGCCTTCTTCCTCTTGACCAACTCCCCCTGCCAGGGGGCATCCCGTCATACCTGTCAATCAAGGCACGGCTGAAAGCAGCACTTACCAGAGATTGGGCCACTCAGTTCCCCCTTCCTCCTTACTACCAGTATGCAGCCTCCCTATCGCCCTACCCTTTCATGGGTCTGGGAAGGTTTATAGTAGGCAGGATCCACCAGATGTGCTCGGGGAAGAGTTACCTAGCTGCCCACCCCTCTTGGTTCACTGACAACCCCTCCCCCCTGTGCTCCTACTGCGAGGAGGATGAGGAGGACTTCACTCATGCCATCTTATACCGCGAGTCTCGCAAGCAGCCTCATGAGTACTACCTCTGGGGGCTCACGGACATCGGCAGAGATAGCCTACTGTGGACCGACACAGACACTCTCCACTTCCTAGTGAGGTACCTCAACGTAACTGCCACAGGCTTTCCCCCAGGCATGCTGCGTGGGTGCTGGGACTCCCCGCCCAAACCCGCTGCCAGCAGCGCAGAACTCCCAATCCATGGTTTCAGGCCCTGAAGAGTGACGCCCACCCCCTACTTTGATGCACCCGATGGATGCAGTTCTTTCTGTCTTGGGGGTTAGATTTATTTATTAATTTTCCGTTATGATTTTTATACTTTGCTGCTTTAGTTCCATGAGATTTTGTGTCAGCTATCGGATAATTCCAGAAGGATTTAATATTTTTGGTGCAAGTTTTTTTCCTTTGTCCTTGCAATTTTGAGATTGAGGTTTTGTTTAAGCCATAGCTAGCGCTGCATGCAAGTTCTTGTACCGTAAACAATGAATACATGATGATAAGAAAAAAAGAGAAGAAAAAAAGACAGAGTAGATAGGCCACGCTCCGCTTCCGCTATTTCCCCCCCCTACATTTCTACCTCATCTTCAAAACTATCAGTGTCCGGTATACCCATACGTCCTTGCTCTCCTAAAGACCTCTAGGCTGAGGCCTTCTGGTCACGACAGGAATGGTTTCAGTTCCCCTTACTCCTTCCAAATACTCCTCTGTATCGGGAGTCCACCCTCACGTCCTCCACCTCTTGGAGCTCCTAGTAAGGTCCTCAATGAACGCGGGGATTTCCACACAACCTTTTCCCCCCATCAGTTCTACTGAGCTTGACGACCTCTCACCTGGGGAGGCTGTCATGCTCCCCCTCCTCTGCACTTGCTTTCTGGCCTCAAGGTCCATCTCCACTCAAATTGACGAGCTGGCGCTCAAAGTCGCCCCCCTTTTGGGACAAGTCGTTGAACTCTACTCCTATTGGGACAAGCCCCAATGCCCTCCTGCCCCCCTCACCCAAAATGACACTACAGCAGCATCCCTCTCAACCCTCCAGCTATCAGTTAGAGATCTAGCATCCCAGCTGACCACCCCCCTCCCCCATCCAACACGCCACTAACCACCCCCACTCGAACACCCCATGCCGGCTCTACCTGGTACCATAACTGCTTGGGCTGCTCTCTCCCAAGCGGGTAAAGAGAGGACCACATCCCCCACCACCACAGTCCTTGCCGATGAGCTAACCCCCATCTACAAGGATGAGGGTGACACGGACATCCCCTGCCATAGTACGAAAGACCAGAAATGGTACGACGACCCAGCCCCATATGCGGTAAAATTCCCTCGCTCCTGGGAGGCTCAGATCTATGGTGAAGTGAAGTACCCCCACCTCTCGGAGTTCCACCTTATCCCACGTCCATTGGCCCAGTCCGGTACCTCCTCCTATGCTCCCGCTGCTTCCGCTGGATACAAAAAGAAAGAGATAGTGAACAAAGCAAAGAATGCCATCTTGGCTGCCCAGGTAGCATCTGGCTTGGCCCCTTCGGCCTTATCAAAAGGTCTGAATATCCTTCCAGCCGGCGAGAGACGCTTCTCTGCCCCTAGATCCTCCCACTTCCCTCATTCTCAGTCTGATCGTCTAGCTGCCTCCTTCCAAGACATCGCTGCCTCTGTTTTTCGAGAAGCAGGCTGCACCCTACCTCTGTCCTTCTCTGCTTGGGTCAATAATAGGGGAGCAGTTACCATTCTTGCCCTCTCTCCATTTCTCCCCTCCACTGCATATGCCCCTACTACGATGCGCTCAGTACCCAGCTGAACCAGTTTTTTCTGACGGGAAACACGTAGTAGCTCCTATTCCACCCTGCTCCTAACCAGGTCCAGCTAGCGATACTCTCCCTCCCAGTCGCGTACCTGCTAGAGGAAGAAGACGACCTCCTACAGTCCCTCAGTAACACTATCTTGAACGTCAAGAATGTCCAGGGCCTCTCCTCTCGCTACCTGAATCTCAACCTTGACTCCAGAATCCTCAAAAAGGCAAGCTCCGTGGTGGTGACAGTTGTGCTAGAAACTAAGGCCATGATGTTGGGCAAGGCTTGTTCTTTCTCCTCTCGATGCAAGATCGCGAGAGCATATTCGGCTCACAGCCTCACTCAATGGCGCAATAGCTGGGAATACAGACACCACTCGACTAGATGCAAGATTGACTACCCAGTCTGTCTAATCTGCGCCCCCTCCCACAGAAAGTAGGAACACAGATGCCAGAACCCCACCGGCCGAAAGGGCAGTAACCTTAGAGCCGTGGTCGACTGCTGTCCAACCTCCCCCCCGATGTGTGCTGTCTGCAAAGGCCAACATGCGGCTTTCGCTAGAGGATGCGGATCGTGACCTCCCCCACCTCCTCACCATGGGGAGTCCTCAGTTCTGCCGAATGAGGAAGCAATGGCAACGACAAATGACCCCTGTAAGGGTCCTTCAACTGGTACACCACCCCTCCTACCCCCTTTTGATCCTGAAACACACCGCCCTAGGCCTGGTGATGCTCCCCAAACACGTCCCTCAGTCCCAGCCCCGAAACCTGCAGGAGGTACACTGCCAAATCCCACATGGGAGGAATCTTCCACTCCTTTCGTCCAGCCTATGACACCGGAAGGCGTGTAATGGCTGGTCACACCTCTCCTGTAAGTTCCATGCTGGCGGCGGACTCCTATAATACAATACCAGTTCTACAACACAACTGCTTGGGAAGCTGGAATGTGTTTCTATCCCTTTTCAATTTCTTTTCTCTTTTGCACTCCGCCTCCACCCGCGGTGCACTTCAAGACCCCCCCCTACACAGAAATAGACCTCCGTCGTTCGCTGGTTTCAAAGCCTTTTTGCCCCTCTGCCCCAATGGTGGCAGGCAAAAAGTGGCCTGCTACTTTCACCTTTCCTCCACTCAGCAACGTTCAGTTCTCGCTGACTTTTTGGAGGCAAGAGATTGGATGGCAGTGGCCTTTCACTCTTCTGTTGGTTTCTTTGATTCCTTTATTACCAAGTTTCAGGTTGTAAACCTCTACAGCAAGTGGGACGGATCCCCCTTCTATCAAACCATCCCATGAATTGTTGCCTTCCCTCAGACGACCACGCCGACCCTGGTCATTGGGTATTTTAAATTCCAACATGCTTCGGCAGACATTGGTCGCCTCCTTTCGATCTCAGACCTCAGTGCCTCCACCCGGTTTTTTGAGAAAGCTGCCACAGAAGGCTTCTGCCTTGTGAACGCCCCTAGTACCCTTACTTACTTTTCCGTCAATACCGCTTTACACCCCATAGTAATAGACCTAGTCTTTGCCAATACCTCACTATCCCCCAGCTTCCGATCATGGGACATGCCTATCCCTCCAACAGGATCCGACCATGTCTTGATCCTCATAACCCTGTCGGTGCTCCTGGCTTGCCCACCCTTTCCCGCCCCCGCATGGATGAAGACTCACTGGGTTTCTCATGAGGAAGAAGATAGAGACATGTGGGTTGACTCCTGTCCCCCTCTCCTGAGACCACAAACATTTGCAACCTGGTTCGATATGGCCCTTGGCAGACTGAGTGGTGTGCTCAGACTCCACACCCCAGATTAAAAGCCCTCCAGCAGGGCCAAACCATGGTGGACCCCCGACCTCATGGTACAAAGATCGGCCTTCCACACAACTGTTCGGGCGGCACCATGGGACCCCCTCCCCTCATCGAAGCAGCAGTGCAAAAAGGCCCGGCTTCTATACTTCAAGGTCATAAAAAAGGCTAAGACCGAATGCTGGAATAATTTCTTGAAAACAGCCACCCCTAACACAATCTAGACCGTGAAGCGCTATGCCTTCGGCGGACCCCCAGATAGGTTCCCTCAGATCCCTGGGGCTGACAACCCCGCGGATATAAACAAAGCCCTGCTTTCGTACTTCTTCTGCGAGATGCAGTCCTCAAAGCCACCAGCCATTCTGTGAGAGTTAAAAGATAGTCCACCAGTATCGGCGGAGGAGATAACCGTGGCCCTCCAGAATCTCTCTTCATCGTCTGCCCCCGGCTCAGACCAAATCCCATAGTTCATGTGGAAGAGAGTGCACTCTGTGAACCCATATATTCTGACATCCATTCTTGGCCGCCTTGTCCGGTACAAACACCATCCCCCTGCTCTGAAGAAGGCAAATGGTATTGTGTTGGATAAATCGCAGAAACCCACCTATGACACGCTGGCCTCGTTCCACATCATCGTTCTCCCGGAGACTGTCTGTAAGATTCTTGAGAGGATCATAGCAATCTGCTTTTCCATACTCGCCCACTTTCTGGGACTCCAATCCCCCCACCAAACTGGATCCCTACCCGGTCTGTTTACCTTCGACGCGGTGGCAACCCTCTCCCATGAGGTTCAGCTTTTTATGCACCCTAAGCTCAAGGTCTCAACCCTCTTCCTTGACATCAAGGGCGATGTCGACAATGTCTTGGCCCCCTCACTTTGCGATAGGCTTTCCACCAAGGCAGTTAACCTGTATATGGTCTCGTGCATAAGGTCCTTCCTCCCTGGCTGCTCTCGCCGCCTGATCTTCTAGGGGGCTCCTGTAACCGCCTTTCGGGAGATGCGGTAAACGTAGCATTAACAGGCCTTGTTCTTTACCAAAAGTGGTAACTAGTGAAGCAAAGTCCGGAGGCTTTAACAGAGGTTGTTGAAGAGACTTCTTACTATATTGTGACTACTAAAGTCTTAGAGATGTTTGGTGGATCTCAAACTAAAGATTCCCGAAGCGAACTGAAGAAGGTAACTGTTCAATCAAGGATATTGAAAAACCCTGTCTGTCGAAGTCTGCTTCTTCTAACATGAAGAATAGCAGTTCTTAAATACACGTCTTAGGCTACTGAAAGGCTTGTTCTCATAACATATAAGACTTCCAAAATGGTAGCCTTGAAACCAAACATAAAACATATAAGGTATCAAACCGATACTTGAAACCAAACATAAAACATATAGAGTATCAAACCGATACTCGAAACCAAACATAAAACATATAGAGTATCAAACCGATACTTGAAACCAAACATAAAACATATAGAGTATCAATCCGATACTCGAAACCAAACATACCACGTATAGAGTATCAAACCGATACTCGAAACTAAACATGAAACATGTAGAGTATCAAACCCTATATTCTCAGGCTAGAGGTACACCTCGTTTTCCTGAAACAAATTCAAAACACAATTAGTATCAGCTGATACCTGAAAATCCTAAACCAGTAACCTGCACCGGTTACAGCTCCCCAAATGTTCTCCCCAGTCTCGGTTGGCACTCCCCAGGGCTCCTCGATCTCCTCGCTCCTATTCGTTATCTATGTCCTATCCCTTGACTTCCCAGTCCCCCGTGGCCTCATCCTCTTCTACATGGACAGCCTCATAGTTACGGTCCCTTCTGGTGCATATCGGAGGAATATCCAGAGATTACAGGGCATCACCAGCATTCTCCAGCTGTAGGCTGGCAGGCTAGGGGTGGCCTTCTCGATCTCGAAGACTGAACTAATGCACTGGGTGACCCCAGCACAGAAAGTCCCCCCTCTTGCGATCCCAGTTTTACTAGACGGTCACCTCTTTCGACCCTCTAGGCTGATACGCTGCCTTGGGTATTGGTTTGAGCCCTTCAGCACTTGCTGCACTAAAGGCAACACGTCACACTTCACGAGAAGGCACGGCCTGGCCCAAGTGGCCTTCGCAATGATCAAGAGACTTACTCGGCCCAGTAAGGATCTCTTTTTCTTCCTCTGCCATCATCTGGTATCCTCCCTCATCTCCTCTACCCTCCTCTATATGGCGGACCTCTTCTCACCAAGCCTCACCATTCCGGACCGAATATTCATCTTTTGGAGGACTGTGCAATGGTAGGCGACGAACTGTTTCTCTTCTACCCCAGTTGGTATCCTGGCATGTGAAACGGCCTTTCCCCCCCTCCTGCTATTGGTCTTCCTCTACCGACAATTACTGGGTGCTATCTGGCTAGTATGTCTCCCTCCCGAGACTAACCCGGTGACTGCGCGGCTCCACCTGTCCTTTTCCACGTCCTGCTCCTTCCTGGCCCTAGAGGACCACTGTCACTACGCGCGAGGTCTGACGTCCATCTACTCTCCTCTCCTTTGGAAAACCCCCCCCCCCCTACCCTCCCATAAGGAAACACATTCTACCTGATGCAATTGCACACCGCACCCTCCCATTTATTGACACCGCAGGCCCAATTCCAGTGGCCTCACCCGACCTTCTTCCTCCTGACCAGCTCCCCTTAAGAAAAGGGTTCTCCGTCCTACCAGTCAATTAAGGCGCGAGTGAGAGTTGCTCTTACGAAGGATTGGGCCACCTAATTCCCATCTGCACCCTATTACCAGTATGCCGTGATCCTCTCGCCTCACCCATTTAGGGGCTTGGGGAGGTATATCGTGGGCAGGATCCACCTGATGCCCTAGAGCAAGCGCTACCTAGCTGCCCACCTCTTCTTGTTCACTGACAACCTTTCCACCCCTCTGCCCCCATTGCAAGGAGGATGAGGAGGACATTACTCATGCCATCCTATTCTGCGAGTGCCGTAAAGAGCCTCATGAGCGCCACCTGTGGGGGCGCATGGACATTAGCAGGGATAGCCCACTATGAACCGAAATTAACTCCCTCTACTCACTGGCGAGGTACCTCAGCGTAACTGGCAGAGGCTTTTCCCCTGGCATGCGGCCTGCATGCTGGGACCCCCCATGCAAGCCCTTTTCCCAATGCACGGAGCTCCCGATCCATGGCTTCAGGCCCCAAAGTGTGACGCCCACCACACCTTTTGATCCGCCCGTGAAGAGCTTTTCTTTGTTGAGATTGATTTTATTTTCTGTTATGAATTTCGTATTTTCTGGCTTTAGTTCCTTGGGATTTTGTGTCGGCTATCGGACACCACTGGAAGGAGTTTATATTTTGGTGCGAGTTTTTCTTTTCTGCTTCCAATTTTTGAAATTGAGGTTTTGTTAATGCCATAGCTAGCGCTGCATGCAAGTTCTTGTACCGTAAACAATGAATACTTGATAATAATAATAAAAAAAAAAACAAGAAAAAGGCCCTGTAGATAGGCTCTTCATACTTCTTTCTAAGTTATTTCCTTACTTATTACTTGATGCTTTTACGAATATAAAACTCTTATGCTCTTTACGAATACCTATATATGAGACGTGGACTCTAATACAAGAGTTGAGGTGAAGAAAGAGTATGATAGGGGATAACGATCAGAGACATGAGAGTCTATTGCACTTTATCGTACACAGAGGCCTAAGCATTATCGTCGCGAGAGAACAAGAGAAGTATCGTCTACCAGTCGCTGTAAACTAACACTGGTTAGAGATCATAACATTACGCAGCGTCACTTATAGTGACGCTTAGACGATACCAAGATGGACTACACTTTCAAGGATCAGTCCCTGGAGCTACTCGAAGTAGCAGATGAGTTACAACGAACAGTTTCACCACTCGGACAAACACCAAGTCCAATAACACCAGAAGAAAATCCACTTGCATGGAATCCACCTCCGAATGACAAGAAAACAAAAGAATGGAGGCACCGGGACTGGCAGGCGGAGAAAGAGTGGGCTATGAGCCAGGTCCAGCTCAGGAACTCAGGCAAGAACAAATGGAACAAATACTCCCAATGATGGAACAACACTGATCCAAGGTCAAACAACCAGAGACATACGCACGAAACAGACACCAGCTCCGGAACTGGATGGCCGAATGGACGCTTTACTTTCACGTCACGGGATGGCAAGAAAGACACGATGCGGAAAAGATCGCTTACATTTCATGTCTCCTACAGGGAGACGCAAGCAAATGGCTGACACCATACATAGAGGGTAATAAGCCAACTGGATGGAGGAGCAGGGAAGAGTTCAAGGAAGCATTCAAACAGCAGTTTAGAGATGTGGACCCAAGGGGTGTGGCTAGGATCCACATAATGAACATGGAGCAAGGGTCCAGCTGCAGGATGGAATACTGGAATGAGTTCAGACTGTACCAAACTGAAGCGCTACTGGATGACGCAACAGGATCACAATACCTATACGCAGGCACGTGGGAAAGACTACAGAAGGAATTTGAACATTTCGACTCCGAGACTAATACAGTCAACGAATTGGCCGCATGGGCCATCAAGAAGGAAACGCGACTGGCAATCCTGAAAAACCTAAAAAGGGAAAAGCATGGGAGGAAAAAAGAGACTTCCACACCAAAAAGCATGGATGGAACGTTCAGACCGGCATCGCAGCCCTACGATGGGAGTTTCAAACCCACCATTGACTGCAAGGTGGAAATAAATAAGGCTCAGGCACGACATCCCCTCAACCTATCCAATAAAGAATACAAGAAGCAAATAGCTCAAAACATCTGCCTAAGATGCAGAGGAAAAGGATATCATATCCGAGAATGTCAAAACAGGCCAGACAATGGGCAGAAGCCAATGACACCCGCCCAAGGCAATAACCGGACTAGACAACAAAAGAGAACCAACTGGAGTGAGATGACCACGAAGGAGGACCAACAGGAAAAAGAAGACAGTCCCCAGTAAGAGATGGTCTGATGGACAAGAAGGGGAGGAAAACCATCAGAAGGGAGAGGACGGACACGAACAGAACGGAAAAGATCACTATGGCAAACTACCACATGGTACTACTGGAAGAAGAAGGAGATCATATTATGATCAAAACGACACTTTACGACCGGAAAAAGAAAGGCGCTACGATACAAGGGATGCTGGACTCATGGGTAATGAAGGATTTTATCGACAAGAAGATCTGCGACAAATACAACTACTCCCTGACTATCACCATTGCGTGGCGGATAGGGGAAGGAGATGTTTGTGGCAGGAAGTGGAAGGAGATGTTTCACCAGGACGAAGATATTCCTTATGAGGTTTTAGTTTGATTTACTTTCACGTACATGACCTATTAAGAGGTCATGGGGGCAGCGCACGAGGTCCAGAGGGCTGCGCAGTTTGATTTACTTTCACACACATGACCTATTAAGAGGTCAGGTGGTTTATGCACATGACCAATGCTGCGGTCATATGATGTTTTTCATGAGTCACGATTATGACTCATAGTTGTTTTGATTTATAAGCGGGTTGAGTGAAGGACTATAAAAGGAGGCCGGTAGAGCCTGGTAGTTAGTTCTTCACGCAACCACCTATTATACTTTCTTACCTATACTATTAAGAATAGATTCTATTCTACCAGTTTGAGAGTTCTACCACGATACGACTTGATTATTAGCGTTCAAAGAAGGAACGTAGACAACGGTCTAAGAATAATAATCGTGGTCTTGGTAAGAAGACCGAACGAAGTAACGTCGCACTAAGGAAGAGAAGTAGCGCACTATTACAAGGAGACTAACAGAGAACTATTGCCTGTCGCAGAACCCGTATTGACATCAGGGAAGAGGTAGGATATCTAACATTTGGTTGCGTCTCAAAAGTGACACCCAACAGCAATGGAGGCAGAACAGACAGGAGAAGGGACGGGGATGACCCGGGCCCCACCAGCACCATTGAATGTGCTGAGCATGATAGGAGAACAACTGGAATACATGGTAGCTGGACTCAGACCTGTACAGACGTCGGAATGACTCAAATTGAGGAATCCCAGCGTCTTCGACAGAGAACCGACCAGGCTCAGAGGATTCCTGGTACAGCTTAAACTGTACTATAAAGCCAAAGAGTGGACGAGTGAACAGGGCGACAAGAAAATCAGATTCGCAAAGACTCTACTCAGGGGAACCGCAGAGAAGTGGATTACTCCAATCGTGGAAGGGACCACCCCCAAGGAATGGCACGAAAGAGAGGAGTTCGAGAGAGACCTGTGAGCTCAGTTCGAGGATAAAGAAAGACGGCAGGGAGCAAGGAACCAGATGGAGAAAATGGTTCAAGGAAAAAATACAGTTATCGAATTCTGGCACAACATACAACTGTTAGCCCCGGACGCCGAATACGATACGTATACCCTACGGTGACAGCTTCTGAGAGGAGTCCACGAAGATCTATACGAAGCATGGACCAACTCGGACCGAGTATTCAACATGACCAAAGAACTAGCCCAGTAGTTCGCGGAACTCGAGAATAGGAAGAACCAAGGACGAAGCAACTGGGAAAGACAATCCCCTGGACTACCGAAGGCCCTAACGACCAATCAGGGAGGACAGGCAATGGACCTTGATGCAATAAGAGGAACAACCCAATGATTCCAAAGACCAGGACAAAGGTTTGGACAAGCCTGGAGACCAATACGGCCAAACCTCTCGAGAATAACACCGTAAGTGTTTCAAAAGCGCAGGGACAGCAATTTATGCTTCCGCTGCGGAAAAGCCGGGCATCGAGCAATTGAATGCCCGGACAAGAATGCCAAGATTCGAGAGATGAGGGGACGGAAATCGTAAGAAATAGAGGAGGCTTTAAACGACGACAGTCTCCAGTAATGAGTGGTCAGAGGGACGACCAGCATGAAAAAACCTCTAGGACTATGCGAATATCGACGGCAACGGACTACAAGGCACAAATCAACTCAATGGATGATGACGATGACTAATCAGATCAACTGATGATAAAAATCAAAATACTCACAAAAAACGTGATAACAGTAACCATCGCGATGGTTGATTCGGGAGCAAGGGAGGACTTTATCAACAGAAAATTCTGCAATACCCACCAGATACCCCTCACGAAAATCGACAAACCAAGAAACATCTATGTGGTTAATGGGGAAAAGAGCAAGGTGGGCCCCATTACCCACGTGGGCGAAATAGCCATGAAAACAGGATCTCATCAAGAAACTATAATATTACAGGTAGCAAATTTGGTCAAACATACTGCTACCCTGGGAATACCACAGCTAAGGAAACACAACCCGAATATCGATTGGGAAAAAAGAGAGATCGACTTCGAAAGTGAGGGGTGTACCCAAGTAGGCCTAAACGAATCACCAAAGATCAACGCAGTCCCTATGAACTGGCCAGATGGGAAAACGAATACGGTCGAATCAACGAGACAAGAAGCGAAAAAGAGAATATTCGGATCCCACAGTTGGATCCGGAAGCAAAGATACCAACCACAGGGTCAAAGGGAGCGGCTGGACACGACCTGTACAGCACGCAAGAGGAAATCATCACGACCAAAGGGCAAGCGATCATAAAGACAGGAATAGCGATCGGACTACCGGATAGCACCTATGGACGAATTGCCCCACGAAGTGGATTGGCGATCAGGCATGGCCTAACCACAGGTGTAGGGGTGATAGATGCAGACTATCGCGGAGAAATCAAGGTTCTCTTGATGAACCTGAAAGGAGAAGACTACGAAGTCAAGAAAGGAGATCGGATCGCACAGTTAATTGTCGAAAAGATCGACAATAGAGGACTACGAGAAGTAGACAGCCTCGACGAAACAGGAAGACAACATCGTGAATTTGGAAGCACAGGAAAAAACACCCGCGAAGAAACCGAAGAACGACGCAGTGATATCAACTTTATATCAGCCAAGACCTTCGGAAAGCTATATTGGAAAGGAGAACAAACCGGTGTTCTCAAATGGGGTCAAGAAGAAAAGGAAATGACAATTGCGGAGACCTCGACGATCAGTACCTGGTTAGCGCTACGACAAGAAGCAACAAAAAAGAAAGCGACTCTAAGACAGCTGGTACCAAGCGAATACCACGACTTCTTAGACATGTTCGAAGAAGGAGAAAGGAGGGACTTGCCAGAACACCGAGAAGAGAACCTCAGGATCGACCTAGTGGGCAGAGCACCGTTCATGAAACTTTACTCGTTGAGAGAAGAAGAGTTGAAGGCGCTATGAGATTATCTCCCGCAGAACCTGGTGAGAGGATAGATACGGCCATCCTCGTCAGCAGCAGGAGCACTAATAATATTCGTCAAGAACAATGACAGAAAGCTCAGACTCTGCGTGGATTTTCGAAGACTAAATGCAGTCACCAAGGAGGACCGATATCCACTACTGCTGATCAACGAAGTATTGGATAGATTGGGCAAAGCCCAATACTACACGAAACTAGACATCAAGGATACCTACCACAATATCAGAATATTCGAAGGGGACAAATGGAAAACGGTATTGCGAACATGATACGGGCTATCCGAATACCTGGTAATGCCGTTTGGATTGTCCAACGCACCGGTAACGTTCCAAAGATGGATCAACACCAAACTCAGCAGGTTCTTGGATATATGCTGTATTGTCTACTTAGACGATATCCTCATATATTCAAAGACAATGGAACAACACCAGAAGGACATCCGAAATATTATGCAGGCCCTAAGGGAAGCAGATATCAAACTGAAACCAACCGAATGTGAATTCCATAAACAGGAAATTGAATATTTGGGATTTGTCATCAACCCTGATGGAATACAAACCGACCCGGTCAAGACAGCAGTGATCGACAAATGGAAACCAACAAAGATCGTAAAGGGAGTACAAAGCTTCTTAGGCTTTTGCAACTTTTATTGCCGATTCATGGTAGGATTCAGCAGAGGGGCGAAACCACTATATGAAACAACGAAAAGGGATACCAGGTGGAACTGGATGGACAAACAGCAAACAGCATTCGATAAATTAAGGAACAAACTCACCATGGCACCGATACTTCGATACTTCGATCCAAAACTGCAAAACATGATTGAAACGGATGCGTCGAATTAGGCCTGCTCGGGAATTTTATCACAGTTAGGCGACGACAAACTATGGCGCCCGGTGGCATTCCAATCGAAGACGATGACCAAAGCCAAATGCAACTACGACATCCACGATAAAGAACTGTTGGCTATAGTTCAGGCACTTAAGGCATGGAGAAAATACGCACTGGGAAACGAACATGATATTAGGGTGGTAACTGACCACAAAAGCCTCCTCGCCTTTACCACCACCAAAGAACTCAATCAACGACAAACAAGATGGAGCGAAACCCTATCTCAATATTACATTAAGATTGAGAACCGACCTAGGAAACAAGGAGGACAGCCCAATGCCCTTACCAGAAGGAAAGAAGTCCTACCAACCAAAGAAGACGAGAGGATCCAACAGAGGAAGAGGGTTCTCTGGCTAAAGGAAAAATACTTCAAAGACGAGGAAGAAAACAGAGAAAGCGAATCCATCAACGAGCGGGAAACAGCAATATTATCCAACGAGGACTACACAGAATAGATACAAAGCACGATGGAAAAAGATACCGAAATACAAGCAATCCGGAAAGCTTTAAACAAAAAGCAAAAAGAAATGAAGGGGATAGCACTTGGGCTATACAAAGAAAAAGAGGGATACCTTTGGTACGACAACAAGATAAGGATTCCTGATGACGAACCTCTCCGAATGGAAACGATAAGGAGAAACCACAACATACCACAAGCGAGACATGGCGGAACACCCAAAACTACAGAACTGATCAGGAGATCATACTACTGGCCGACGATAAGAGAGGATGTCAAAAGATATGTCAAGAACTGTGAGATATGCCAGAAGACGAAGGCAGTACGTCATGCGCCATATGGATTATTAAAACCTATCGAACCACCTGGAAGACGGTGGCAATCTGTTGCTAAGGATTTTATAACTGGACTTCCGGAATCGAAAGGTTATGACGCAATATAGGTTGTTATTGATCGCCTGACCAAGATGGCCCACTTTATACCCTGCAGAACGGACATGGACATACAACAATTCTTTCATCTCTTCAAAGATCAGGTGTTCAGAATCCACGGATTACTGAAAGATATCATATCAGACAGAGGATCACTATTCATGGCAAATATCTGGAAAGAGATCACAAGATAGTGGCACATCAAAAGAGAACTCAGCACGGCATTCCACCTGCAAACAGATGGACAAACGGAAAGGATAAATGCCATATTGGAACAATATCGACGAGCATACGTCAATTATCAGCAGGATGACTAGGCCGACATGCTAGCTACTGCCGAGTGCACATACAACAACGGAAAACAAGAAACGACCAAGACAGCACCCTTCTTTGTGAACTACGGATATGATCCAATATACGAAGTGGCAAAATATGACATACCCGCGCAATCAAGCGAAATAAAAAAGATGCAACAATTGCATGTCATATTGCGAGAAGAAATATGCCACGCACAAGAAGAACAGAAGCAATACGCCGATCGCCACCGAAAGCCCGATCTCAACCTCCAAGTCTACGACAAGGTGTAGTTGATACCAAGAAATGTACGGACCACCCAACTGTCCAGGAAACTGGAGTACAAGAAATTAGGACCATTTAGAATCATGGAACGCATCAGACTAAGAGGATATAAACTCGACCTCCCATGCTCGATGAACAACACTCATCCTACATTCCATATCAGTCGCCTTGAATCCTATCAAGACAACGCCTTCGCATCACAAAAGTAACTTCCTCCAACGACCATCGAGATTGAGGGCGAAGACGAATACGAACTAGAGAAAATTATCGACTCAAGACTACACTACAACAAACTCCAATACAAAGCCAAGTGGACGGGCTACTCAGAAGAACACGATCAAGAGTGGTATCCAGCCACTAACTTCACCAACCCTCAAGATGCCGTCCAACAATTACACCAAAGATACCCCGACAAGCCCAGACTTCTGCCCGATGGAAGACGGGGTTTGGATCAAGGAAGAAGTCAATGATGAAGATTGGGTCCAACTCGTGAACCTACCAATCAGGAAAACAAAACAGACGGAGGGGGAGAAAGCACACAAGGGTCTGTCATGGACACGATGCTATGACGACGGGTGCCCCACCCACTACACAAAAAAGATGGGAACAAATTACTTTCCCAGAAAAAGAGACAGGACACCACCGGCATCGCCCCCACTGGGCGACAAAATCAAGGTTTCGGTAACGAAAGCTGGGGGAGGGGGGCCAAAAAGTCCAAGAGAGTCACCTGGGAACTGGACCCAGCACAGTTGCCGAACTCGTCGGCAACACAAGAGGATACAGTGGAAAGCCTGCAGCGGGAGCTGATCATGATCAGCCAACAAAAAACGATGGCAGAAGTAGAGATAGGACTCTACAAAGGCCCGGCTGCGATGTGGGAGCAGAAGGCGAAGGAATGGGAGAAAAAGAACTTGCAGCTGGCAAGAGCGGTAACGGCTCAACAGGTCAGGGCAAGTTTGGCGGAATACAAAGTTGGGAAGACAGAATCCTAACTGAAGAGGAGGGAGGCAAGGATCCGAAGGTTGGAAAACCTTCAAAAAGTGAGCAAGAGTTGGATGCGTCGGGTAGGACGCAATATCCTGCAGAGGGCGGGAAACGAACAGGAGGATAAGTTCACGATGGCCTAATGGGACTTAGGCCATAGGGAGAGGGAAGCTATTGTAACGGTTGCATGGCAGATAGTGGAAGGAGATGTTCGTGGCAGAGAATGGAAGGAGATGTTTGTGGCAGGAAGTGAAAGGAGATGTTTTACCATGACGAAGATATTCGTCATGACGTTTTAGTTTGATTTACTGTCACGCACATGACCTATTAAGAGGTCATGGGGGCAGCGCACGAGGCCAAGTGGGCTGCGCAGTTTGATTTACTTTCACACACATGACCTATTAAGAGGTCAGGTGGTTTATGCACATGACCAATACTGCGGTCATATGATGTTTTTCATGAGTCACGATTATGACTCATAGTTGTTTTGATTTATAAGCGGGTTGAGTGAAGGACTATAAAAGGAGGCCGGTAGAGCCTGGTAGTTAGTTCTTCACGCAACCACCTATTATACTTTCTTACCTATACTATTAAGAATAGATTCTATTCTACCACTTTGAGAGTTCTACCACGATATGACTTGATTATTAGCGTTCAAAGAAGGAACGTAGACAACGGTCTAAGAATAATAATCGAGGTCTTGGTAAGAAGAAGCAACGAAGTAATGTCGCACTAAGAAAGAGAAGTATCGCACTATTACAAGGAGACTAACAGAGAACTGCTGCCTGTCGCAGAACCCGTATTGACATCAGGGAAGAGGTAGGATATCTGACATTATGAGTCATGTGAAACTATCATCTGACCAAGTCATCTGACCAAAATGGTCACATGCGTAAAGTATGTGACCTCTAAGTAATGTCATATATAAAATATACAATACCTATGATATATACATATTAGTCATGTGAAACTTTTCTCCTCGCTCGGCTATATATGAGATACTTCAGCAGATTCTCCAATCAAAGATTTGACCTATGTCTCTCAGTCATAGTAGAGTTTAGTATTTACTTAACTGTTACTACTATCTGTCCAACCACATGCTATTTACAGGATATGAGACAGAAAATCTTTAGTGATATCAGAGAGGTGGTATGAAAGAAATCCAACACTGATCTGCATTGAGTTTGTAGGCTTCAAAGTTACACATCCTTAATTTTAGCAGGAAGTTATAGGACATTTTCAGTAAAATACTCTAAAAGGATTCCATAGTAGTTAAACTGAAGATATACCAAATCTACACATACTCTTTTGAGATTATATTAGGTATATGGAAATCCAAGACATGTGCACAGACCCACAGTAGGGTAACTGCGCACAGACCCTCGATTTACCGGAATGCCAAGACCCCACTCCGGCCACCTTATGGGTCTCGCATGTCATTAGCGAGATTTCGAGAGTTGCCTCCCATAACTAAAATGTCACATCAGTGAAGCCCACTTCATAACACCGTAGACGTCGCCACCATCCGTCCAACTGCATACTGTTTGCAGGATATATGAAAGGGGACCTTTGGCGAAATCTGAGAGGTGGAACGGAAGAAGTCTGTCGGAGGCGCATTGAGATAGTAGGCTACAAAGTTAGGCTTCCTGAACTATGGGCCCAAGGTGACGGGACGTTTTCGGAGAAATACTACAACAGGATATCCTAATAGCAGAGGCTATTATGGGTATACCGTATCCACCCATACCCTTCTGAGATCAGCTGTAGATTGGTTGGTCCTAGTAATAGAACCTCTCTACGGAGGCTGGTGGACCAAGGGGAAGCATGCTGAGCAAGGAAGACCTGGACAAGTCCGAGTCCCTTGAGACGTTGACATGTCGGGCTCAGAGTTGCGATTGGCACTAGGTGACCAGGCATGAACTTGATCACTTCATGACCGAAGAGACTACGGGAATGATAGTCAACCAGACTAGAGTAATATAATAGTCTATGCGGATATCTAAGTGGGAGACTGCTGTTGCGCATAACAAATAGCGCAGTCATCTCAACGTAGGAATACTATTCCGGGTGTGCGAAAGGGTGTGATAAGTATCAGGGTCAAACGGTGTTCGCAGTTATAAGATTCTGGACGTTTGCGTATTAAAACCAGAGTAGTACTTCGAGGGCATAGTAGTTAGAAGTAGTGCGCGAATACTCAAACGCAGGATATAAATATCGAAGTGCCTCCCGAGCGTCACAGACATCATCAAGCAATGGAGAAGAGATCTTATCAATATAAAATTGTTTACCTCATAAATCTTTCAATTATCTTTACTTAATTGAGGCGAGCCTTCCTCGACAGATTCTCCGAACAAAGATTTTGGCCTTTGTTCCTCAGTTATACTAGAGATTGGCATCCACCTTACAGTATATTGATAGTTCTCCTATTACCAAGGCTCCCTATATGAACTACAAGTTCACTGCACACTCCACCCTCAGCTTAGACTTTGATTATATCTTCGTAGCACCTCACTATCCTATCTATATTCCCACATGTGAAGAAATCTTCGATACTAAGCTCTTCGAAATCGAAGAAGAGTATATGCAAGAAGCCTCCGGGTTCACCTAACCTTTTGGGATCCCAACGAGGGATCAATTCAATCGCATATATCGCACTTGGCACGGTTCGAACTTTGAGTAGAGTTCTACCGGGTCAGAAGACCTTTTCGATTGGAGTACCAAGTACTCCGATAAATGGAAATCAGGCACCGTCATTCGAGGGCCAGACATCCCCACAGCCTGGGCCTAACAAACTCTGATATGTACTACAAGTATATTTTAAGCCACGAGAAAAGGGAAATTCAGATTCTGAGTCCAGAATCAGATCAACCGAACCTTTTCATACCTACACCTCTACAGTATCTCAAACGTTGGATACCCTGCATACCATTCCTTAAACCCTTTAAAGGACATTGAGAGCCCTAGTACGAAGTACCAGAAATCACTCATCCTGGACAATTAGAGCAATTAGCCTACCTGGAAAGTATCACAATGGCTGAAATACCTCAAGATCCGAGGAGGAGGATAACGGCGGGAGAACCTATTGACACCCGTCCAGATAAGATGGATAACACCGATGATTCGGCAATATGGAGTCCCTCCGGGTCAATACCTCATGAACCCACATTCTGGAAAGGAAATATACCTTCTCATCGATCATCCAGTATCGCAAGCGGACATCGTATATCACGATCCTCTCCACCAAAACCAGGTGGAGACCATGCTGGGAACCTAGCTAAGCTAGCCGCTCGTTTGGGGTTGACACTGGGTCGAATAAGGCAGGATATTGATACATCGCTCGACCAAGCCAATATCACCTTCAAACATCTGAAGGGAGCCACCCAAGATAATACCTTAAAATAAATTAAGGTTCAACAGCCAATCGCCGAGGGATAAGATGTCTAAGATAACGATATTGTAATCTTGCTGATATAGCTGGAAGGCGTGGAAAGTGAAATCAAGGAGATACAAGAGGAGATGCTACAAGAAGTGGCAAGGAAAATAGACACTCAAGATAGGCGTCAACAGGAACAGGAAGAGGTAACCACGAGGTTACATGAAACACTCAAGGAAGAAAGCCAGGCAGCATTAGCACGAGGTCAAATGTTGGAACAAATGGTCATCAACCTAAGGTCGGAATTCCTAGAATTCCGAAATCAATGCACCACGCGGGAAAGATAAGTTAACCGTACCCTGGGACAAATGCACATAGACCAGACTACTCGCCAAGGGGAGATTCGCAGGTCACAAGACCAGCAACTGGAGCAGAATAATGAGACGAATAATACTCTAAAAGTATTAATGGCGTCAATAAACAGGTTGTTGGCCACTGCACCAAGTCCTGAAGCTGCAGGACCCACACCCTTACCCTCCATCTAGGAAACTCATGACAAAGAATACTACGCTCCACCAACATGGCGAGACCAGAGAAAGGGCAAGCATGCCGCTGATGCATCCCCCTCAGGTGCCCTGGGAGGTGACCCTGGAGATCCCAGCGATGATGATGACGAGGATGATGAGAGAGGAAGAAGGAGAGGAAGTCCGAGTCGGAGGAGGCAAGGACAAACACCCAAACAGTCTGGCATGGCAGAAACCCTTGCCAACGCAATGGCACTAAATATCAAGCGACCATCAGAGCCACCCCCATTCTTTGAGGATAAACCTGTACAAGATATATATATGTGGATTTTACAGGACACTGACTATTTCGAAAGGAACCCGTGAATCTGAAACGATGCCCAGGAATGAGTTATATATGCACTCAGTCGTACAAGAGGAGAAATAGTGCTTCCTTGCCCCGTTTGGTGTAGGAAGGCTATAGACGGACTTCAAGGGGAAACCCAGCAACTGGAACTAGCAATATGGACTCGTTTTGAATGCGATATGATAAAACAATTTGCTCCGGTAGAAGCCGAGCGACTAGCAATTTGAGCTATGAAGCTAGTCAAGTACGATGGTAGTATTGAACATTACCTAATGATCATGCATAACCATAACATTTGGGCACGCATGACTGGAGAATCCTAGAGGCAGGAAGTCGAAGATAAACTTCGAAAACAAATTGTCCGCAGATTGTCAGCTCTGCAGTATACAACGGATCAAGAATGGCAATAGGTGTTAAGACTGTGCGGTCAGTAAAAAGAAGGGCTTCTGGCCAGAGAAAAGATCGGGCGAGACAAACCATCCAAGCCCAAAGTAGTCCTAGAGGTCAAAAGAGAAGACCAACAGGGCTCTAAACTGAAGAGACAAAGGGAGACTAAACCTTATGTCAGGGAAGGTAGAGCCCCACCACGAAAGCCGAAAAGTGATAACGAGCTAGAGAAGTCCAGGAAAAGATTGGGAGGTGCTTCAAAGGCCACCCATATAAAGTTTGACCAGGCCCATACCGGTATTCCATAGAGTGTGATAGACACTTGGAGACGAGATGGAGATCGTACATGTTGTGGAAAGAAAAACCACACCTACCAGACGTATTGGGGAGATGCCTTTATATCGGCAGCTACGGTAAGCTCGAGACCAATAAAAATGGAAATTTGACAAGCAAGATGGGCTATTGTAAAGCCTATATTAGCTCGGAAAGTTGCGACCGTCCAGAACCCAGCACGAGTCAATAAGATCTGGGAACTGGTGGATGACGAGGCACTGACCTAGGTCAATTCAGTGGCACCAACGGCGATGGCGTTTGGGTATTGAGTGTCCAGATGGAGCTGGAATCGAAATGGAAACCCCCTTTGGTTGGGGTATATTGGGTACCGACCACGACGGGAATTGGGTAGTACATGTTCAACTACGGAAATCGAAGCGCACAATGATCGAAGCGGCGTGAAGCGAGTCTGTCCTTTAAGGATCAACGCAAGTAGGCTCTAAGTGAAGGGACCCCACGAGGGACTTGTGAGCTCGAACACAGGAATCAATATATGGAGAGTCTTGATCGAAAGAGAAGATAGTCAACATGCCTACATGGCCCGGGAGCCAACAGTACGAAGTTCCTCGAGTCACATGGTAGTTACCTGCTACTTGTGTGCAAGCAAGTTACTATACTGAAGAAGTTGGGATATAGCAATGCAAGATCTACTTGATAAGAAATACAGGACAGGAGGACAACCGACGCGGGCTGTTCCACCTACCACATGAGTCTAAGTCGTATTGTACGTATGTACTATCTTACCTTCTAGCAAGAGTGTGAGATAGGGATGTACCGCTTTGGTGCACAAGGCCCCTCTGAGAGAGCTGGATGGATAACCGAAACCCTAAGGGAAAGGATTCAGTGAAAGCGGGAACTCTACACCAGGAGAGTAAAATTTCTAATAACTGCCTGAAATTCTGCTATGAGCCTAGGTTTGGTTTGTCGGAAGAAGGCATCCAGCCTGAAAACTGGTCGTGCGCAATTGCGTATCGGTGAAATGCCGCTTAAGTATGTAGACCCAGATTGTTGGAGCTAAAGAGTTGCTAGTTTGTCTGCGGAGACCTCAATGGTCGAAACTACGCGGGCATAGTAACAAACATCTTGTTACCTGCACCCAACACCAACAATGTCCAAACGAAAGAACCAAGAAAATGTTATCTGCGCTAAGCGCGCGGAGCTAGATGCTCCAAAACCAAAACGATACAACTGTCTGGAGGGGATCGCTTACCTCCACATACAGGATAAGCGATACAAAGTTAAAGTCTAGTTAGACTCGGGATCCAACTTATTCCTTGTCAATAAGGACCTAGTTGAAGACCTTCGCATTGCTACAGTGGAACGCAATACTGCAGTTGATATCTTAAGCTTTGACGGATCGTCAGCCATTTCAGGAGGGAAGTGTTACACTCTCCCGATTAAATTGGAAATAGGAAAAAACTGACACATCTCCGTAGTGTCGTGTGAAGTGGCTAAGGCTGGTTACTATGGAATAATAATTCCGTTTGGTTAGTGGTATCGTAAACACCCAGTGTCTCATATAGAGGATGGAGAAAATTGGACCTTCTCCGCAAAAGGTTGTGAAAACTGAGTAGAAGAAGCCAAAGGAATAGCGGATATGTTCGAAAATGATAAATCCATCGCCTGGAATACAAATGCTTGCCCTATCGGAAGAATTAGAGTCATAGAAAATACAGTAGAACTCGCATCATTACCGAAGGAATACTGGCATTACAAATATTTGTTTAAAGCCCAGATGGCAGAAAAATTAGCCCCAAGACGGACATTCGATCACGCAATCAAGTTGATCCCTGGATCAACTGCTCTTTGGAGGCCGATATATCCACTATCCGAAAAACAGCTTAAGTGTTTAGGGGAATACTTGGAAACAATAATTAAGCAGGGAAAGATTACACGAAGTCAATCGCCTGCAGGGGTACCCATATTATTCGTACCCAAGCCAGATGGCAGACTACGCCTAGTTTTGTATTACCGAAATCTAAATAAGATTACTATCCTCAACAAACATCGCCTTCCACTTATGTCCGAACTGAGAGACAGAGTAGCCCACGCAAAACTCTTCACCAGGCTAGACCTTAAGGCCGATTACTATTTGAATAGGATAAACGAAGGCGATGAATGGAAGACGGCATTCCGTACAAGATGCGGACATTATGAATATAAGGTTATGCCTTTTGGATTGGTTAACACTCAGGCAACTTTCCAAGATATGGTGAACCAAGTACTGAAAGAATACCTGGATTTTGGAGTCGTGTGTTATCTTGACGATATTCTCATCTACTCAAAGGATGAAAAAGAACACATCGAAGCTGTCAAAAGGGTTTTAGAAAGTCTGTTGAACTTTCAATTAGCGGTATCCTGAAAGAAAGCGACTTTCGATACCACTGTAGTAGAATTCCTCGGCTATATGGTAGCAGTCGATGGGGTGTCTATAAGCACCCGCAAGGTGGAGTCCATAATAGTCTGGAAAGCACCTAAGTCAGTTAGAGAAGTACAAGTCTTCATTGGATTCGCTAACTTTTACCAACAATTTATCAAAAACTTCTCGGCTATTTGCAAACCCATAACTGAGACATTACAAGGAAATCCTAAGAATTTCAAATGGGGAGTCGAGCAGGATAGGACTTTTGAGGAGCTAAAATACCGGTTCATGACAGCCCCCTTACTACATCACTTTTTTCCAGAAAGAGTGGCGGTAGTGGAAACCGACGCTAGAGATCTCGTGCTCGGTTGCGTTCTTTCTCAATATTTTGAGAAGAGGTTACATCCAGTAGTTTTCCATTCCAGAATATTAAATTTGGTGGAGCGCAATTACCAGATTCATGATACAGAACTCATCGCAATCCTTGAAGCATTTCAAGAATGGAGACACTACTTGATCGGGACGGAAAAACCGATTACAGTCTTTACCGACTATCAAAACCTATAATACTTCCTCATCGTGAAATTTTGGAGCGGCCGTCAAATTCGATGGTCTCCGAAGCTAGTGGAATACGATTTCCGAATTGTATACCGACCAGGCACTAAAGCCAGAAAGCCTGATGCATTAAGCAGACGGCCGAAGTACCGACCCGAGGAGGAAGCTACGCATCGTGAACAAAAAACTTTAAAAGAAGAAGATTTCTTGCTATCACTAGTAGTGAGGGTAGGCGATGAAGGAGAAGACTGGGATGTAGATAAGAATTTGGATTTGAAACCTTGTAGAGGTAGAATGGAACCCATTATTTGGGTTAAGAGATTGAGCAAAAAGGCATACTTGCCAACAAAGGGCTCAAGAATGGCGGCAGGACATGACCTGTATGCCATAGAGGATGACATTGACCCGAAATATGGACAAGCATTGATAAAGACGGGTATAGCTGTGGGGCTACCTGAAGGAACTTGCGGAAGAGTTGCCCCAAGAAGCGGATTAGCGGTCCGAAGTGGAATCTGAACCAGCGCAGGAGTAATCGATGCTGATTAAACTGGCGAACTCAAAGTCGTACTTTTCAACCATAAGGATGTGGACTGCCAAATAAGAATGGGCGATCGCATAGCTCAACCAGTGGTAGAAAAAGTCAACACCCCAGACATGATGGAAGTAGACGACTTGGAAGATACGGAACAAGGAACCACAAGATTCGGAAGCACTGATATAGCGACAAGATCCTTCATCGTTAAGGAATAGGAACCTAGCATCAGTTACCTACAGGCAGCGGCTAAAGTCCATGAACATTAGTATGATATTTCAGAAGTACCTGAAAAAGTTCTAATATCAAACGCTATTATCCTGCAAAAAGGTATGAAACAGTTTAATCCTGAATTCCTAGACGAGATACCGACAACTATCAAATCAGACGCAGCTTGGAAGCAATGGAGGGAAGAACTGATTAGGTTACGAGATGAAGGAAAGGATTTTCCCAATGACTGGACCTTAATCGACAATCTACTCTATTATAAGCAAAGACTATTTGTACCAGATAGTCAGTCGCTATACACAAAGATCGCAGAAGAATGTCACGATGCAAAGGTTGCAGGACATTTCGTACAAGACAAGACTTTGGAAATAATCATGCGAGACTTCTACTGGAAAGAACTTGCAGCATGGGTCAACAACTACGTACAATCCTGCGATGAATGCCAATATAACAAATCGTCTCAACACGCTAAGTATGGATTATAGCAACCACTGCAAAGACCCTACCCTGCAAGGGCATCCATCATGGTGGACTTCATTACACAACTACCAGAGTCGCATGGATGGACTCAGATAATGGTAGTAGTCGATCAATTCACGAAGATGGCGCATTTGATCGGACTACAGACAACGGCCACAGCGAAAGATGTTGCAAACGCATTCCTGAAAGAAGTATGGAGACTGTACAGTCTACCAACCAAAATCGTCTCAGACATGGACTTAAAGTTTGCTGGAGAATTTTGGGAATCCCTTTGCAAAGCACTGTAAATTAAGCGAAGAATGTCGACGGCATATCACCCTCAGACTGACGGACAAACAGAACGTACCAACCAAGTGCTGAAAAGATACCTTCGAAGTTTTGTCAACTACGATCAGGATAACCGGTATCAGTTACTACTGCTAGCTGAACATACCTATAACAACTCCGTAACCAACGCTCGCGGGATATCACCATTCTATGCGAACTACGGTTTCCATCCACAGACAGAGTGGATAAAGGAGCGCTAAGCTCAAAATCCAGGAGCCACACTCTATGCGAACTGGATTAAGATGATACATGAACAAGCCAGGGGGTCACTAGAAAAGACACTGGAAGGAATGGCAAAATATTATGACCAGAAAGCTCGACAACAGCCAGACTTCAAGATCGGGGACAAAGTAATCTTAAATGCAAAAAACATTCCAACCCGACAGAAATCAAAGAAGCTAAGTCCAAAGCTATATGGTCCTTTTCAAATCATAGAGAAACGCGGATCACGAGCCTTCAAGCTCAACATAACCGATGGGTAGAACATTTATCCCACATTCCATGTCGCCCTATTGAAACCCTACCGCGTGTCAGTTTACGACAATCGTCGGCAACCTCCTAGAGAGTCGGAAGAAATCGACGGCAATCTACAATGGGAGGTTGAAAAAATAGTAAGAAGCGAAATTCGTTCTTACAGGAAACAAGTACACGGCCACTACCAAGAGAAGCGGGAACTGAGGTACTTCGTCAAATGGCAAGGGTGTTCAGAAGATGAGAACACTTGGGAGCCTGCCACCGGTATGGAAAACGCAGAGGAAGTTGTGGAGAATTTTCATAATGAAAATCCAGCCATGCAAGGAAGGGCACAAGTAAGATAGTGAGGAAAAGGTTTTCCTACCGTGGCCAAGTAAACGCAGGAGGTTTTTCACCCTGACCACACTGAGTCTTAAAATGTACTTAGAAGAAAATTATGCAAGGTTATAAAGGCATTTGAGGTGAAGCCTGGTAGGAGGGAGCTCATGTTAGGCATATGGAAATCCAAGAGATGTGCACAGACCCACGGTAGGGTAACTGCGCACAGACCCTCGTTTTACCGGAGTGCCAAGACCCCCCTACAGCCCCCTTATGGGGCCCGCACGTCATTAGCGAAATTTCGCGAGTTGAGTCCCATAACTAAAATGTCACATCAATGAAGCCCACTTCATAACACCGTATACATTGCCGCCATCCGTCCGACCGCATGCTGTTCGCAGGATATATGGGAGGGGACCTTTGGCGACATCTGGGAAGTGGAATGGAAGAAATCCGTGGGAAATGCATTGAGATAGTAGGCTTCAAAGTTAGGCTTCCTAAACGATGGGCCCCAAGTGACGGGCAGTTTTTGGAGAAATACTCCCACAGGATATCCCAATAGCAGAGGCTATTACGGGTATACCGAATCCACCCATACCATTCTGAGATCAGCTATAGGTTGGTTGGTCCTAGTAATAGGACCCCTCTACGGAGGCCTGCCGACCAAGGTGAAGCATGCTCAGAAAGAAAGCCCTAGACAACTCAGAGTCCCTTGAGATGTTGACACGTCGGGCTCAGACTTGCGATTGGCACTAGGTGACCCGGCATGAACTTGATCACTTCATGACCGAAGAGACTACTGGAACGATAGTCAACCAGACTAGAGTAATATAATAGTCTATGCGGATATCTATGTTGGAGACCACTGTTTCGCATAACAAATAGCGCAGTCATCTCAACGGAGGAATACTATTCCGGGTTCGCAAAAGGGTGGGATAAATTTCAGGGTCAAACGGTGTTCGCACTTATAAGATTCTGGACGTTTGCGTATTAAAACCAGAGTAGTACTTTTGGGGCATAGTTGTTAGAAGTAGTCCGCGAACACTCAGACGCAGGATATAAATATCGAAGTGCCTCCCGAACTTTACAGACATCGTCAAGTAAAGGAGAACAGATCTTATCAATATAAAATTGTTTACCTCATAAATCTTTACTTTATCTTTACTTTATCGAGATGAGCCTTCCTCGACAGATTCTCCGACCAAAGACTTTGGCCTACGTCCTTCAGTTGTACTAGAGATTGGCATCCGCCTAACAGATTAGCTGTAAGTGTGTTTATTCTAAGAATAAGCTCCTTCTACAGAGGCAACTCAGACAAACTATACTCCGAAGAAGTCTGCTCAGATGAAGTCTGCTCAGATGAAGTCTGCTCAGATGAAGTCTGCTCCGATGAAGTCTGCTCAGATGAAGTCTGCTCCGATGAAGTCTGCTCAGATGAAGTATACTCAGAATGGAAGACTTCGATAAGTCAATACCCTATGAGACATTAGCATATTGGACTTGGACTCACTATTGGCCTAGATAGCGCATCATGAAACTACTCACTTTATGATGGAAGAGACTACTAGAATGATAGTCAATATGACTAAAGTAATATAATAGTCTATGCTGTGTAGTAAGTTGAGGACTTCTATTTGGTGAAACAAATAGTACAGCCAACTTAGTAGAGGAATACTACTCCAGGACTATCAATGAGCATGAGAAGTTTTAAGGTCAAACAATGATCATACTTATAAAATTCATAATGTTGGTATACTAAAGACAGAGTAGTACTTCAGATACATAGTAGTTAGATGTAGTCCACGAATACTCAGATCCAGGATATTACTATCAAAGAATCTCTTGAGCTTTCCAAATATTATCAAGTAACAGATAAGAGATCTTATCAATATAAATATTATTTCATACTTTAAATCTATACCTCATCTATTTATTGAGATAATGTTAGGCATATGGAAATCCAAGTCAGGTGCACAGACCCACGGTAGGGTAACTGCGCACAGACCCTCAATTTACCGCAGCCAACACCCCCCTCCGGCCCCCTTATGGGGCCCGCACGTCATTAGCGAGATTTCGCAAGTTGCGCCGCATAACTAAAATGTCACATCAATGAAGCCCACTTCATAACACCATATACGTCGCCGCCGTTTGCCCGACCGCATGCTGTTCGCAGGATATATGAGAGGGGACCTTTGGCGACATCTGGGAAGTGGAACGGAGGAAATCCGTTGGAGGCGCATTGAGATAGTAGGCTTCAAAGTTAGGCTTCCTAAACTATGGGCCGAAAATGACGGGACGTTTTCGGAGAAATACTCTAGGAGGATATCCCTGTAGTGAAAGCTATTAGGGGTATACCAAATCCACCCATACCCTTCTGAGATCAGCTGTAGGTTGGTTGGCCCTAGAAATAGGACCCCTCTACGGAGGCCGGCAGACCAAGGGGAAGCATGCTCAGAATGGAAGACCTAGATAAGTCGGAGACCCTTAAGACGCTGACACGTTGGGCTCAGACTTGCGATTGGCACTAGGTGTCCCGGCATGAACCTGATCACTTCATGACCGAAGAGACAACTGGAACGATAGTCAACAAGACTAAAGTCATATAAAAGTCTATGCAGATATATAAGTTGGAGGCAGCTGTTTGGTATAACAAATAGCGCAGTCATCTCAACGGAGGAATACTATTCCAAGTCCGCGAAAGGGTGTGATAAGTTTCAGAGTCAAACGGTGTTCGCACTTATAAGATTCTGGACGTTTGCGTATTAAAACCAGGGTGGTACTTCGCAGGCATAATAGTTAGAAGTAGTCCGCGAACACTCAGACGCGGGATATAAATATCAAAGTGCCTCCCGAGCTTTACAAACAAAATCAAGCAACGGAGAAGAGATCTTATCAATATAAAATTGTTTACCTCATAAATCTTTACCTTACTTTTAATTTATCGAGACGAGCCTTCCTCGACAGATTCTCCAAACAAAGATTTTGGCCTACGTCCCTCGGTTATATACTTGAGTTTGGCGTCCGCCTAACAGATAAGCCTTCCTCAACAGATTCTCTGATTAAAGGTTTTTAGCTTAAGTCTTTTAATGAATACTAGAATTAGCTTCTATCTACCATAATAAAAGTGACTATAGTATAATCCTCTAGTACTGACTGAGTATAATTCTACTATATGTTTTACTAAAAGTTTATTCAAGCAATATATTACAAACTACTTCTTACTAGTACTTGGTAGTCAACTTACTCTTTTTTCTATAAATTAATTACAGTATCTTATAAATAAGCACATTTTCAAACCAGAGTCTATAGCGTTATTTGAAAAGTACATACTCCAAGATTATCAAATAATGGCAATACATTGTATTGGCATGGCATTTTATAAATTTTATGATAAGAAAGCAGATATTATTTGTCATTTCTTCTACACAGTTAGTCTATCACTTCCTATCAATGGCATTTTAAATTATAAGTTGTATATAAAATACTTTATGAACTTAGATATTGGGGACTTGAGAAAGGATTTAGGACTACATGGGAATAGAAGTACTCTAGGAGTGGAGAAATATCAAGGAATTGAATTCGTATCTACCAATCCTTAGGATTAAATCTTTTTTTTTATTACATGTACTTGGAATTGACTTTACTGACTATATTGTTGATGTTGAAGCTTGTAAATCTCGCCATTATGGCTGATCACTCAATCTCTTGGCTTAATTTCTCTTAACCAATTGCGTAATTGCCAAGCCCGATCCCCAATAGTGGATTTAAAGGATTTTACCGTATGGTGCAAAGTGCCTCGAGGCAGGTCCTCCGGTGCCAGTGGAGTGGCAATTCCGTTGCAACCAATCCTGTTTGTACCAAGAATTGCCAAAACATGAGTGAGACTAAATGATATCAAGAGAAATTTGATGAATGGAGGATGAAGCAGAGGTAGAATTATATACATTCTGAATTGTAATAATATATGTAAAGAAGAGAAAAATAACTGTTGTTGTATCAATTATACTTATTATCTATTCTTACCATGTTTTTGTCACCTATACCGGTACTTCACAGTATCCTTCAGACTGTCACTGGGTATATTCTATCACATGTTTCACTCCTACCAAAATTTCCACTCTTTGATCCTGAACTACTTTTGCATACAACAGTTAATAAAAAATAAAAAACATAGGCCCTATTGTCCTATCAAGTGGCTTTGTCACCTACGTTTATTTTTGAAAAAATTTGCTAACTAGTTCAAGATCGCATTTGCCTTGATTTGAGGACCCGGTTTGTGTAACTTTGCACTATACTCACTCGTCTTTGCCAAGAATACCTCCACCACCAAATCTTTTGCTGCCGTCCTCACCAAATATCCAGCTCACAGATGTATTCTTGGCAAAGACGCGTGAGTACTGTACGAGTTACCTACAAGTACTATAGCTCACAGCAAATTGCGATTCAACTCGAATAGCTCCACTGTCACGCTTCCCCTCACCATCATCGAAGCCAAGGCTGCCCACCACCCTTAGTGTCCTTCACCACCGATATTCAACCCACTGTTTGTCACTCCAGGATCGCTCGCTTGTTTCGAGAATATAACAGATGGCACCGTTAACCAGCTCCCTCGTCGAATACTCCGATTCGGACTCCGACGGCTCCCCCCCAGCTAAAATGGCCAAAACAACTCATCCAACCCCAGCTAACCAATCGCCTACTTCCACTTCCAAGCACTCAAAAGTATCCTCGTCCAATTCGCTACCCCCACTTCCTTCGCGTTTCCATGATCTCTACGCCGTTGCTCCGAGGGTAGGCCAGCAAGATGATCCTTCGCTTCATGGTGGAAGAAAGAGGTCCGTTCCGCATATCCAGGGGAATTGGCCATCTCATATTTTTATTGAGTGTATGTTTTTTATTTTATTTTTCACTCTTTTCCACCTTCAATTTGTGAATCCCGGGGCCAAAGTAAAACTGACGGGAATTGGAGGGCATCTGTCGCGCTCAGAATTTGATGTTCTCAATGGTGCCTATCGTGCCGCATCCACCATTACTGCCACAGCTGGTGTGAAGCTTGAGAGCCATCTCAAAAGCGATCTGGGCAGCGAACAACCGCTACATTTAAGCTTAAGCAGACCCAACATTCTTACCACTGCACAGAGAGAAGGTTTTTTAGAGCTCTTGAAAGACAGGCTCGATAAAACTAGGATCAAGCCGTTCGTCCCAATCACTTCCCATGCGATTTCACAGAGCGGGATATCTAACGGATGTGGACCCAGATTCTCGGTAGAGTTTACAGGCTTTGAATTTGTGAGCAATAATGACCGAACACGCTGGTTTTTCGTCTTGAGAGCTACCAAAGGGAATGATGCACAGGTAAAATCTTGCTTTAACACAAAGCTGGACATTATGCCGATAATTGACCGTCACGACAGCTCCCTCGTCTACTCCAATTGGCTAATCACACCTTTGAAGCATTTGAACAACCGCCGCTATACGCGGAAAATGGCGACAAACTTGATGGTTTTCATGTCTCTCTCGCTTGGAGCCTTACGGAGCCAGACAAAGATGTGAAAGCTGAGGTGTTTGAGGCATTGAAGAGGCATGCCTGCTGGGACAAAATCTTTGGTAAAAGTGAAGTCGAGAAACTGAAATTGCTTATCGATGCCATCAAGGTCAAGATTGGCAACACTGTGCATATAATCGAGCTGGGGAAGAAGGAGAAGCAAGGCGAAGCTGGGAACCCTAGGAAGAGGAGGGCTTCTTATGACATTCACGAGAAGCGCAATACTTGAGGGTGGACCCTGATTTTCCGGGATGAGTTAGTTACATAGGATCCATGCGTGCCCAACAGCCCGTAATGTACGGGATATTCAATCAGAGAGTCTTTAATCAACTATACCATTTTTGTCATGGATACATCTCTGAGACTATCAGATCCGCTCTCGTAGTGATGATGACAGCACATTCTTTCTTTCTTTCCCCTTGCATTTTACAAAACATGTAGCTTTTGCATCGCATATTCCTCTACCACATGTGCTCGAGTACTAGTACTGTACTCGCACACACTTGAGTGTCTTTCCCTGGCTGTGGATCACGAGTCCACCGGACATCACGCCCTTGCGTCGATTCATCGCATATTATGCATGTACTTGTATCTCACCAATGCGAGCTCATTGTAACCTATCACGGGAGACGAATTGACTACCCCCTTAACATATACTTGCTCGAGTAAATGCACCCCACCTCGGCACAAACGGCATACCGGTATCTGTGCTAAATCCTGTGGAAGTGACTTGTGCGAGTAGAGTGAAATTGGTGTACCGAGATACAGTAATGCCGTGCACCTCTTTTTCTTTCTTTCTTCCCCCCCCCGACCTCCCCTTTTCCCGAGCATGTGGGAGTATCCCCGCATTCGCTGTGTATCACCACCAGATGGCAGTGTTATTCCTTGGCATTGTGACTTTCATAACTATTCGATCTTGAAAGCAATAGGATCGATTTTCTCCTGTGCCAATCAGTGGAGAGGTCCAGTGAATCCATATCCAGAATCCAGATGCGTTGCATCGGGGTGTTCATCGCAAATCCTCTCGCCCCCCGATTCAGGGGGCTTTCCTTGTCATAATAGAGCTCCTTCAGGGCTTAATGATGAGGCAAGGAGAAAGGGTTCTCGCAGAATTAAAAGTCTTGGCTCCCTCTCAAGTTCGGGGAACTTAGGAGTGACCCGCCCATTCAATGGTGTGTCCCCCAGACTAACCTTGGTCCCCTGGAGGGGACAGGGCTCAATGCCGCGGCTAATCTTATCCATCGCATCTGCAGCAGCCATAATTTGGCCCTAACAATGCACGGGAATAACAAGTTGGTCTCTCCCTTTTCCTTTCGTTTTTTCTTTCTTCGCTCTTCCCTTGCTTTGTCCGTTTACACCACTGAAGACCTATACTTTCCTCTAGACCACTCCTTTTAGGTTTTTATTTCTTTGACGGATCTAAAATCATGGCTAGCAACCGGGCTGATAATCGGCCAAAGGGATCGAAAGGTACCATCATTGCTGAACTCCTTTTATGCTGAAGGGGATACAAGAGGTTTTGACAATTATTGTGATGCTGACTTTGTTTCCTCTTGGGATGGTTTAGGTCAGAGAAGGAGCTCTGAGTTCCTTTCCGAAGATCAATTGGTCCATTTGAAGACGTACCGTTACCAGAGTGTTGACAAGTCCTTGATCTCACGATATATTCTAAAGCATTATGTACATTTTTATTCGGACCATGAATGACTGAGGGTTGGCCTTGCTGACGGCGTGAAGTGGAATTTTATGGTTGAGCTTCTGCCTCGGTGGTTGGCGCCCAATGCTGTTACGCTCGTTGGGTTTGGGTTTATCTTGACGAATGTAATATGCTTGGAAATTTGGCTACCGGATCTTGTGGGGCCTGGCCCTAGCTGGTTATATTATTCTTTCGCTTTCGGTCTCTGGGCGTAAGTTTGGAAAACCTTTGGGAGATGCTACAGGGTTCAGCGGGCTGATTATAGGGGTGCAGGTACTCGACCATGGACAATATCGACGGGAAGCAAGCGAGAAGGACTGGCTCCAGTTCCCCTTTGGGAGAACTTTTTGAGTATGGGACTCGTCAATCTTTGGCTCTCCATAATTGCTGACACTGAGATATAGTCATGGAATTGACTCTCTCAATTGCACTTTGGGTAATTGCATTTATGACGCATTGATACTACGATTGGGGACTAGACTGACGGGGTCGTTCAGCTAGTTTGTGCGAAACAGCCTGTATGGGGCTCGGTCCTACCAAGGCTGGTGTCTTTACTGCTTTGATTCCTACTCTACCAATGTTCTTTTCTACCTGGGAAACATATCACTCTCATGTCTTATATCTCGGATACTTTAACGGCCCTACTGGTGAGAGATATAGCTCCGCTGCATGTACAGGAGATGCGAGCTAACGGTAGTCAAGAGGGATTGATCATTGCATGTAGCTTGATGGTCATGTCTGGGTACTATGGTCCTGAGATATGGACATATAGAATTAGCGATGTTTTTGGCCATGAGTGGCTTTTCGAAGATTATTCCATTAGAGATATCTGGATCCCTGTTATTCTGGGCTCCTTTCTATTGGCGCATCTTCCGTTCTGGTATGCTTGAAACTTTTAAATATTGCGCACAATTTAGACAGGATCTAATATCCACCAGCATTTATAATGTCGTTATTGCCCGCCGTCGCCAGAAGCTCCCGGTCCTCCCAGTTTTCTTGGAATGGACGCCGATGGTAGTTTTCACGCTCTCCTGCGGACTCTGGTTGTATTCTCCTCATACTACTTTGTTGGAAGAGAACAGACTTGTCCTCTTTTGCTTAACCATGAGTTTCGTTTTTGGCCGGATGACTACGAAGATCATTTTGGCGCATTTGACCCATCAGCCTTTTCCCTACTGGACGGTGCTTCTTGCGCCGCTCATTGGCGGTGCCGTGTTGGCTAATTTGCCATCACTTGGACTGTATATTCACCCACTTTACATGATTTGACCACATACAAATGCTAATTCACCCTATAGTGCCCCTGTTTCTTCGTTCGTCGAGCTTTGGTACCTACGTGGGTACTTCATCTTTGCGGCTATCGTATATTTCCGTTGGGCAATGTTGGTCATTGATGGCATCTGCGGTTACCTCGGTATCCGGTGCCTTAGCATTCCATACACTCCCGCCTCTCACCCGAGAGTCCTTAACGGAGCGGCGCACCCCCTAAGCCCAAAGAAGGAGAGAGCAGCGTAATAATCTGAGACTTCAATTTTATAAACCAACCATTCTTGCATGATTTAGTGCTCTCTTCCAAGATCTCTTTAACTAGGTCTTTTGTTTTCTTCTCTTCTCTTTTTCTCTTTTTTGGTGCAAGCGGAAGACAGTGATGAGGTAAGTGAGTTACACCGGGCTAGGGTTTTATAGACGGGGGAGAAGGAAGGGCGATGAGGAGGAAGGGGAAGGAGCTGAGTATTTATATCATATGCCTTGTAATGTCCTTGTTTTTATTTCAACCAGGAACAGACGGACAGTGGAAATGTGAAGGTGGAGAAAGTTGGGAGGAAATCACGAGCTACATAACTAGCGTCAGAAAGAGGTGGAAGCAGATAGAAACGAAGTCACGGCATGCGAGATAGGCATATATTGAAGTTGGTGTTGATGTTTGTCCAACTTACCCAGTTATCAAAAGGAAAGGGCTAAAATTAAATTTGGGGAGGAAGGAGTACAGAAGAAAACTAATTAAAAAATAGACTACTGTATACCCATAGTACTCATGCTATATTTGACAGTAATTACATCAACATCATCATTCATCGAGATTAACTACCGAGTGACAGCCCATGACCGTATACACATGGAGTGAGGAAGAGAGAAAAAACCAACCGCGAATTCTATTCTACAAGAAAGGAATAAAAAGAGCGTGAAGAACGTAAATAGTATACAATCTTACAGAGACCAGAGGCTAGACCAGACTAAAGGGCGTGCGGGGTGACATGAAGTGAAGATGCGACGAGATAGATGGAGGAGGGGGAGGAGGAAAAGAGATGCGCCGGATATAAATTTCATGCTTGCGAGATAGTCTCCTACTGCCAATCGACCGGCCAGTCAACCAACAAATACCCCACAAAGGAACGGAAGGAAGAAGGGAGGAGAAAACCCCAGAATGCAAAATGTGATGAAATTGAGAAGTTGAGAAGTATTTAAGTCACCCCGCCTATTCATGATAACCCCGACCTAACGGGCTCATGATTTTGAGGAAGCAGCATCATCCCCGGTCCTCTTCGACCCTTCCTTCTCTTCTTCGGGTGACACCGGTGACGTCGGTCCCTCTACCGCTGCCCCCTCTGCGCCAGGTGTGACGGCCGTAACCTCCTTCTCGACACCGACCTCGACGGCTTCCTTCTTCACTTTCTTCCGCTCCTTATCCTGTTTGTCTATGAAGCTCCTCGCCTTATCCACGTTGCTCCGTTGTAGTGCTGCAGCGGCCTCAATGATTTCAGTTTTTGGTTGTTCGGTCGCGGACTTGACCACTACGACTCTAATTGTCGTGACTTGGTGCGGGGGTGCCTGTCCTGGGGGCGCCACCGGGGGTGCGATGACCTTCCGCCGCTTGTTGTTCCTGGCGACGTATCGCACGTCTATCTTGTGGAAGATGATGGAATTGAGGTCCTCCGGGTGGAAGCTGACCGTTACATCCATCGCCACACGGAGTTTATCACCCGCAACTTGCACGAGACCGTCTAGGACCACATGCCCTTGTGGTGCGGGCGGGCGACGGTAAGTGCGGCGCAGGTGTACGAGGCCTGATTGGATGCCGTGAGAGATTGCGCGCTTGCCGAGGTCAATTGGGGAGGAAGCGGGGGAGGTTTGGGTAGAGAATTGGGTGGCATGGAGGAAGGAGTAGGTGTGTTGGAGGGAGGTGGTTACTGATGAGAACATCCAGGTTGGGTAGAAGGCTGTTATTAGCCGGTGCATTATTGCGGTGGGGATGGGCCGGGCAGTCCATTCGTAGGTTAGGTTTGAGATGCGCAGGGGGGGGGGAGTGTCGTCTGGGAGTGGTGGTGGTGGGGATATCTTTAGTCTGGGGATGGTTAGCTTGTGGGGTTGAGAAGGGGGTGTGAACTCACCCTTTGCGTTTGTATTCCCGAGGCCGGAGCCTGCGGTTGTTATTAGAGGAGCTCTAAAAGATACGTATTTGGTGGCAGGGGTAGCTCACGGGTAGTGATAGTATACAGTCGCAATCTCAGGTTCGATGTTACCGCCAAACTTTTTTCCATACCTTTTCCCAAGATAGTCGATAAGTGCGTCGACGACTCTTCCTGTAAAGCTATTAGTTCCGACCCCATTTCCAACCCTCGGCCAACAAAGTAGAGGGAAAGGGCTCACGTTTCCCTTCCAGCGCCCTCCGTGGGTCCTTTCTAAACTTCATATACACAGCATACTCCGGATCATCGGGGCCATACTCCCTCTCAGGGACAAACTCCGCAAACCCTAGTGGTATAAAAATTGGATTCTCCCACCCGTTCCCATATATCTGCAACAGCCCATTCGCTGCGAGCTGAAATCCGCTAAGCCATATCATTGCTCGAGTAAATGTGCCGAATCGACGTTCTTTAGGGACAAACCGCACGCGGTATATTGCGCCACCGTCGTTCGTAAAGCGGCTAGGATAGCGGGAACATGATAGAAATGTTCGGAGGGATTTGAACATCGCGCGGAGTGCCGCGGGAGTGACTGCTGTACTTTTCTTCAAAAAAAATATTTGCTATTGTAAAGGCTCACGTCGTGGGGTAGGTGGAGATGGATGGGTAGATGGGTGGATGTCTGAGTCGTTGGGAAGACTATGGAAGATGATAGTACGAGTATTGTGTTATAGTAGTTTTGCCGCGTGGAAGGTCAGATGTTATGGGTATAAGGAGGGAGCCCTTCTAAAAGGGAAAAAACAAATGAATTCGAGGAGTTGGTTAGGCCAAACAAAGTAAACGTATAGAAAGTGGGGAAGGGGCCAAAGAAAGTGTTGCAAGTTTGAAGAAATTTAAAGAAAAAGAAATTGAATCTGCCAGGGAAACCGAAGGGGAAGGAAGTAAAGAGATATCGATAATCCACCACCGCTTGCTGGATAGGGTATCTTTCAGCATTGGCCTTTAGTTTGATTGGGTAATTCTCATCACAGCATCAACCACCAAGCGACATAACTTGACCTGGCAGCTTTGAAAACCGTACCGCCCTTCCCACCAGCTCCCAAAACTCCTTCCCACTCGAACACACCATTAAACGAACATACACCATTTCTACCATCACGAATAGAACTCTAGCCTTTTCTCTGTCCCTTTTGTTTCCCGGCATGAGAGCTCTCCCTGGTCTCGTCGCCTCCTGCTTCGCAGGCATCGCGGTGTCATCGACAGTCTACGAACTTTACCACGACCATTCCGGTGACGCAACGTCAGTCTCGCCTGAAGAACTTGCTCTCTCTTTATCAGAGCGTTTGGGTGTTTCAAGGTATCATGGGTTGGGGCCACAAGGGAATCCACTGCGATTGGAGTTGGATGGGGGAAAGTCGAGGATGTTTCAAGAACGGATTGAGGAAGACTTTGTGCTCTCAATTGCCGGAGCATATGGTATCGGAGGTGTGCTTCCAAAAGTTCCCATTTGTACCCGCATTTTTTTTCCTGGTTCTTGTGAGGTATCATGTGGTGGCTCCTGACAGATTATTCCTGGTAAACAGCTACTCAACCCGAAAGTACACAGATCGGCCTCAGAGATATGCCTAAGGCGTCGGCATTTGGCGAGCTAATGGATGTCTTCGTCCGGGAGAACCGTCAGTTTTTGGAGGCGGCTGTGCCAAGGGTTGTAGATATGTCACCATGGGGTGGGATGTGCGTGGGTGTTTCCGAGGTACAACCGAAATACCCCAAACAACGGGGCCGCTGCTGATTCTTGAGTAGAACGAAATCAGCCTCGACCCTAAGGAATATACACCCACCATCGAGGAGGTTTCTGGGGATGATTACGGTACACCTTCGGAAGCAGCCGGCCTTTTCAGAGAATATGGCATCATCAAAAAAATTACCCAGCGAGATATTAGGTCCTTGCCTGGACAACATCTTGCTTCTTGCCATGTTGCAGGCGTAGAGGTTTGCATACCTCTTCTTCCAAACGATTTACAGATTACTCATATTCAATAGAAATACGTCAAGAGATACGGCCCGGAGTCCAAACAAGCACTTAACGCAGCACAGCTATACCTATCCCTAATTGGCGACATCCCAGCACATATCAGGTCTACCATCCTCCTCCTCCCAACAACCAAAAGCAATACGGGTGTTAGTGCCTTCAAGATAGATCTTCACAGGGCATACAAACGCTCCGAAGAAGAGCCTCTCTCCTTCACTACCCACTCCCTGCCACCCGCTGAGGCAACCTCTGCTTCCTCTAAAAACCAAAAAAGAATTCTCGGCCCCATCCCCCGTTGCTACTCTTCCCAAAATAGCTGCACAAACGCAACGAATGCCTGCTCCGGTCGTGGCGAGTGCGTGAAGTCGAGCTTCCCGACAGACTGCTGGGCCTGCTCGTGCAAGGGACCCGATGGGAAGAAGACGGATAAGTGGGCCGGGGCCGCGTGTCACAAGGAAGACATTAGTGTTGCCTTTAACCTGTTCCTTGTGCTTGGCACTGTCATCATCCTAGTATCAATCTGGGCTGTTGGGTTGCTGTACAGCATTGGTGATGAGCCACTGCCCAGCGTTCTCAGTGCGGGGGTTGCCCCGGCAAAGAGAGGGTAATTTGGATTATTCACTATTATTATTACTATCGCATATGCCCGGTTTCTTTTCCTTCCTTTGTCTTGTTGGTATTATTATTGTTATTTTTCCTCTTATACGCCGTTCATCCATCGCTGGATTTTATTTTATTTGGTTTGGTCCTTGGGGGTGGGGGGGAGCTGGATATCATTTGTGGATTGAGCTGGATTGAAAAAATGTAACTGTACGACTACTGTATTGCATGTTGGAGGGGCCGGATCTTGTGTGGGAAGAATTAAGAGAGGGGAGGCCAGTAAGTCAAGTGCGAAACATGGTATCCTCCGGTGCACCGTGCTGTATATATATAATCGGCTCACATCTTGGTCCTGAAATGAGTTGTCCCTTCGTTCCAGAATTTCATGGCCTCTTTCGGCTGTGCGTACCGGCATTTTCCCCTCCAATCCTCAAAAACTAGGCTCATAAAGGCACGGCTTTGGTCACTCAACAGGGATCTATATAGTTAATGGAATTTATGAGCCCGAGGAGCTGCTCGAGTACATACCGGTAATCGATCTCTTCCCGGAGTAAGCGTAGCGTAGCGATACCACCACCCTATTTCTATTCAGCTCGAGAGCAAAAATCCTGAACACCACACAGCCTAAGTAAGGGACCGTACTCGAGTAGAACCACCGTAGTAAACCTTTAGTCTAAGTTAAATCCACCATCGGAGATCTCAAACAGAAATTGCTGTCTAAACCACAATAGGTTTAGCAGAGCAGGTTAACAAAATTACGAATACTGGTTAATGAGATCCAGCCAGCTCAGGCCACTCAAGCTATACTCTGCCTGGATAACACTATTCCTCCTCCGGGTGTTTTGTCTCTGATCGGGGGGATCCGAGTCCGATGGGCGATGGTGGATTTAAAGGAATACCGTACTACGGTAGTCTAAGCCAAACCAGCAAAGATACAACCCGAGCACGGACATTCGTAATCAAAAAGACACTTGTAAAACACAACTACCATTGAGAAAACCTACACAATACCAGCGTGTCACGGACGTTCCCAATAGAATACCACTCAACATTTCCATATACCAGCGCACTGAATGTTTTAGAACAAAAGTGGACTTTGCTCAATGAACTAACTTAAAAAAAATGAGATTATTTTGTAGCATAAATAGCGAGTAAAAAGAAGTATTTAGGACTTTAGGTTGAGAATTGAAAGACTTGTCAGCCTGAGAAAACCTCGAATTACCAAAAAAAAAAGATTAAATCTTTTTCTGCCCATCCTCCAAATGAAGCAAAAATGTTAATCGAAATCAGAGCTCTGTTTACCACCTGGGAGGAGCTAAGGGCTGAGGTAGAAAACTGGTCAATTGAAAAACACTTTCAGTTTATGTTGACGCATAAAGACCAAACACGGGCAAATTATTAATGCAAACACCGTAACTCAGGATGTGTATAGCATGTATATGCCTCGATAGGCCAACTTGGTAACTGTTAGGCAGACGTCAAACTCTAGTATAACTGAGAGATGTAGGCTAAATCTTTGATCAGAGAATCTGTCGAGGAAGGCTCATCTTGATAAAATAAGTAAGGTAAAGATTTAAAGTATGAAACAATATTATATTGATAAGATCTCTTCTACATTGCTTGATGATGTCTGCAAAGCTCGGAGGGTACTTCGATATTTATATTCCGCATCTGAGTGTTCGCAGACTACTTCTAACTACTATGCCTCTGAAGTACTACTCTGGTTTTAATATGCAAAGGTCCAGAATCTTATAAGTGCGAACACTGTTTAACCCTGAAACTTCTCATACCCTTTTACAGTTACAGAATCATATTCCTCCCTTAAGATGACTACGCTATTTGTTATACCAAACACTGGTCTTCAACTTAGTTATCCGCATAGACTATTGTATTACTTTAGTCTTGTTGACTATTGTTCCAGTAGTCTCTTCAGTCATGAAGTGATTAGTTTCATGCTGGGCCACTGAGTGTCAATCGCAAATTCAAGCCCGACGTGTCAACGTCTTAAGGGTCTTTGACTTATCTAGATCTTCCTATCTGAGTATGCTTCCCCTTGGTCCACCTGCCTCCGTAGAGTGGTCCTATTACTCGGACCAACCAACCTACAGCTGATCTTAGAAGGGTATGGATACATTCGGTATGTCCTTAGTAGTCTCCACTACTGGGACAACCTCTTAGAGTATTTTGCTGAAAATGTCCCATCACCTTTAGTCCATAATTTAGGGAGCCTATCTTTGAAGCCTATTATCTCAATAAGCCTCCCACGGAAGTCTACTGTTGTACTTCCCAGATGTTGCCAAAGGTTCCATCTCATATATTCTGCGAACAGCATACAGTCGGATGGACAGTGGTGATGTATATAGGGTTATGAAGTGGGCTTCATTTATGTGGCTTTTTAGTTATGGGACACAACTCTCGAAATCTCGCTATTGATATGCAGGCCCCATAAGAGGGCCGAAGGGGGGTATTGGCTTTGGTAAATCGAGGATCTGTATGCAATTACCCTACCATAAAGGTCTATGCACTTTGTTCCTGATTTCCATATGCTTAACAGTAACATTCAAGTCAAGAAAGTCGAATAGGAATACCAATATGCTGGAGCACATGAAATGAATCGCTAGGTATCCAATATCTAGTCTTGGTTATGATGCATTATTCTCCTCTACCTGTTTGTCACCAAAAGTACCAAGCCACAGGAGATAGTCAACTGTTTAAAAGTTTACTATCATGTTAAAGTGAACTATGAGTCAGCTCGAATAATGAAATCCACTCTAGTTAAAGACTGATACAAATATCAATATTATCAATTCGTCAAAATTCATACCTATATTGCACTTGGTAAACAGCAAAACCCAAATATCTATATTGACCTAGTCACAATTACAGTCCGAAAAGAAAACAACTAAAATGCCTTCCAATAGTTATTTATCTGTCCAATTGAATCTCGACAATCTTTTATGCATATACAAAAGTTCTTAGTGGTCGATGGAGCCTTCCTAAAGGCATAACATTTTTCAAACTCTGCTGTTTGCTGTCGGTACTGATGGAAATGGCAAAAACCTTTTACTAACATAGAGTGTGGACGAAAGCGGAAATACAGAATCATGAACTTGGTTTTTGCAAAATTTGAAATCCACTATTTCAGAGATGGTTAGAATGACTTTGATAAGCAATCAAGATAAAGGGTTACTGGCAGCTGACTGCGCAGTATATGGAAATGGAATAAATCAGTTAATTTGTTACTTTCATTTGAAACAGAATTTCTGCAAGCACTATGGTGGTCAGTTATGCACTTATTTCTGGCAAGCAGTGAATTCCAAATTGCAACAAGACTTTACAAGATATACGGAAGACTTGCGGCAACAAAATCCAAATGCAGTAGAGTATTTGATAAAGATTGTTATGATCCCTAACTGGTATCAGTTCTTAGCAATGGGTAGACGATACTTCTCTTCTCTTCTCTTCTTGACAATAGCTCTTAGGCCTATGCTTACCATAAGGTGGGAGAGACTCTCGTGTCTCTAGTCCTTATCGCCTGTCTTACTCTTTCTCCAACTCTACTTGTGTAGTAGACTTCGCGTCTTGTAAGTATGTATTCATAAAGAGGGTAAAGTTTTTATATTCTTAAATGTATAAAGTAATAAGTAAGAAAGTAACTTAGAATGAAGCATGAAGAGCTCATCTCCTCAGTGCTGAAGACCTCCATATATAGTCGCTCTTCACACCAGTGTGACTTACTCCTCGAGTCATGCACCACATACGACTCACAACTGTGAGTCATGTAAAATTCTTCTCAACATATCATATAACCAAAGTAGTCAAATGTGCAAAGCTCATGATCTCTAAATGAGGTCATGTGCGAAACACAACATATCATCATAACTAGTCATATGACCAAAGTAGTTACATGTGCAAAACCCATAACCTCTAAATAAGGTCATGTGCGAAACATAATATACGTTTAACTCATAACTATAAGTCATGTGAAAACCCTTTCCTTGCTAAACTAAACGTTCATGACAAAGATTAATATTTCCTTCTGGGTAATAGCCTATTATCCAGCACTGTACAATGGCCATAAGACTTCAAATATCATTGAGTCTATGAATAGTATCTTTTAGGAAGACTGAGAATTATCAATATTGGACTTGCTAAACGAAACCTTTTTTATACAGTAGGATGAATCAATATTACTAATAATACACTCAAGCCTCTCAGCATGAACTTAGCCACCAACTTCATACTGACTATTCTCTTACCCAATTGCAGGAAAGTAATCAATGAGTAGTACAGAATTGGGTATGCATGATAACAGAAATTGAGGGAGAAGTTCCACAAGCAAATGGTCTGATATATCTCACAAATCCAGGACACCGGATATGTCTATATAGTCATTTTCAGGTGAATAGAATTCTGTATAGGCATGCTTTCTCCCTAATTCGACATAGACCAAACTGATCACTATGAGATTATGTTTCTTTTTTTTTTCTCATTCAAACATGGAATAAAACATATGGTTATAATTTTTCTCCTATTTCATTAAATGATATTAGTGTATTTATAAATTCTGTAATTGAAGAATATCGGAGAAATGAGACAGAGGAGAGTATCCTACAACAAATTATTCTACTAAGAAACAAGAGGTCATGAACTGGTAGACCATAAAGACAGCGGCAAGAGCCTGAAGGCCAATAAACGAAAATTTCTTGAGTACAAGCATTGTTGAATGGAACTGCAATACCACTACTACAAGGCAAAGGAAGCCAAGCATATCGTTGTTGTGGAACTTATAGTCACAATCGAAAAACATATACTATAGAGCTTACTTTTTAATCAATTTTATCTGTAAACATAATTAGTATTAAGTCGAGTGATTAAATATGTAGAGTGCTAGGAACTTACTGATGGCCAAAAACAGAGTTTAAAATAACCTGTAACAGTATTGAGAAAACCAAAATATGTCTCAATTAGAGGCAATTGAGGTCAAACTACATGTGATACAGCTTGAAGAGAAAAAACCAAAGCCAACTGGGCAAAGGAAAAAAGCTCTTCCACCAGTTAAGAGGTTAATTCCCACTAACACATATAGAGTATTGCCATTTGTAACCGCCTCACGAGAGATGCGGTAAACGTAGCGTTAATGGGCCTTGTTCTTTACTGAAAGTGGTAACTAGCGAAGCAAAGTCCGGAGGCTTTAACGGAGGTCGTTGAAAAGACTTCTTACTATATCGCAACTACTAAAGTCTTAGAGATGTTTGGTGGATCTCAAACTAAAGATTCCCGAAGCGAACTGAAGAAGGTAACTGTTCAACCAAGTATATTGAAAAACTCTGTCTGTCGAAGTCTGCTTCTTCTAACATAAAGAATAGCAGTTCTTAAATACACTTCTTAGGCTACCGAAAGCCTTGTTCTCATAACATATAAGACTTCCAAAATGGTAGCCTTGAAACCAAACATAAAACATATAAAGTATCAAACTGATACTCAAAACCAAACATAAAACATATAGAGTATCAAACCGATACTCGAAACCAAACATAAAACATATAGAGTATCAAACCGATACTAGAAACCAAATATAAAACATATAGAGTATCAAACCGATACTCGAAACCAAACATAAAACATATAGAGTATTAAACCGATACTCGAAACCAAACATAAAACATATAGAGTATCAAACTGATACTCGAAATCAAACATAAAACATATAGAGTATCAAACCGATACTCGAAACCAAACATAAAACATATAGAGTATCAAACCTGATATTCTCAGACTAGAGTCATACCTTGTTTTCCTGAAACAAATTCAAAACACAATCAGTATCAACTGATACCTAAAAATCCTAAACCAGTAACCTGCACCGGTTATATCATTACTATCTGATTTATCACAGCAGATATAGCCTTACAGCAATAGTATTTTACTGTTTTCTCATACCTATTGATTGCTACGAACAAGTGTGTATTTTCACTACTCTCTTGTACCCACTGAATGAAGCACAAGAGAGTAGTGTTCGGCCCAAGTTAGTTGGTTTTTAGGATTAATGTCATTTCATTCAGGTAGTATTTTCACAACTCATTTGTGCCACCGAAAGCAGAGTAAATGAGCAGTATTGAGCTCTCATTAGTTGGCTTTTTAGGATTAATGTCGATTCATCTGCTTAGTATTTTCACCACTTCCTTGTACCCACTGAAAGCAGCACAAAAGAGCAGTATTTGGCTCTTATTCATTGGTTTGTTGGGATCCATGTTATTTTGTCAGAGTAGTATTTTCACCACTACCTCTGCATATTGTAAGCAGACAACTTGTTAGGTATATAGAAATCTGAGACAACAAAGTATGCAGACTTCACAGTAGGGTAACTGAGCACCGACTCTCGATTTACCAATGAAGCCAACATCCGCCTCTAGCCTCCTTATAAGGCTTGCATGTCGTTAGCAAGATTTAGAAAGTTGCATCCTGTGACTAAAATATCACATCAATGAAGCCCACTTCATACCACTATATATGTTACCACTGTCCATCCAGCCACATGCTGTTCACAGCATGTATAAGAGGAGACCTTTGGCGACATCTGGGAAGTAGAATAGAGGAAGTCCATAGGAGGCGTATTGAGATAATAGGCTTCAAAGTCGGCTTCCAAAACTAGAGGCTGAAGGTGAGAGGTCATTTTTGGCGAAATACTCAAGGAGGATGTCCTAGTAGTGAAGGCCATTGAGGACATACAGAATCTCATCAGCCAAAGTTCACATTTACTCCCTCTACCTCATGAGGTATATGAGGTATATGAGGTAAAATTATAAAACTCCCTTTGATGTAGACCCTGTTCCGGCCATTGGGTACCATGCATGAATCAGGATTAGCCTATTCATGCTACATACTCATGCCTGGTCCCGATTCACTATTTCTCTTAGGACGCGTAACAGCGCTAATCTCCGGTTGCCCGGCATTATTTAATATT
>JACCEG010000326.1:166529-177462 GCA_014065205.1 Tuber brumale | reverse complement strand
GAAACCAAACATAAAACATATAGAGTATCAAACCGATACTCGAAATCAAACATAAAACATATAGAGTATCAAACCCTATACTATCAGGCTAGAGGCACACCTCGTTTCCTGAAACATATTCAAAACTTAAACAGTATCAACTGATACATGAAAATCCTAAACTAGTAACTAGTACCGGTTATAGCAGTGCTAGTCATTTGCCTTCTACCGTGGCAAATTGCGGGATCATGTCACATTCACAGTGAGTTCATATAGCCAGTTCTGGGTGCTGGATTTCCCCTTGAAGTCCATCCATAGCCATCTGATACCAAATGGTTTAAGGAAGTACTATGTGTCCCTTAGTACAGTTGAGCTCGTATATAACTTGTTACCAGGCATCATCCCAGATCTGCTAGTTTTTGCGCAATAGTTGATACTTTGTATAATCCAGATATAGATGTCTTTTGTGAGTTTATCCACCACGAATGGTGGTGGTTCTGATGGTCACTTAATGCTCCTCACCATCATGTTGGCAAGTGTTTCTACCATACCCGACTGATCTGGTGTCTGTCCTCCCCTGCCACAGCTAGGACTTTCTCTCCTTCTACCTCTCTTATCATCATTGTCATCATCATCACTAGGATCTCCTAGGTCACCTCCCAGTGCACCTGAGGGGGAGGCATTAGCGGCTTCTTTGCCGTTCCCCTTTTCCCTTCGCATAGGCACAGTGTAGTACACTTTGTCAACCGCAGCTTCGACCGCATGTAAGAGTGCGGGTCCCGCAGCTTCCCGCCTTGGTATGGCAGCTCGTATCTCATTTACTGCTGCCGTTAATATCTTTATAGTTTTATTTGTCTCCTCGTTTTGCCACTGTTGCTGGTCTAGAGTCCTGCGCATATTCACTTGGCAAGTGGTGCTACCTAGAGGCCCTCGCACTTGGGTCTGGTTAACCTCTGTTTCACTAGTGATGCTTCGAGTACAGAATTCACAAAGTTTCATTGTTAGGCTGTTGACCATTGGTTTGAGTGTCTGATCTTGGGCTAATATCTTCTGGCTTTATTTCCCGATAGTTCTCTGTAACCTCCTAGTTACCTCTTCATATTCCTGCCGACCACCATCTTGGGCACTTATTTTCTTGGCTACCTCCCACAGCATTTCTTCTTTGATACTCATGACCTCCTGTATCACACCTGTCAGCTGCATCAACAAGATCCTAATATCACTGTCATGCACATCTTGTTTGCAAAGGATATGTTGTTGAACCTTTAGTAGTTTTAAGGTATTGTCTGGGTGACTGCCTTCCTATGTTCTGAGGCAATATTGGCTTCATCAAGCGAGGTGTTTATATCAAGCCTTATTCGACCTAATGTTATCTTGAAACAGATAGCCAGTTAGGCTAAGTTGACAGCATGGTCTCCTCCTGGCGTTGGCATAGAGGATCCTGATATCTGATGCATGCCTGCAACACTAGAGGATCGGTGACAGGGATTAGGTATAACTACTCTGTTGAATTCTGGCTCTTGCGGTGTTACCGGGAAGTGGCTTTGTATAGCCAAATCATCAGGTCTCATCATATCTGGTCAGGTTTCCATCTGGTCTCCTGCCGTTATGCTCTTTCTTGGGTCTTGCGGTATCGCAGCCATTGTGATCCTTTCCTGGTAGGCTAATTGTTCCCACAAATCTGAGTAAGTGATTGGTGGTACTTCATACCAGAGTTCACGATATCCTTTGAATAGTTAAAAAAACCATAAGCAAGATATGCGATGTCTGAGATGGTCTAGAGGTGTAGTTAAAAAAGGGTTCGTGCGATCTGTTTCTGGATTCAGGACCTGAATTTCCGCTTTCTCAAGGTTCAAGATGTACTTGTAGTACAAGTATAGGTCTCAGGGCCAAGCCGAGGGGATGGTTGGCCCTTGACTAAATGTGCCTATTTTCTGGTCCTTAGAGTAGTGGGTACTCCAATGGACAAGGTCTTCTGACTCAGGAGAATTCCGCTCAAAGTTCGTACCGTGTCAGGTACGATATATGCAATTGTATTGATCACTCATTGGGATCCTGAAATGTATTGTGAACGACGCGGATTCTTGTGTACACTCTTCTTCATTTTCGAACAGCGAGCTGGCAAGTATTTCTTGGAATTTATGAATATAAATCGGGCTGTAAGAGGCTGCGAATATCTGATCAGAGCCCGAGTGGAGGGTGGAGTTTGTAATAAACTTGTAGTTCATATAGTGAGCCTTGGTAACAGTGGAACTATCAATATCCTGTTATGCAGCCGCCAATCTTGAGTAGAATTCTAAAGAATGTAGGCCAAAATCTGCACTTGCAGAATCTGGCGACCAAGTCTCATCTTGATAAACTAGGTAAAGTGAAGATTTGAATTCTAAACAGTTTTACATTGATAAGATCTCTTCTCCGTTCCTTGATGATGTCTGTAAAGCTCAGGAAGCACTTCGATATTTATATCCCACATCTGAGTATCCACAAACTACTTCTAACTACTATTCCTGCAAAGTACCACTCTGGTTTTAATATGTAAACATCCAGAATCTTAGCCTAAGCACCATTTGACCCTGAAACTTGTCACATGCTTTCACAGTTACGGAATAGGATTTCTCTATTGAGATGACAGCACTATTTGTTATACCAAACAAGGGCCTCTAACTTAGTTGTCTGTATAGAGTATTATATGACTTTAGTCTTGTTGACTATCCTGCCAGTAGTGTCTGCAGTCATGAACCGATCAAGTTCATGCCGGGCCACTTAGTGCCAATTGCAAGTCTGTGCCCAATGTGTTAACGTCCTATGCATCTCTGACTTATCTAGGTCATCCTTTCTGAGCATGCTTCTTCTTAGTCTGCTGGTCTCTGTAGAGAGGTCCTATTTGTATGACCAATGAACCTACATCTAATCTCAGAAGTGTATTGGTAGATCTGGTATGTCCTTAATAGCCTCTGCTACTAGGACATCCTCTTGGAGTATTTCGCCAAAAACATCCCATCACATTCAGCCTATAGTTTAGGAAGCCACACTGGGGAGCATACTATCCCAATATTCCTCTGACGGACTTCTTCCATTCCACTAACGCGATGTCACCAAAGGTTCCCTCTCATATAGGCTGCGAACAGCATGCGGTCGGATGGACATCAGCGACATATAGGTTGTTATGAAGTGAGCTTCTGTTAGGTAGATGCCAAACTCAAGTATATCACAGAGGGACGTAGGCCAAAATGTTTGTTCAGAGAATCTGTCGAGAAAGGCTCATCGCGATAATATAGGTAAGATAAATATTTATAGCGTAAACAATTTTATAGGGATAAGATCTCTTCTCCGTTGCTTAATGATGTCTGTAAGCTCGGGAAGCACTTCAATATTTATATCTCCCATCTCAGTGTTCGCAGACTACTTCTAACTACTATGCCCGCGAAGTACCATGCTGGTTTTTGTACGCAAGCGTCTAAAATCTTATAAGTGTGAACACCATTTGACCCAGAAACCTTTCACACACTTTCGCGGTCACGGGGTAGTATTCCTCTGTTGAGATCACTGCGCTATCTGGTATTCCAAACAGCAGCTTCTAACTTAGATGTCCACTTAGACCATTATATTACTTTAGTCTTATTGACCATAGTTCTAGCAGTCTCTGCGGTCATGAAGAGATCAAGTTCATGCTGGGCCACCTAGTGCCAAACGCAAGTCCGAGCCCAACGTGTCAATATTTGAAGGGACTCCGACTTATCTAGGTCTTCTATTCTGAGCGTGCTTCCCCTTGGTCTGCCCGCCTCTGTAGAGGGGTCCTATTACTAGGACCAACCAACCTACAGCTGATCTCAGAAGGGTATGCGTAGATTTGGTATACCCTAATAGCCTGTGCTATTGGGGCATCCTCTTGCAGTATTTTGTCAAAAACGTCCTGTCACATTAGGCCCATAGTTTAGGAAGCCTCACTTTGAAGCCTACTATCTCAATGCGCCTCACCCGGATCTCTTCCATTCTACTTCCCAGATGTCGCCAAAGGTCACCTCTCCTATATCCCACGAACTGCATGCAGTCGGACGGACGGCGGCGACGTATATTGTGTTATGAATTGGGCTCCATTGATGTGACGTTTTAGTTATGGGACGCAACTCCCGAAATCTCGCTAACGAGGTACGGGTTGCATAAGGGAGCTAGAGGGGGGTGTTTGGCACACTACTAAATTGGGCGTCTGTGCACAGTTACCCTACTGTGGGTCTGTGCACATGTCTCGGATTTCCATATGCCTAACATGAGCTCGCTCTTACCAGGCTTCATCTCCCATGCCTTTTTATAAATTTTTATAGGTTCTTCAACACACATTTTAAGACTCAGTGTGGTCAGGGTAGAAAACCTCCAGCGTTTACTTGGCCATGGTGGGAAAACCTTTTTCTCACTATCTTACTTCTGCCCTTTTGGGCATGTCCAGATTTTCAATATGAAAATTATCCACAGCTTCTTCCGCATTTTCCATACCGGTAGTTGGCTCCCATTTGTTCTTATCTTCTGAACACCCCTGCCATTTGACAAATTACCACAGTTCCCGCTTCTCTTGGTAGCGACCGTGTACCCATTTTCTGTAAGAGTGAATCACACTTCTTGCTATTTTTTCAGCCTCCCATTGTAGATCGCCATCGATGACCTCCGGTTCTCTAGGGAGTTGTTGGAGATTCTCATGAACTAATTTGCGATAGTGTTACAACAGTGCGACCTAGAATACGTGGTGAACATTCCATCGCTCAGATATTTTGAGCTTGAAGGCATATGATCTGAGTTTTTCTTTTATTTGAAATGGACCGTATAGCTTTCGCCTTAGCTGCTTTGATATCTAGCAGGTTCGAATGTTTTTTGCATTTAACCTTACTTTGTCCCCGATCTTGAAGTCTGGCTATTGTCGGGCTTTCCAGTCATAACATGTTGACATTCCTTCCTGTGTCTTTTCTAGGGACCCTCCCGCTGGTTCATGTATCATCTTGATCTAGTTCGGATAGACTCTTGCTCTAGGATTTTCAGCTTCGCACTCCTTCATCCACTCTGTCCGTGAATGGAAACTGTAGTTCACATAGAATGGTAACACCCTGTGAGCGTTGGTTGCGGAGTTGTTACAGGCATGTTCAGCTGCTGGTAATAGCTGATACCAGTCACATTGATCGTAGTTGACAAAACTTCGAAGGTATCCTTCTAGCACTTGGTTGGTACGTTGAGTTTGTCTGCCTGTCTGAGGGTGGTATGCTGGCGACATTTTTCACTTCATTTCCAGCGCTTTTCAAAAGGATTCCCAAAGGTCTCCTGCAGGCTTTGAGTCTGTGTCCATGACGATTTCGGTTAGTAGACCGCGAAGTCCGCATATTTCTTTTAGGAATGCGTTTGCCGCATCCATGAACATAGCCGTGGTCTGAAGTATGTTGAGTTGTACCATCTTTGTAAACCAATCAACTACTATTATTATTTGAGTGCACCCAGGCGACTGCAGTAGTCGAGTAATAACATCTACGGAGATAGATGCCCATGCCGTGTAGGGTATTTGCAATTGTTACAGCAGACCGTACTTGGCGTGTCTAGGAGATTTATTATTTTGGCATTTATCGCAGGATCTGTTAGGCATATAGAAATCCGAGACATGTGCACAGTCCCACGATAGGGTAACTGCGCACAGAGCATCAATTTGCTGGAGCCAACACCCCCCTCCTGCCCCCTGATGGAGCCCGCACGTCATTAGGGAGATTTCGCCAATTGCGTCTCATAACTAAAATGTCATATCAATGAAGCCCGCGTCATAACACCATATATGTCGCCGCCGTCCGTCCGACCACGTGCTGTTCGCAGGATATATGTCAGGGTACCTTTGGCGTCAGCTGGGAAGTAGAATGGAGGGAATGCATACGAGGCGCATTCAGATAGTAGGATTCAAGGTTAGGGATCCTAACTAGGGGCCGAAAGTGACGGGACATTTTCAGCGAAATACTCTAAAAGGATATCCCAGTATTGAAAGCTATTAGGGGTATACCGAATCCACCTATACCATTCTGAGATCAGCTGTAGGTTGGTTGGTCCTAGTAATAGAACCCCTCTACAGAGGCTGGGAGACCAAGGAGAAGCACGCTCAGAATGGAAGAGCTAGATAAGTGGGAGCTCCTTAAGACGTTGACACGTTGGACTCGGACTTGCGATTGGCACTAGGTGGCCCGCCATGAACCTGATGACTTCATGACCGAAGAGACGACTGGATGATAGTTAACAAGATTAAAAGTCATATAATAGTCTATGCGGATATCTAAGTTGGAGACGGCGGTTTGAAATAACAAATAGCGCAGTCATCCCAACAGATGAATACTATTCCGAGTCCGCAAGAGCGCGTGATAAGTTTCATGGTCAAATGGTGTTCGCACTTATAAGATTCTGAACATTTGCGTATTAAAACCAGTGCGGTACTTCCTAGGCATAGTAGTTAGAAGTAGTCTGAGAACACGCAGATGCGTGATATAAATATTGAAGGGCCTCCTGAGCTTTCCAGACATCATCAAGCAACAGAGAAGATGTTAGGCGGACGCCAAACTCTAGTATGTAACTGAGGGACGTTGGACCGAAATCTTTGATTGGAGAATCTGTCGAGGAAGGCTCGTCTCGATAAAATAAGTAAGGTAAAGATTTAAAGCGTAAAACAATATTATATTGATAAGATCTCTTCTCCGTTGCTTGATGATGTCTGTAAAGCTCGGGAGGCACTTCGATATTTATATCCCGCGTCTGAGTGTTCGCGGACTACTTCTAACTACTATGCCTCCGAAGTACCACTCTGGTTTTAATACGCAAACGTCCAGAATCTTATAAGTGCGAACACCGTTTGACCCTGAAACTTATCACACCCTTTCGCGGACTCGGAATAGTATTCCTCCGTTGAGATGACTGCGCCATTTATTATGCCAAACAGTCGCCTCCAACTTAGATGTCCGCATAGACTTTTATATGACTTTAGTCTTGTTGACTATCGTCCAGTCGTCTCCTCGGTCATGAAGTGATCAGGTTCATGCCGGATTACCTAGTGCCAATCGCAAGTCCGAGCCCGACGTGTCAGCGTCTTAAGGGTCTCCGACTTATCTAGGTCTTCCTTTCTGAGCGTGCTTCCCCTTGGTCCGCCGGCCTCCGTAGAGGGGTCCTATTACTAGGACCAACCAACCTACAGCTGATCTCAGAAGGGTATGGGTGGATTCGGTATACCCCTAATAGCTTCCGCTACTGGGATAACCTCTTGGAGTATTTCGCCGAAAACGTCCCGTCACTTTCGGCCCATAGTTAGGAAGCCTAACCTCGAAGCCTACTATCTCAATGCGCCTCCCACGGATTTCCTCCGTTCCACTTCCCAGATGTCGCCAAAGGTCCCCTCTCATATATCCTGCGAACAGCATGCGGTCGGACGGACGGCGGCGACGTATATGGTGTTATGAAGTGGGCTTCATTGATGTGACATTTTAGTTATGGGACGCAACTCTCGAAATCTCGCTAATGACGTGCGGGCCCCATAAGGGGGCCGGAGGGGGGTGTTGGCACTCCGGTAAATTGAGGGTCTGTGCGCAGTTACCCTACCGTGGGTCTGTGCACATGTCTCGGATTTCCATATGCCTAACATGATCTCACTCCTTCCAGGCTTCGCCTCGAATGCCTTTATAACCATTTTATAATTTCTTCTAAATACATTTTAAGACTCAGTGTGGTCAGGGTAAAAAACCTTCCGCGTTTACTTGGCCACGGTAGGAAAACCTTTTCCTCACTATCTTACTTCTGCCCTTCCTGGCATGTCCGGATTTTCATTATGAAAATTCTCCACAACTTCCTCCGCATTTTCCATACCGGTGGCAGGCTCCCATGTGTTCTCATCTTCCGAACACCCTTGCCATTTAACGAAGTACCACAGTTCCCGCTTCTCTTGGTAGCGGCCGCGTACTCGTTTTCTGTAAGAACGAATCTCGCTTCTTACGATTTTTTCAACCTCCCATTGCAGATCACCGTCAATATCCTCCGGTTCTCTAGGGGGTTGCTGGCGATTACCATGAACTGACTCGCGGTAGGGTTCCAATAGTGCGACATGGAATACGGGATGAATGTTCCATCGATCGGATATGTTGAGCTTGAATGCTCTGGATCCGCGTCTTTCCATAATTTGGAAAGGGCCGTATAGCTTTGGACTTAGCTTTTTAGATTTCCGTCGGGTGCGAATGTTTTTGGCGTTTAACATTACTTTGTCCCCGATTTTGAAGTCCGGCTGTTGTCGAGCTTTCCGGTCATAATATTTCGACATCCCTTCTCGTGTCTTTTCTAGTGACCCTCTTGCTTGTTCATGTATCGTCTTAATCCAGTTTGCATAAAGTGTTGCTCCTGGATTTTGAGCTTCGCGCTCCTTCATCCACTCTGTCTGTGGATGGAATCCGTAGTTTGCATAGAATGGTGACATCCCGTGAGCGTTAGTTGCGGAGTTGTTGTAAGCGTGTTCAGCTAGCGGTAGCAGCTGATACCAATCATCCTGATCGTAATTGACAAAACTTCGAAGGTATCCTTCCAGCACTTGGTTGGTACGTTCAGTTTGTCCGTCAGTTTGAGGGTGGTATGCCGTCGACATTCTTCGCTTAATTTCCAGCGCTTTGCAAAGGGATTCCCAGAATTCTCCTGCAAACTTTGAGTCCATGTCCGAGACGATTTCGGTTGGTAGGCCGTGCAGCCTCCATACTTCTTTTAGGAAAGCGTTTGCGACATCCTTGGCCGTAGCCGAGGTTTGAAGCCCGATGAAATGTGCCATCTTTGTGAATCGATCAACTACTACCATTATCTGAGTGCATCCTTGCGACTCTGGTAGTTGTGTAATGAAGTCCACTGAGATGGACGCCCATGCTGCGTAGGGTATTTGCAATGGTTGCAGCAATCCGTACTTAGCGTGTCTAGGCGATTTGTTATGTTGGCATTCATCGCAGGATCGTACGTAGTCGTTGACCCATGCCGCAAGCCCTTTCCAGTAGAAGTCTCTCATGATTATTTCCAAAGTTTTTTCTTGACCGAAATGTCCTGCAACTTTTGCATCGTGACATCCTTCTGCAATCTTGGTATATAGAGCCTGACTGTCGGGTACAAATAGTCTTTGCTTATAATATAGTAGATCGTTGGTCAACGTCCAATCTTTGGGAAAATCCTTTCCTTCGTCTCGTAGCTTAATGAGCTCTTCCCTCCGTTGCCTCCACGTTGTATCTGTTCCGATAGCTGCCTGTATCTCGCTTAGGAATTCAGGATTGAATTGCTTCATACCTTTCTGCAGGATAATAGCATTTGACATAAGAACCTTTTCGGGTACTTCTGAGATATCGTACCAATGTTCGTTGTCTTTAGCCGATGCCTGTAGATAGCTGATGCTAGGTTCCTGTTCCTTGACGATCAAGGACCTTGTCGCTATATCGGTACTTCCGAATCCCGCGGTTCCTCGTTCCGTTTCTTCCAAGTCGTCAACTTCCATCATATCGGAGGTGTTGACCTTTTCTACCACTAACTGGGCTATGCGATCGCCCGTTCTTATTTGGCAGTCCACATCTTTATGGTTGAAAAGTACGACTTTGAGTTCCCCGGTGTAATCAGCATCGATTACTCCTGCGCCGGTAGAGATTCCGCTGCGGACCGCTAATCCACTTCTTGGGGCAACTCTTCCATAAGTTCCTTCGGGTAGCCCCACGGCTATTCCCGTCCTTATTAGTGCTTGTCCATATTTCGGGACAATGTCATCTTCTATGGCGTACAGGTCATGTCCTGCCGCCATTCGTGAGCCTTTTGTTGGCAAGTATGCCTTTTTGCTCAATCTCTTGACCCTAATCACGGGTTCCTTTCCATCTCTTCGAGGTTCTAAATCCAAATCCTTATCTCCATCCCAGTCTTCCCCTTCATCGCCTACTCTCGCTACTAACGATACCAAGAAACTTTCTTCTTTTAAAACTTTCTGTTCGCGATGCGTAACTCCCTCCTCAGGACGGTACTCCGGCCGTCGGCTTAATGCGTCCGGCTTTCCGCCCTTCGTGCCTGGTCGGTATACAATACGGAAATTGTATTCTACCAACTTCTGAGCCCATCGAATCTGACGGCCACTCCAGACTTTTGAGGTGAGAAAGTATTGTAGGTTCTGATGGTCGGTAAAGACTGTAATTGGTTTTTCCGTTCCGATCAAGTAGTGTCTCCATTCCTTAATGGCTTTGAGGATTGCGAGAAGTTCTTTATCATGTATCTCGTAATTGCGCTCTGCCGAATTTAATTTTCTGGAATGGAAAGCCACTGGGTGTAGCCTTTTCTCAAAGTACTGAGAAAGGACGCAGCCGAGTGCAAAATCGCTAGCGTCTGTTTCTACCACCGTTTCTCTTTCTGGGAAAAAGTGGTGGAGTATGGGGGCTGTGGTGAACCGGTGCTGTAACTCTTCAAAAGCAGTGTCTTGTTCAATTCCCCATTTAAAATTCTTCCGATTTCCCTGTAATGTCGCGGTTATTGGCTTGCAAATAGCCGAGAAGTTTTTTATAAATCGTCGGTAGAAGTTAGCAAACCCCATAAAGACTTGTACTTCTCTGACCGATTTAGGTGCTTTCCAAACCATTATGGATTCCACCTTTCGGGTGCTCATAGACACCCCATCGACCGCTACCATATAGCCGAGGAATTCCACCTCCGTGGCATGGAAGGTCGATTTCTTTAGCGATACCGCTAACTGAAAGTCTGATAGACTTTGTAAGACTTTCTTAACAGCTTCGATGTGCTCCTTTTCATCCTTTGAGTAGATGAGAATATCATCAAGGTAGCACACAACTCCGACGTCCAAGTATTCGTGTAAAACTTGGTTCATCATATCTTGGAAGGTTGCCGGAGCGTTGACCAATCCAAAAGGCATAACCTTATATTCGTAGTGTCCGTATCTCGTACGGAA
>JACCEG010000326.1:148382-161684 GCA_014065205.1 Tuber brumale | reverse complement strand
GTCTAACTTGGTGAAGATCTTTGCACCGGCTACTCTATCTCTGAGTTCGGACATTAGTGGCAGGAGATGTTTGTTGAGGATAGTAATCTTATTCAGATTTCGATAATCCACAACTAGACATAATCTACTATCTGGTTTAGGTACGAATAATATGGGTGCGCCTGCTGGCGATTGGCTTCGTCTGATTTTCCGTTGTTTGATCATTGTCTCCAAGTATTCGCGTAAAGCCTTAAGCTGTTTTTCGGATAGTGGATATATCGGTCCCCAGGGGGGAGTTGATCCTGGAATCAACTTAATTTCATGATCGAATGTCCGTCTAGGGGCTAGTTTTTCTGCCGTCTGTGCTTCAAACAAGTGTTTATAATTCCAGTATTCTTTCAGTAACGATTCGAGTTCCACCGTATTCTCAATGGCTCCGATTCTTCCGATACGTCAGGAATTAGTATCCCAAGCGACGGATTCGTCATATTCGAACATATCCGCTATTCCTTCATCTTCTTCCACACAGTTTTCGCAATATTTTGCGGAGAAGGTCCAATTTTCTGCATCTTCTATATGGGACACTGGGTGTTCTCGATGCTACCAACCAAAGGGAATTATCATTCCATAGTGACTTGCCTTAGCCACTTCACACAACACTACAGAGATGTGTCGGTTTTTTCCAATTTCCAATTTAATTGAGAGAGTGTAACACTTTCCTCCAGAGGCGGATGACGATCCGTCAAAGCCTAAGATATCAACTGCATTGTCGCGTTCTACGGAGGGAACGCGAAGGTCTTCAACTAGGTCCTTATTTATAAGGAACACGTTGGATCCCGAGTCTAATAAAACTTTAACTTTTTATCGCTTATCGTGTATATGGAGGTAAGCGATCCCCTCCGGACAGTTGTATCGTTTTGGCTTTAGAGCGTTTAGTTCCATGCGCTTAGCGCAGATAAGAGTATCTTGATTCTTTCGCTTAGACATCGTTGGTGAGGGGTGTAGGTAACAAGATGTTTGTTGCTACGCCCGCATAGTTTCGACCATTAAGGTCTCCTCAGACAAACTAGTAACTCTTTAGCTCTAACAATCTGGGTCTACATACTTAAGCGGCGTTTCACCGATACGCAATTGCGCACGACCAGTTTTCAGGCTGGATGCCTTCTCCCGACACGCCAAACCTAGGCTTATAGCAGATTTTCGCACGGTTATTAACCATTTTACTCCCCTGGTGTGGGGTTCCCGCTTTCACCGCGTCCTTTCCCTTAGGATTTCAGTTATCTGTCCAGCTCACTCTGACGGGCCATGCACACAAAAGCGGTACATCCTTATCCCACACTCTGGCCAGAAGGCAAGATAGTACATACGTATAATACGACTCAGACTCGCGTGGTAGGTGGAACGGCCCGCGTCGGTTGTCCTCTTGTCGTGTATTGTTATCAGGTAGATCTTGCATTGCTATGTCCCAACTTCTTCGGTATAGTAACTTGCTTGCACACGGGTAGCAGGCAACCACCAGCTGACTCCAGGAACTTTGTACTGTTGGCTCCCGGGCCATGTGAGCAAGTTAACTATCCTCTCTTTTGATCCAGAATCTCCATATATTGATTCTTGTGTTCGAGCTCGTAAGTCCCTCGTGGGGTTCCTTCAATTAGAGCCTATTTGCGTTGATCCTGAAAGGAGAGGCTTGCTTCGCGCCGCGTTGATCATTTTGAGTTTTGACTTCTGTAGTTGCACACGGACTACGTGATACCTGTCGTGGTCGGTACCCAATACACCCCAGCCAAAGGGGGTTCTCGTTTCGATTCCAGTTCCCTTAGTACACTGAATACCCAATCGCCGTCGCCGTTGGTGCTAATGAACTGACCTAGGTCAGTTCTTCGTCGTCTGCCAGTTCCCAGATTTTATTCACTCGGGCTGGGTGCTGAACAGTTGCGACTTTGCCAGCTAATTTAGGCTTTACAATAGCCGATCTTGCTCGTCGAATTCCCATTTTTATTGGTCTTGAGCTGACCGTTGCCGCCGATATATGGGCGTCTCCTCAACACTTTGATAGGTGTGGTTTTTCTTTCCACAACGTGTACAATCTCCTTCTTTCCTCCGAGTCTCTATCACACTCTGTGCGATACCGGTATGGGCCTGGGCGAAGTTTGTGTAGGTGGTCTTTGTCGCACCTCCCAACCTTTTCCTTGGCTTCTCCGGTTCCTCATCCCTTTTCTGTTTACGTGGTGGGGCTTCACCTCCCTTGACATAAGGTTTAGTATCCCTTTGTCGTTTTTGTTTAAAGTCCCGTCGGTCTTCTCTTTTGACTTCGTGGACTATTTTGAGCTTGGGCGCTTGATCTCGCCCAATTTTCTTTCTGGCTAGCAGGGCCTCTTCTGACTGTCCGCATAGCCTTAGTGCCTCCTCCCATTCTTGATCCGTCGTATATTGCAGGGCCGACACCCTGCGGGCAATCAGTTCAGGGAGTTTGTCTTTTACTACTTCTCTCCAGGATTCCCTGGTCATGCGTGCATGAATGTTATGGTTGTGCATGACTGTCAGATAGCGTTCAATACTGCCATCGTACGTGACTAGTTTCATTGCTGGTAGAGCTAGTCTTTCGGCTTCTACCGGGGCGAATCGCTAGATCATATCATGTTCAAAGCGGGTCTATGTCGCCAACTCGGGTTGCTGGGTTTCCCCTTGAAGTCGGTCCATAGCCTTCCGGTACCATATGTTATAGGGAAGGACTATGTCTCCTTTTATACGACTGAGCGCATATATGACACGTTCCCGGGCGTCATCCCAGATGCGCGGGTTTCTTTAGAAATAGTCCATGCATTGCAAAATCCACACATATATATCTTGTGCAGGTCGGTCCTCAAAGAATGGGGGTGGCTCTGACGGTCGCTTAATGTTTAACGCCATCGCATTGGCAAGTGTTTCTGCTGTGCCAGATTGTCCTGGTGTTTGTCCTTGTCCGTGTCTGCTAGGACTTCCTTTTCGTCTTCCTCTCTCATCATCATCATCATCGTCGTCGTCACTAGGATCCCGTGGGTTACCTCCTTGGGCACCTGAGGGGGATGCATCAGCGGCTTCTCTGCCTTTTCCCTTTTCTCTGCGTGTAGGTGGAGCGTAGTACTCCCCGTCGTCTGTTTCTTGGACTGCGGGTAGGGGTGCGGGTCCCGCAGCTTCGGCACTTGGTGCGGTAGCCAATACTCTGTTTATTGCCTGCGTTAATACTTCTAGAGTATCGTTGGTCTTAGTATTTTGCCGCTGCTGTTGGTCCTGATATCGGCGGATTTCCGCCTGTCGGGTAGTCTGATCTAGATGTATCTGTCCCAGTGTACAGTTGACCTCCCTTTCACGCGTAGTGCATTGGGCGTGGAATTCTGTGAATTCTGCCCGTAGACTGAGGACCATTTGTTCCGAAGTCTGATCTCGGGCTAATGCCGCTTGTGTTTCTTGCTCGAGAGTCCCATGTAACCTCGCAGTTACCTCTTCATGTTCCTGTTGACGCCTTTCTTGAACGTCAATCTTCTTGCTGACTTCTCGCAACATTTCCTCTTGTATCCCCTTGACTTTGCTTTCCACGCCTGCCTGTTACATCAACAGGATTGCAATATCGTTATCGTGGACATCTTGCCCATCGGCGATTTGCTGTTGAACCTTAATTAATGTTAAGGGATTATCTTAAGTTGCTCCCTTCAAATGTTTGAAGGCGATGTTGGCTTGGTCGAGTGAAGTATCTATGTCCTGCCTTATTCGACCCAAGGTTATCCCAAGACGGGCAGCCAACTTAGCCAAGTTCGCAGCATGGTCTCCTCCGGGTTTGGGCGTGGAGGCCCGTGATATCCTATGAGTGCTTGCAGCACTTGAGGATCGATGGGGAGGTATATTTCCTCTCCGAAATGTGGGGTCCTGAGGTGTTGATGGAGCGTAACTCCATATAGCCGAATCAACGGTTTTTTCCGTCGTATCTGGGCGGGTGTCCATTGGTTCTCCCACAGTTATTCTCTTCCTCAGGTCCTGAGGTATTTCAGCCATTGTGATGCTTTCCAGGTATGCTAATTGTTCTAATAGCCGTGGATGAGTGATTACTGGCACTTCGTACCAGAGTTCTCGATATCCTCCAAAAGGTTTGAGCAATCGTATGTAAGGTATCCAACGCTTGAGATACTCTAGAGGTGTAGGTATAAAAGGATTCAGTTGGTCCGACTCTGGACTCAAAACCCGAATCTCCTTTTGTGAGGTTTAGGATGTACTTATAGTACATATAAAGTGTGCTTAGGCCCAGGCCGAGGGGATATCTGATCCTCGGATGACCGTGCCTGGGTTTTCCTTTTTCTTTTTTACCGTCTTTAAAGACCACTGGGTGCTCCAGTCAACCAAATTTTCCTACTCGGTCGAATTCCACTCAAAATCCAAACCGTGCCAGGTACGATATATGCTATTGAATTGATCCCGCGTTGGGATCCGGAAAGGTTTTGTGAACCACGAGGGTTCTTGCGTATATTCTTCTTCGATTTCGAATAGCTCACTATCGAAGACTTCTTTGATTTCGAATAGCTCACTATCGAAGACTTCTTCGAACGTCTGAATATAGATAGGGTAGTGAGATGCTACGAAAATGTAATCCAAGTCTGAGGTGAGAGTGGAGTTTGCAGTGAACTCGTAGTTCATATAGTGAGCCTTGGTAACAGGAGAACTATCAATATACTGTTAGGCAGACGCTAAACTCAAGTATATAACTGAGGGACGTAGGCCCGAAATCTTTAATCGGAGAATCTGTCGAGGAAGGTGCGTCTCCATAAAGTAGGATAAAGTAAAGATTTAAAGAGTAAACAATATTATATTGATAAGATCTCTTCTCCATTGCTTGATGATGTCTGTAAAGCTCTGGAGGCACTTCGATATTTATATCCCGCGTCTGAGTGTTCGTGGACTACTTCTAACTACTATGCCTCCGAAGTACCACTCTGGTTTTAATACGCAAACGTCCAGAATCTTATAAGTGCGAACACCGTTTGACCCTGAAACTTATCACACCCGTTCGCGGACTCGGAATAGTATTCCTCCATTGAGATGACTGCGCCATTTGTTATACCAAACAGCCGTCTCCAACTTAGATGTCTGCATAGACTTTTATATGACTTTTAGTCTCGTTGACTATCGTCCAATTGTCTCCTCGGTCATGAAGTGATCAGGTTCATGCCGGATCACCTAGTGCCAGTCACAAGTCTGAGCCCCACGTGTCAACGTCTTAAGGAGCTCCGTCTTATCTAGGTCTTCCATTCTGAGTGTGCTTCCCCTTGGTCGGCCGGCCTCCGTAGAGGGGTCCTATTACTAGGACCAACCAACCTACAGCTGATCTCAGAAGGGTATGGGTGGATTTGGTCTACCCCTAATAGCTTTCATTACTGGGATATCCTCCTAGAGTATTTCTTCCGAAAACGTCCCGTCACCTGCGGCCCAAGTTTAGCAAGCCTAACTTTGAAGCCTACTATCTCAATGCGCCTCCCACGGACTTCCTCTGTTCCACTTCCCAGATGTCGCCAGAGGTCCCCTCTCATATAACCTGCGAACAGCATGCGGTCGGACAGACGGCGGCGACGTATATGGTGTTATGAAGTGGGCTTCATTGATGTGACCTTTTAGTTATGGGACGCAACTCTCGAAATCTCGCTAATGACATGCGGGACCCATAGGGGGGCTGGAGGGGGGTGTTGGCTCCGGTAAATTAAGGGTCTGTGCACGGTTACCCTACCGTGGGTCTGTGCACATGTCTCGGATATCCATATGCCTAACACTTTCCCTGTGGGTCTACCCCCCTGGGATACTCTATCCTCCCTTATGGCATCTCACGATGTCCAGAAACCTCTTTACCCCGCTTTTGCTCTACCTTTGCTTAGCATCAGCACGGTCAGCTACAACCCTTTCTTCATCTTCGCAGACAGCTGGGATTACGCTTTGCGGTATGTGATTACGATGGTTTCCTGTATCCCTCCTCCTAAAGAAACTGGAGGAGTTGTGTCAGGTTTCCTCAATAGGCCATGGTCGATTTCGCCGCCCTCCTTCCTCACTTATCCCTTCAGCTGGTGGTATCCCATCCACTATAGTGACACTATCTCTCTGAGAACAAGGGACTATATGAGAGATGTGGTAAAACAGCTGGCTTTGTTTGAGGCTCACTGGAGGCCGCCTAGTAAGACACAAACACGATACTGACAGTCTCTTTGTCATTTAGGGATGGTGGCCTTTCATCCACACTCCTTACGGCTGCGATCGGCTGGCATCCTACTACTACACCACCCCTAGGCAGGCACCTTCCTGCTACCAGATAGCTTGCATCTTACTGCTGTCTTTCCTCTTTGCAGGCTTTGCACCCGCCCCTCAACCCAAGCTGGCACCTTACTGCTACCCTGGCTGGCACCCTACTGCTGCCCCTATCCTGCTGGAGTTTCTTCCAGCACCCATCAACCCCAAGCTAGCACCTGACTGCTACTACATTTCAGGGTCTGCGAGTGGCGATGCCCCTCCTGCCAAACACTTCCTCCTCCAGGTGACAAGGCCGACACCTGCCTCCATACCTTTTTGTGAGCCCATGCCGGGCGAGGCATTACCACCCCGACTTTACTCTTTAGCTAGTCATCCCTATAGGGGGTGTATTTTAGGATATTAATTGGTTTCTTTTGTGCCTTCAGGCTGAGACTTCCTGCGGGGTTTTTTCTGATGTTTCCGGCTTGTTTCTTGTTAGGCTTCTCTTACTCTCCAGGTTCGCTTGCGAGGTAGGGATGGGTCTGGCTGGAGGCGAGATGTGTGGTTGGCTCCATACCAGAGGGGCTTGGGACAGACGGCTTTTACCTGGCGGGGGGAGGGATGTTTGCAATTAAGGGTTTTCTTTTTACCATAGCTTACGCTGCATGCACATTCTTCTACCATAATCAAGTAATATATGATATAAAAAAAAAAGAAAAATAGGAAAAATACATTGTGGTATTGAGGTTTTCTTTTTGCCATAGCTTACACTGCATGCACGTTCTTGTACCTAACAAGGAATATATGATATAAAAAAAAAGAAAAAAAAGAAAAAAAAATACTCATGTGTCTCAGCCAAGAGTTGGCACCAGATTTGTCTTAGCAGGTGGCGGAAGTGCTTTTCCACTGAATGGGTATAGCTGACAACTAGTATTGAAGCCTGGCTTTGTAGGGAATTGGGGATAAAACTGGAGATGGTATAGTGGCATATAATCTTATATACTCGTACTGTCAAATCCCACCATTTCAGATCTCAATAATACAAATACCTCTCTGTCCCATATGAAATACTGTGAATTCAAATGTTCTTTTGGTTATCCAGGATAGTGAGGTACAACTGTACATGATAATTGACAACTAATCTAAGCATTATACTTATTATCTCCTCCCCATGCATGAACTTGCAAGAGATTAAGATGAAAGTTCATATAAAAGCGGTCAATCAACTCCTGTGGTATCTGATCCCACTCATATCTAAGTGCATTGGTGATCTTTTGTCTTGTTCTTTTACTTGTCCCTGTAAATCTATACTCCATCATCTTATCCTTTAAATAATTCCAACATGGCTCAATCTCGTTCTAATCAGGTGAATTTGGTGGCCAGTTAGGAATTTGATGAATACCTCATGCAGCTGCCTCTGCTTGGTCTAACCTTGCTGCCAGAGTATGATTTCCGGCATTATCTTCTACCACCCTGCAGTGTCGTCCTGTTTCCGCTTGTATATGCTGAACAAATGAATAGAGACGTGTGTGAAGAATTTCTTTTCTATAAAGAAACCAAACTAAACCCCCTCTTGTACTTCTTCCGTGTATTTCTTCTCCAAATTCCCAATAGGGACGGCGTGGCATATGGCGAGGCTCTTTTAGTCCATGATTAGTATTATATTGAGCGATATTTTGATTTAGGGCTTGAAGATAGTTGTATTCTTCAGTACCTGGAATCATAGCACTAATCCTTCTCTTATCTCATCTGTCAGCTCTTTCCCGATTCTCCTGTTCAAGCTCCTCATTATTTCCCTTTCGCTCTTCCTCTGTTTCACTAATCCAGACCCATAAAAGTCCCTTAAATCCATGTGAGATAATCCTGGATACCATAATACTGAGGTCTGATTTGGCTTTATCAGGTACAGCACTGGTATAAGGATCTTCTCTCTTATGCCTGGTAATATTCCGAAGTCTTCGGGGAACTTCCACTTCAAAAATCATCTCGTCACTAAAGACGAAAGACTCAATTGACTGAGTAAGTCCCTAGTCAACCAACTGTAAGCGCCATTGCTTACAGGCACTATCGAGAGGTGGCTTCATTCGGCGTTTATAATGAAACAGATTATGATGTCGATTCATCATACGGTAAGCTGTCGCTCATGAAACATCAACTCCCGCCTCTCGTACAACTTCTGAGAAGGTCATCAGTTGATGATCAATATCTCGAACAGCAAGCTCTCACATTTGATTCGATTCATCTGAACCAGGTGGATATTTTTCTGGGACTGCTGGATCGGACCGCTTCCTATCACCAAGTTCTACTGTGGCTAACATGGCTCGTATATTCTGTTCTTCGTTCGCACAGCGTCCCTAATATCATATTTCTTGTTATTTTATAAAGTCACATATTTGGTGAGAACTCCTACAAAATAACAAGCTCTAAAGTATAAATATATTTAATTAAAATCCACAGGAGAGGGCTTCACATACCTCAACACAGGCAAAGATTTTACGAACTGTTTCTCGATCAATTTCAAGGCAAGTTGAAATCTCAAGATAGCTCATCTTTGCGCATATCCGAAGAGCAATAATAGCTCCTTTGATTGATATAGACAAGCGTTTTCCTGGAGCCATCAGGGGTGGGATTTTCGGGGTGGGATTTTGTGGATGCAATAGTTTCTTGCCACAAATTTCGAGGTATCCAGGGCTTTTTTTAGGTCTAGCAGAATCTGCTACACATTCGAACCAGTTGTCCGCTATTAAAAACTATACCCATTGAGTGAGAAGGAGCTTCCGCCACCCGCTAGGACAAATCTGGTGCCAACTCTTAGCTGAGACGCACGAGTACAGTGTGGTATTGTTGGGATGCTAATGCCACGGAAACTATAAGAGTTTCCACCTTGGATGGAGAGATAGTGGGTATATAGCCCCACGACCATCGACCCGAGCATCGTTCCCAAGAAGGGGAAAATATAGCCTGGGGTGTAAGACTAGCGCAGGATGGAAAATTCCTCCTCAATCCTTTGGTAAGATGATAAATCGATATCACAGGGCTGTGGGTGATGTGGTCATTCTGAACAGGTTGGAGTAGGATCCTGGTACTTCTGCGATGGTGGCTAATTTCATGGTTAACAAAAACTCTTTACTCTAATAACTTTTCTTGATGAACTAAAGTGAGAAGCTTGAATAGACTCTCAATCTCACCCCCTAGCTTGCACATAGAGGGAAGTAACATAGAAGTCGATTGTACTCTTGATATCCAGAGCAGAAACCGACCACCACGGTACCCTCTGTAACAGCTAGCTCTTGCACATAATTGAACAACATTGCAGGCAAGAACATTGGAGATAATCCTTTTATCTCACCAATAGAGCTTTCCTCCAGCATACAATCCTTCTTGCATACTGGTACCAAATTTCCGTCACCCAGTCGTTTGTTCAACGACAGCCCAATCTGTTAGCGGACGATCGAAAACCCGATTATCACTACCGGTTAAGCTTAATCCATTACCCTTTTCTTGGCCAATAGGTTGGAAATTCTCGTCGTTCTTCTAGCTGCTAAACGCTCAATGAATGAATGAAAAAAGCGATTATAGATTTTACTTAGTAGGTAGGAGATCTGATGGTAGTACAATTCTAGTAGTATGGAGGTGAGTATGAACAGGTGTTGGCATTGGCAAATTGTGTGTGTATGGCTAGGCTAGGTCATGGGTGAAGGGTGATGTTGAGAAACCCTACAGTACCGCTTTCCTCTAGTTAGTTTTTTTCGCTCTCCACAAACAATCTTTTCTTTTGTACATAGACAACTGACATCTCTCTCTCTCCCACTAGTCGTGCTACTGAGCAATCCTTTTTACCACCGTTAAGAGCATGGTAAGCGGAGGCACTATTTCCTAGAGCTTATGCTGAAGAAACAATTGAGCAAGACAGTAGCGGGACTGGGATTAGTATGAATAAAGTACTCAAAATGGGAGAAGAAAGGTGGAATAGGTGAGCTATCGATCGTGATAGCTAAGGGTACACTGGGAGATGTATCTCCCAAAAATGACTGACTCCCAAAACTCAAGGAAACCTAACGAACTCTAAAGAAACGCACTAACCTGACGAATCGTGATCCTCTGCAATCTTAAATAATCTAGAACTATCCGGATATTGTATAATTTTCCATGGTCTCTAAAGCCTGTGTCCTGTGCCAACTACTATATGCTGAATGGCATATGATGTGAAAAAACATCACCAAAATAAATTCCCAATACCCTATGCATAATGGCACCGTGTATCAGCCTGCCATACAAACTTCGTAACTCCGAACTGCATGCCCTAAAGGCAATCCAACATACGGTTCTGAGTAATCTCGCTATTTGGCGGTGAGCATGGGGAATGTTCAAGTGTAGACTTTTGCACAGTAGTGGTGCAGTGTGGGGCTACTTGAGCGTGGAGAGGCTGTATGGAGTCTAAATACTGCATGGGCACTGTTAGGTTCTGTATGCTCCTTCTATTGTATTTTACTTTTGATCTACCACTTTTCTTTCATATAGCTAATATTTAGCATTATGATGGACTCCAATAGCTATCGGCACTATGTCTTCCACTTGGCATGTGTTTCAGATAGCAAAAGAAACAATCGCTTGGTATTAGATTCTGTAGTACTATGATACTAGCTCCTAGTGTTGTGCCTTAGGGCTAGATTCACTGTACCCATAAAATATCAACTTTTTAAGATACAGTGGCGTACTCCAATAGAGTGTATTCGAACAATGCTGCCCTAGCATGGAAAAGTTTTCTCTTATTAGCTAGAGAGACTGTGCACAAGGTCCTGTGACACCCAACACTAATATCATACCGAATGCTAAGGGAAGGAAAAATTAAAGCATAGTGGTGGCCAAATGTAGCAAATGACAGGATGGATTATTGCTCCCAACTCGCCAGCAGTGCAATATTGCACAGCACTATGAGTTGTTTGATCACTTTTAGCAAGTTCAGGTAAGATACAGGTAACACGGTACTTGAATGGGGGCTAATATTACTGGCAGAGGAACTCCTTAGTGTATTAATTTTCCTTGACAAGAGAGAATTAAAGTAAGGACAATTTCAGGTTGATACCCATGGGAAAGGGGCATAGAAGTGCGATCTTCACTGGAGCAAGTCTAGAGTGCAAAATAATAACCACCATATCTTTGTTAATAGTTGGGTTTTGCATTTCTTTTCATAAGTATTAATAGGGCTTCCACTTCATACTCCTTCTTCTCTATGCCTGTATCTAAGTAAGTCCTATACCTGCACTTCAGACTAGATGGGGGAAAATAAGCGCAGTAGAAGATTTTTTTCATTGAATAGTAACTCAAATGCGTAAGGAGGACTTAAAGCCAAAAAGAAAAAAGAAAATCACATAGGTTATGATAGAAGCTACAAGTTACACTCACTAACAGTAACAGAATAAATATATCCCACTACTGATGACAAGTTCCAAATTACACAGAATCAAGCAAATCCGAACTCAACAATATCATAAGGAGATACACATATAGTGTGTATAACACCACTCCTATACCTGCAGCCATCATGCTTTATCTTTTTTGATGACAATATATGCTTGGATGGTAATGGGATGACTTGAAAGATGATAGAGGTTTGTTATATGCTGGTAGTGGCTGGGTGTAGGTGGAAGACTACAAAGATGCATATGACATATTAGGACAACAAGTCTAAATTTGCATTGCCTTTAGAGCAGTCTTGGAGAGGGTTGAATGTTCAGTCTTATTTGCGATAGAGTATAATAGGATATAGATAACACAATAGCTAAAAAACTTTAGCAGGTTTTGTCAGTAACTTCTTTTAATCTTATTTGTAACAAAGTTGTTGCTAGCGACTATAACCATTGGTACTCCTCCAAAGTGCCCGACAGCTCAATGCAAATTTACAGCTCAATGAAAATTTGTGGCTCCCTGTAAATTTGTGGCTCAATGCAACTTTATGCTATAACAAATTTGTGGCAAAATATAACATTGTAGCACAGTACTACTTTCTGATTTAATACAGTCTTAGAGTTCAATATAGCATTCTTGTTCAATATAGCATTATAGTTTACTTTATTATTGTGAATTTATCATAATTGATTATGTTGATGTTTGATATATTCCTTATTAGAATCAATTATGCTACCAGTACTTTCTATTATACTTCCAAGTCAATACGTGAAATTATATATGGATATTAAAGTATATAAACAGACTATAATTGCCTCTCTTGACATCCATCCTCCGTCTCCTCTACACACCCGGCGATTGAAATCAACCCTCCGGGCTTGGTCTTCACGAACCACCATCCACCCCTCCCTCTCCTCCCGCGATGGCTTCGGCCTAGGAGTGACGGCCATCCCCCCCCTCACTGCCCTTCTTTGCTTTTGTCACGCATCGGGCTTTCCTTCCTTTGAGTTCCGGTACTGCTTTCTGCTGCCCGTTCTCGCCTCTCTCCTCGCTTAGCGGGGCCCCTCCACACGGTCGGCGACCGCTCGCTTCCCATGCTTCAGACGGCTGGGAACACGGTTTGCGGTACGCGAGAGCTTTCCAACAGGCCCACGGGTCGATCTCGCTTCTCCTCACGGTCGGCTTTAGCGGTGGTATCCCATCCACTAAGTGACACTATCTCTCGTAGAACAAGGGACTACATGAGAGACGTGGTAAGACGCTAGCCTTCTGCCTCTGGGGACCGCCTAGTCAGATACGAACACGATTACCTAGAGTTGACACGGTCGCGTTCGGTTTCCGCCCTGTTCTTACGGTCGGATTGGCTTGCACCCTACTGCTACACCCTCCCTCGGCTTGCACCCTACTGCTGAACACCCTCTCCTCGACGTCTTTTTGGGCGTCTCCTTCGGCCTCCCCGGTGAACATGGCACTGATCCTCCCAGCAATGCCGCGGGTACTTTTCTTACTTGACGAGACTTTGTCTTTTCTTTTGGAGGAGACACTGTTGGGTACTGGGGCTTCTTTAGTTCGGACGGGCTTGGGGGGTCTTTTTTATACTGTCTTTACATCGTGTATACTACAAGTTGCGGGGCGGGGGAGTTTTTTCGACTGCGCGGGGTGTTGGAGTCGGCG
>JACCEG010000326.1:126397-148254 GCA_014065205.1 Tuber brumale | reverse complement strand
AAAAAAAAAAAAAAAAAAAAAAAAAAAAAAAAAAAAAAAAAAAAAAAAAAAAAAAAAAAAAAGAAAAAATGCCTCTCTTGACATCTTTCAAGTAAACAATTTGAATATTGCAGCTATGATTTACAAGTTTGAAATTTTATATGCTCTCCAAAGAGGATGACAAGATCATTAATCCAAACATGAGTAGTACAAGCTGTACAAACTAATAAAAGGGAAATATCAAGGCCCTTTACTACCAGTATTAATGAAAATGCAAGGTAGGATATGATATCCAAGGTTGCCATGCAGGAGTGACAGTGCTACTACGGCCTCTAGTATCCTCCATGCCTGTAAAGGCCATGTGCCATGTGCCCTTCACCATTCCTACCTCCTCTGGATACAGATAACCTATCCACCCTCAGCAGGACGCCAGAAGCGACCACATAAACACACCTACCACCCCACCACCTGATACCCACCTAGCCTCCTACCTCACCCTATGCCACTGCAGAAACCTATCACAAATATATATATATATATATTTTGTTGATTGCAGAAGATATTCAAGTTATTTACCGGATGTTCAGATATCAACATCCATCTATTGCCTTTCCGAACCTCTGCTACCCAGTTCAAGACTGGGAGGTGTACTATAGGACTAGTGTTTGTATTATTTTCTATTTGATTTTTTTGACTCCTTCTATATTTGAGTTTATAAAGTCTTAATATATATAGAGGGAAAATAGGTACTTTGATATAGGAAATTGAGTAGTCAGGAATTTTGAACTGTGAATATGTATTTTTATTTTTTTCTGATCAAGGTGCAACTAATCAGGTATTCTAAACACACTGGCCTACATGTATCTTCTGACATATCAGTGACCCTATTCCCGAAGTTTCTTGTTATTATACTATACAAGCTATATCTATATCAGCACCTCTGAGGACAAAAATACCCGGACGTAGAGAAATCAAAAGAACAAGTTCAACTATTTGTAACATTCATGAAAGGTGACATAAAAGTAACTTGTTAACCAAGGTATTGTGGTGGTTGGTTCCCACTGTGGACATGGCTTAATAAATATTAGACTTGAATATCACTTTTTTCCAGGCATAGGAGGTAAGGTTGGGAGAGAGCCCATGTACTCAAGTAGCTGAATTGAGATTGGGAGGTGGCTAAGCGAACGGTGCAGTAGCGACTTCTGACATCAATCTGGCTGCTTGAGTATTTGGGTCTATCTCCTCAGGTGAGGTTAATGATGCAATGTATTCTGCTAACTGTAGATCTAATGCCAACTCCTCCTATAAGTTCCAGGATCCCACCTCAAACTATTAAGTTCAGTCAGAGATGATGAATCTTATGTGGTGTCGACTTGCGAGTGAGTTCAAGCTAACTCCGAATCTTATCCCAACCTCTACATCCTTTTGCCTACTACAAACCTTACTTTTTCCCTATCTATACCAAGTGTATTACATACGATTCTAGAGTGGGGTGTCTCTAGCCAAGATTCTTATAATCCCTGGCCAGGAAAGATTAAATCTCGCCATGTCTACAACATTAGTGTTTAAGTGACACAATATCTTACCCTATTTTAAACAACTAATATAGTATGATAAATTACGTTAGTGGGATGTCTGCAATACTGAAGGGCCATAGTGGATACTGCGAATCTAGCACAAGGTCCGTGGCTTTTACAACCTACCCATTCAGAGTTGAAGTAAATTCCTGTAGCTGCTAAGTTGCATTAGTTGTAAAATTGATCGTGTCGTAGAGGAAAAGAACAGAAGAAATTAGAAAAATAAGTATCAAAATGTTTAGTAATTTGCATGAATCTAGCTATACCAGGAGTGCTAGGCTGTATACGATCTCCATATCCAAGTGGCCCATGCCTACAACCGGTTTGTTTACCACTGACTTGATATGGTTACCCGAATATTCTACTATCATTATTCGGTAATGACTGCAAGAGTATTCTACCCTTCATAATAGAATCACGAAATAGGCGGCATAATACATTATTTACTACGACTCCACCTGCTCAGAAGACTACCCCCACATGATATCTGGTAGTTTGTTAGGATTTGCAGTATACATGAATAGGCGATATTTGCAGCTGTTCCTGTGCTGTTCCTGGCAGAGTTCTTAGACCGCTTGGGACTGAATAGAAGGTACTCACTGTACTGGTTTGCTCTAACATTTCCTATTATAGAGTCACTCATTCTCAGACTTTTTAGCCTATACAAGTGTAAAGACAACTTAAAACAAAAATGTAATATTAGTTTCATATATCACCTGTATTCCTGCAGCTGGGGTAACAATCCCCACACAAAGTTTTCACCTTCAACTTAGCTGCCCAGAGTGCATGAACTGAAGAAACTTAAAGTTATAACCAGTGCTCTTTTTAGAATTGGAATATGAATAGCAGATCTGCAGCATTTTGAACTTTTGCAATTGTGTGATTCTTGTCCTGTTTGTAGGTCTTCGGAATTTGTAGTAATCAGATCCTTTGTTGTCTTCAACGAGAATGGAGGTGAATGTCATCCAGGTTCTTGAGGTTCATAGTTTTCTTAGTGTGGTTGCAATCATGGTTTCTGGCTGTATTTTATTGGTTAAAATACCGGAGGATCAGCGATTCCATAATAGGAATTGGCAGGGCAAATCGGCGCCGTCAGTACAAAAAATGCGTATAAACGAGCGGATTTTGGATCTCTTTATGTGTGCCTGGTACTTTTGTGAGAAGGATTGTAGCCGGAGTGGAGGGGGAGGATCTGGGTGCGCGGACTTTGTCTCCCATTTTATCTGTGTCGATGTGTGTGTGCCAGTTTGTTTCTTTCTTGCCAGTGGCGTGGTGGGCTGTACTGCGTGATAGATCTATCGTGCTTTGAGGTGTTTGTTCTTGGTAATGGTCGGATGGTCGTGCCGACTCGTGCGTGGTGAGTGCCTGATCACAAGTTGCCATGCTGTATTATTCTGTTTTGTACAGTAGGTAGCGTATGCTATAGACCTGCCGTTAACACAGAGTTTGAAGAGTGACGGCATGTGACATGGATCAAGAGGAGTTATAACAATTTCGTTACCTACTTGAAACGCAATTCGAGTTGGGCTTACAAGTAGGATAAAGCCAGGTTAATTTACTATATGCCTAGCCATATCGAAAGGCTATTCGGGCCCAACACTCCCTAACAAGAATGTGGGAAATAAATATCAATCAATCAAGCCGTAAACAGCTGTAGGGAGAGGAACAAGGGGAATTACCGAGAACAAAGAGAACAAGAATAAATATAAACCACTATGTGGGACAAGGCCAACATGCATCCTGAATGGGAGCCCCCTAAGGGTGTAATGAAATACGCTTATACGAACAACAGATCGGATAAGGAACGTTTGGGAACTAACTGTGTAGAATGCGAGTAGGAATAAGAGGCTGAGCCTTTCCGAGTCCCTAGAGGAGTAAACGCCAGCAATCAGGAGCGCGAATATAGTGGGTGGCCTTGTTCTCGTGGTACCGCTGTTGTGTGCCGGGATACTCACTTTAACAAAGAAAGATAAAGAGATAGAGATAAATTTATTCAAGCAAGTACTTTTTTAAACTACATGTTTGTCCTTGTTTTACAATCTCTGTTTACACTTTTGTTTTTTTTATAAGGCCGAAGCCTCCCTAGTTCCCCTGACCTTGCTACCCATGCTCCCAACAACAGTGCCTCTATCCCATCCCTCCTGGACAGAGCAGCAACACAGGGTTCTGCGTCTCCTCAGTCACGTTTCTTCTTGGACTGGACATTGGGGAGAGGGCGGGGGAACGATCCCGTCGCTGCCGCGGGCTGTTGTGGGGGTGGGGGTTGTGAAAGTAGGCGCAGTACGTAGTTGAATTCAAGCTGGTCCTCCCTTTCGATCTGAGCTTTAGTCTTCGCCACTTTCTGACGCTTCGAACCTCCCATAGCAGCTTTGTCTTTTCCCCCTGCACCCGCTCTTTTGTCCGAGACTGAGGATCCAGCTTCATCGGGAGACCCTGCTGCACTCTGACCATCTATCTCCATCCCAATAGTGCCACTATTCCCCAGCTGGGTGGCGACAGCAGTGCCCCTTTCCTCCTCCCCAGACCTTTCCGCAGAATCATGAACACGTGCACGGCTTTGGGCAGTTTGTTGTAGCTTGCGGGTAGAATTGTTGCCGCGGGTAACTTTAGTGGCTTCAACGGTAGCAGTTGTGGTGCCGGTAGTAGTGGTTGTACTACCGGTGGTAGTGCTCTGGGTCTCTCCCGCCATTTCCATTTCAACCATACCCTTGGACTTAGCAACAGTCTTGCGCTTCGAAGCGGTCTTTTTTGTAACACCAGCGCCAGCCTTCGGCTTAAGGATTGGGGACTCGGAATTGGTGGCTGTAGCTGCTTTAATCTGACCACTAGATTCGAACCCCACAGTCTTCCGTTTCCTGGTTGGAGCAACTACAGAGGGACCTGCCTCCTCCTGATAAAGATTTTGTATGGCATTGGTGGGACGATGGCCGCGGCGCCTGGGCACCTGGTGTGCCTGGTGCGCACTAGTATGGGAGGACTTTGTTGCTTTCTTTGCGGAAGCCTCATCATTGGGGTTTTCAAAATCTGTGAGTTTGTCGCCTGGTTGATTCGGGACGCGGACTCCGATCATAGCCTGTCCGGTAGCTCCAGTAGTGGTGGTATAGTCGCTCCTCTTTCCATCTTTCTTCGCCATCATTGTTGCCTTCTCCCCTTGCTCTTTCTCCTGCTTCCCCTTGTCCTGCGCCTCTCCCTTCTCCTCTTTAATAGCATATATGAGTCCGTCAATAGCCTGACTAATTATATCCTTATTGCCAGTCGCCAGTCCAGAAAGGCCGCTTTCAAGGTCGATAATCGCAGTCTCAACTCTAAGGAGTCGCTCCAAGTAGAGGATTTCGGCCTCGCTAGTGTCGGTAAGGGTTTTAGTATTGCCACCGGAAGTGGTGGCATCGGCCGTATTGGTATTCATGGTTCGTAGTTGATAGAAAAGAGAAAAGAGTTGAGTGGTTGATTGAAAACGGATGTAGAGTTGTGTGTGTATGCGTGTTATGAATGAGGGGAAGGAATGCGAGGTACGGTGGGCTTTTTATACTGCAGAGAAGGGGTTTGATCCAGTGTGCGGACAAAATAGAATTTGGGAAATGTTGGGACTGCGAATGGTTGATGGATTGTGTGCCCGAACCCCAGCTTTTGCCATTGTTCTTGCGGTACGGTCTGAACCCTGTGGGGGCGGTATTGCAGATTGGCATAGTTCCTGGCTTGATCCCTTATCCTCAATTGTACCTACCGTTATGCCTAAGGTTCTATGCAATTGAATTTTCCATTGACTGGTAGGAGCCATAGAAGCCAATATGTATGATAAACCTGGAAATGGGAACACCCGCACAGATATGTTTTAAGCCATATGGAAGTTGATTTCTCTTGATATTATTGAACCATTGCACCTTCCGCCCTGTCACCTACAAGAAGCTGTTAAAAGAAGAAGGTTCATTGGCAACTGCCTTGAAAATTTCTTAAAAAACTGCCGTAAGAACTCGAATAATCGGACCATGTGCTATGTCGTCCAAAATTTCCTCCTCTGGAAAAAGGGCGAAAAACACACCGAAAGACTTGCTCTCCGAGACAAATAAAAAAGTAAAAAATACCAGACCTTACTAAGAGAGGCAACTCCAACGTCCTAGCACATGGTCCGATTATTCGAGTTCTTACGGTATACAACATCTTACTAGAGAACAATCTACACTGGCAACCTAGTTCGTATTCACTCCACGAAACTATTTACATTTCTCAATATTGGAAAGCAATTAATGAGTAACAACAGACTCGGACTTCAGGAATAATTTACTCGTAGCGTTTGTTACGGGGCGGGACGGGGCGGGTTTTGCTCTCGAGAGAGCAGCCATTACACAGCCCCGGGGGGGTATTTTATCACTCCTGCCCAACTCGCCCCGTTTCCTACCACCCATATTTGCCAGGAGGCGGTCTGAAGAATGGGCAGGGCAAGCCTTAAAAAACGCCGTGCCCCAGGCCGCTCAGCATGAAAAACGGCTTGCCCCCGGGTCGCTAACTGGCCGGGGGCGGGGAATGGTTCTGGGTGCCCATGTTTTTCCGGGCCCAGGAAGCCCATAATGAACACTATTTACTTGCGGTAAGATTGTGAACCAAGACTTGTGCCTTGTTTTTTTTTTTTGTCATAGTTATTAAGTTATATACTGGTTATCTATATACTATAATTTCTATTATTGAGCTCCCCTTTCAAAACTGAGATCTATATCATACAGAAAGGTCTCACTTGTGGAATTCATATGTAATTTGTTCCTTTGGATAGTGAAAGTGCTACGAACCTGTTATTATCAGGCAAATAAATATTTCCAGCAATAGTACACTAGCTAACAAATCAATTATTTGACCAACTAGTTATTCTTCAACAACTCAGTATCAACTAAGAATGATATATCTATAATACTTACTGTACTGCATAAGTACAAGAATGTAGTAAAAATACTACTAGAATAGGAAAATTTTATTCTGAACAAATCAGATAATAGTTGGTACCATCCTTTTGACCTATCAATGGGGAGTATAATAGAGTAGTAAAAATACAGATTGGGAGAGGAGGCATCAATCCACTAAAAATTTAATAATTACTGCTAAATATATAATGCTTTCTTGTCCTGCTAAGATTAGGAACACTGGTAATAAAGTTATGAAGGTATTACTTATACAGCACTTGATTGACTTAGGGTAAAATACTGCTACCACAGGATACAATTCATGCTTGCTCAGGCTACTGAGTATAGAAGCAAAGAATTGGTGTAAATTCTAATCGAAATTACTAATATTGACTCCAACATACTAGCTCTAGATATATGTGATACTTTGAAGATAAAGAGAAAAAACAGAATAGTTCAAGATATAGTTATAGTATGAGGAAAATATAGAAATTTGTAAAAGACTTTAAAGGAGAGTGAGGAATAAGTGAATTTATAGAAGACTACGGAAAGGTTTTGTACAAATGAAGGAGGTGTATGTAAGAATGAGTGATTATATATTATCTGCCCTATGTATTAACTTTATTGGTTAATAAATTATGATTTGCAGTGGAGTAAAGCTAAACAGCCTGCAATATATCCTTGATCCATATGTTGTAAGCTATCATACTCAGAAGAAAACAATCTAGCACCCGAGCCCCAAACCCCCGATCTCAGAATCCCTATCCCCTAATTTGTATGCAGATTTCGCAGCTTTTTAGCGTGGTTAGTAGCATAGGTTAACCTCAGATCCTTACCCAAGGTAGTATGGCCATGGAACTCTCGCTGTGACCTGACCAGTAGAAAATCTCTCGGCGATTGCGACACTTGAGCTATTCCTAATCCCGGAATATTCTGAGGAACTAAAAAGCGACAAATACAAACGAAGGGATACCAAGGTGCCAATTTTGCCATTATGTATATTGAAACTTTACAAACTCGGAAATAGAAAGCAAAGGAAAAAAAAAAGCGGCCGAAAAGAAAACAAACACCAGTCCTATACTACGCCTACAAAGTCTTAGTCTAGGTACTTTAGGACGCTCAATTGCCGATTATTTCTCCCTTCCTAGCTAACCCACAGCTTCATTGCAATGACAAGGCTACTTGGAGTTCTTGATCTCTACCCATATCTCCGAATATCGAAAAGACCCTTGTGTCTACTCGAGTACCCCTCAGAGGGGAGGTAGGAACATGCGCAGAGAGGTTTTCACGGGTAAGTTACAGATATTAGTCCGTGATCACCGCCGCATAAGATCTCTTTCAATTAAAAATAATACTATCGCGACCCTTTCTCGGGGTGGCGGATACTAGGGGCCGAAGTAGTTCTATCACTCCTTCATGATAACCCTGAGTAGCCCAGCAGATTGGTGTTCGGCCTGACCTATCCCGCTTGTTAGGATTGACATCGCCCCGTCCACAGAGTATTTTCACCACACCTTTGCGCCCGTATTGAGCAGCAAGCGAGAGTGGGGTTTGGCCAAAGGGATTTGGTTTGTCAGGAGTGACATCGTCCCGTCTGAGTAGCATTTTCACCACTCCCTCTTGGCCACTCAGAGCAGCATAGCCGAGCGGCGTTATGCCAGTGTCATCTGGTCTGTCGGGGTTGATGCGACCGAGTTCGAGTAGCATCTTCACCACTCCCTCGTGCCCCTCAGTGGCTGCAAGACTAAGCGGCGTTTGGTCGGTGTGGTCTGGTTTGTCAGGGTTAACGTCGTCCCGTCGGAGCAACATTTCCACCACCCCCTCTCGGCCCCTCAAAGCAGCGTAACAGAGCGGTCTTCCACCATCATTATCTGGGTGGTCAGGGTTGACGTCATCCCGCCCGAGCAGAATTTTCACGATTTCCTTGCACCCAAACAGAGCAGCAAGCGAGAGCGGTGTGCGGCCGTAGTTGTTGGCTTTGTCGGGGTTAACATCACTCCGTCCTAGTAGCAACCTGACTACATCCGCACGCCCCTTCATCGCCGCCATACTCAGTGGCGTTCGGCCCACGTCGTCTGGTTTGTCGGGGTTGACGTCGTCCCGTCCGAGCAGTATTTTCACCACACCCTGGTGCCCATCCTCGGCTGCCCTACTAAACGCCGTTTTCCCCCGAGTATCTCCTCTGTCGGGCTCGACATCGTCCCGTCCAAGTAGCATTTTTACTACTACCTCGTGTCCATTTGCAGCAGCCTGGAAGAGGGGTGTTTGACCATAGGTACATGGTTTGTCAGGGCTGATGTCGTCTGCTCCGAGTAGTATTTTCACCACCCCCTCGTGCCCATTCCTAGAAGCCCAATACAGCGGTGTTCGACCATCGCTATCTGACTTGTTGAGGTTGACTTTGTCTCGCCTGAGTAGAATTTTCACCACCTCCTCGTGCCCGTTCCTCGAAGCCCAATGCAGTGGCGTTCGACCACCGCTATCTGGTTTGTTGGGGTTGACTTTGTCTCGTCCGGGTAGCATTTTCACCAATTCCTCGCGTACATGCACAACTACCCAACTAAGCGGTGTCCACTTGTACTTATGTAGTTTGCCGGAGTTGACGTCACCCTGACCGAGTCTTGTTTCCAAAACTCCCTGGCTCCCCTCCATAGAAGCATTGACGTAGTGCCTGACAATTAGCATTTTGAAGACACCTTTGTGCACATTCCCGGCCACTGCGCCCCCCAATCGAGTGGTATTTGGCGATCGCTCCTATCTGGCTTGTCGGGGGTGACATTGTACTGCCAAACTGGTCATTTCATTAAGCCCGCGAATGATATCCCTTGCCCTGTTTTCAAATTATCGTCTTGGTGGGTAGCCAAGGCAATGGGAGCGATGGTAAGAGAGTAGTTTTGCTTGAATCTGATTAGAGTACTCCTGAAACATGTGAATTTGTGGCCCAGATTGTAATTTGGATCACTAACTTATTATGGTAATCAAGATGGAATAAACTTTGGTAACTCTCCAAAGTTGTAGTTCCCAGTACACTGCAAATCATGTACTGCTCATCATGGCCATGACAGAAACAACTAGAAGCAGGGCAATAACAGTGGGCATGGTCATGGTCACTTGAACAGACTAGTGTTCTGGGGTGCTGACTTGGCCCAGATCAATCAGGAATGGTTTACTGTTGTGGAGGGTGGCTAAACAGGCACTAATTGGTTAGTCCGCGTGGTAAAATAATGTGAAATTCGGGAACAGGGGAAGGAATAGTGCAAATCGGATTAAACCAGGACTTCTAGACCATCAAAACCCGGCGCCGGATCGGAGGGGAAAAAAGCCTGGGGAGGTAAATGATTTTGTGTGCAACAACCAAGCGGGGACTTATTTTAATTAAATATTTTCTGTCAAGTGCGATTCAAAGGGAAGGGGTCCAGTTTTTGGTGAGGTTGAAATAGGGACTCAATCTGCGTAGAACATGCTGAAAAAACCTCTCGAGAGTAAGTAGGGGGGAAACACAATTACGTAAGATAAAAGTAATTCAATTCTGAAATACAGTACCGGTAGACTATACCGCAAAAACTGGACAAATTCGCTAAGTCCGTCCCAGGATCTGTTAGCTCCGGGCCAGTAGGAAAGAGGCTTGGTAGTAGAAGATGATTGGTAAATGGAGAAAGGTACAAGGTTTTGTAGGTACCAGTGGTTGAGAGTTGCAACGGCTAACCTCGGGCGGTGATTTATTTCTTGCCACTGATTTCACGTTGCTGATACCGAATTCCTATCCACTCCACAAAATAGAAAAAAAAAAGACCTGGTGCTCAACCTAAGAGAATTGAGGAACATGATCCCAGCTCTATCAAAATTACACCAATAAAAAGGGTAGAAAAAACCTGGAGTCAAGCATAAAAAATCCAAGTTTTGACCTTTTTCTATCATCATCAGATTTCTATTCCCCCCCCCATCAGCCTTTCTTCCACTTCCCAACAATTTTCCAGACTTCCTGCACAGACTGAAACTGCCAAACACCTTTGCATATCCGAGAGAACTATTTCTCAATGGGTTAAAGAAAGGGAAAAGATTGAAAGCTTGGGTAATAGAAAACGTACAAATATTTGTACTTCCAAAAGTAAGGTCATTAGTAAATGGCCTAAAATGGGGTCAAAATTGTATGAAAGATTTATGGAAAAGAGAGAAAAGAGTCATACAATGTTAGGCGGACGCCAATCTCTAGTATAACTGAGGGACCTGGGCTAAAATCTTCGTTTGGAGAATCTGTCAAGGAAGGCATATCTCAAGGAGGTAAAGGTTAAGTAAAGATTTATGAGGTAAACAATTTTATATTGATAAGATCTCTTGTCGGTTGCTTGATAATGTCTGTAAAGTGCGGGAGGCACTTCAATATTTATATCCCGCGTCTGAGTGTTCGCAGTCTGCTTCTAACTACTATGCCCCCAAAGTACCATCCGGTTTTAGTACACTGTAACCGGTACTGGTTACTGGTTTAGGATTTTGATGTATCAGTTGATACTGTTTGAGTTTTGAATTTGTTGCAGGAAACAAGGTATACCTCTAGCCTGAAAGTATAGGGTTTGATACTCTATATATTTTATGTTTGGTTTCGAGTATCGGTTTGATACTCGATACGTTTTATGTTTGGTTTCGAGTATCGGTTTGATACTCTATAAGTTTTATATTTGGTTTCGAGTATCGGTTTGATACTCTATACGTTTTCTGTTTGGTTTCGAGTATCGGTTTGATACTCTATATGTTTCATGTTTGGTTTTGAGTATCAGTTTGATACTCTATATGTTTCTTGTTTGGTTTTGAGTATCGGTTTGATACTCTATATGTTTTATGTTTGGTTTTGAGTATTGGTTTGATACTCTATATGTTTTATGTTTGGTTTTAAGGGTACCATTTTGGAGTCTTATATGTTATGGGAACAAGGCTCCCGGTAGCCTATGAAGTGTATTTAAGAACTGCTATTCTTCTCGTTAGAGGGAGAAGACTTTGGGAGACAGAGTTTTCAATATACTTGGTTGAACAGTTACTCTCTTCAGTTCGCTTCAAGAATCTTTAGTTTCAGACCTACCAAACATCTCGGAGACTTCTGTAGTTGAGATACAGTAAGAAGTCTATTCAACAACCTTGGCTAAAGCCTCCAGACTTTGATTGACTAGTTACCACCTCAGTACAGGACACAGCCTATTAACTCTACGATTACCGCATCTCCCGAGCGGCGGTTACATTTTTTTTAACTTCAGCAAGTTATCAAGATAGAAGGCGGTTCAGGACCAAGTAAGGGCAAGGCCCCTGAGAAAGGTTCTCAACAGCGCACCAGGGATCCCAAAGGACTGTTCACAGAGACCCCAGCTTTCAAGCAGGCAGCAAGCGAAGCAGCTGCTAACCAGCTAGCCAGAGATGCTGCTGAACAATCAACAGGAGAATCAATATAATAACCACTAGATCCGCCAGCCACTACACCTGGAGGGTGCCCAGAATCCCCCAGAAAGCCTACAGGTACACGAGTACCTCCAGCACCACCAAGTAACGATCCAAATAGCTCTGATAGCGACAAAGGATCAGGCGATATGGCTTCAGAAGCAGGATCCTCAGGGCCTGGAGCCCTAGCACCAGAAGTCCCAAGACCACCAACACCTAGGCCTAACCCAGCTGTTACAGCTTAACTCAGTATCAAAGTACCTTCGCCCAGTAAGTTTACTGGTGAAGGAGATGACCTCAAACCAGAAGTGTTCGATAGATGGTATAATTCAGTACAATTATACCTACGGATTAATGGACTACGGACTAGCGAGGCCGGAGGAGGAAACTATTGGATCCTCTATACTGAAGGACGAGATCAAGAAGCAGCTTTTCAAGCAGCGGAGTATTTCGGTGAAGACATGACCAGAGAAGACCTTATTGGATTCCAACAAGAAAGATTTCAGTCTTCGAAACAGAAAGATGATACCTATCGTAAGTTCCATGAAATCACGCAAGTGTATAATGGCAAGATACAGAGAATATCAACTATAGCAACCAATATGCTAATGTTTCGATCACGCCTGGCTGCAAATACCATAAGCGACAATGCCTTCATCTAACAGTTCTTCAAGTGCATGCACCCTAGACTATGGCAAGAAGCTGAATTACAGCATGCTGAAACTGACACTATTATGGAAGCTATACAAAATGCGGAGAGCATAGATGCTACTCTAAAAAGCACTGGTGCTTGTGGGAAAGAAAGGTTCGAAAAACCAGCAAAAGAATTCATTTCCAAACAAGAAGGACGGAAGGACAATCGGAAAACTAGCCACAATCCCCACTCCGAACCTAATGAACGAAAAGAAAAAGGTCTTTGCTATACCTGCGGAGGTAAAGGACATCTAGCAAGAGACTGTCCTAGCAAAGATGGTAAGGGCAAAGGCAAGGGCAAGGCTGAGGTGAAGAAAGAAGTCACTTCTAACAGAATGGAACAAGAACAACTAGCAGAAGAGGTGTTTATCAATGGTATGGAAATAGAGGATGACGAGGAAGACATCATCACAATAGCCGCTAGACCAACGAATGTCAAACCCCATGACGCTCTTGAAGGAACGATGCATGTCAATAGCAAAGAAGCCAGAGTCTTATTTGATACCTGATCAGTAGGAGCAAACTTAATTAGTGCTACCTTAGTGACCGCGCATGGAATTCTTTGTCAGAAATTAAAGACTCTGATCAGAATACACTTAGCTATGAAAAGATCACGATCCGAAGGTCATAAAGAATGTTCAGGCAACATATCAGCAGGAAAGTTGAGCACACAAGGAACTAGAATGTTTGAATCATTTGCATACCTACTAGTGGTATGATCCGAGCAGCAGTGATCAGTACTGTAGATGTCATGAGCCAACATGTGGAAGTATTTCCCAATGAAATACCGGAAGATTTACCACCCCTAAGGAAAATCAATCATAAGATAGATCTGCAACCAGGGAAAGAGCAGTGCTCATTACCCAGTTACTCGATACTGGAGCGATGGGCAACCGAGATGACCATATGGCTAAGAGAAAAGGAGAAAGCCACAATTATCAAGCGACCAGCAGTTTCATTGGCAGCACCCATGCTTGCGCAAGAGAAAAAGGACAAGAAATGAATAAGGCCATTAGTGGACCTCACAGTGAGAAATGAGATCACTATCAAAGATGTTGAGACCATTCTAAACCAAACAATGATTCTGAATGCTCTAGGAAGAGCTGTAACCGGTACTGGTTACTGGTTTAGAATTTTCAGCTATCAGTTGATATTGTTTGAGTTTTGAATTGTTTCAGGAAATGAGGTGTACCTCTAGCCTGATAGTACAGGGTTTGATACTCTATATGTTTTATGTTTGGTTTCGAGTATCGGTTTGATACTCTATATGTTTTATGTTTGGCTTTGAGTATTGGTTTGATACTGTATATGTTTTATGTTTGGTTTCAAGGCTACTGTTTTGGAGTCGATTATGTTATGAGAACAAGGCTTCCAGTAGCCTAGGAAGTGTATTTAAGAACTGCTATTCTTTTCGTTAGAAGGAGCAGACTTCGGCAGACAGTGTTTTCAATATACTTGGTTGAACAGTTACTCGCTTCAGTTCGTTTCAAGAATCTTTAGTCGGTGACCTACGAAAATCTCGGAGACTTCAGTAGTTGCGATACAGTAAGAAGTCTATTCAACAACCATGGCTAAAGCCTCCGGACTTTGATTCGCTAGCTACTACCTTGGTACAGATCAACGCCCGTTAACCCTACGATTACAGCAGCTGCCGACAGGCGGGTACACTAGGGATACAGTCAGGCCGGGCGGAAGGAGGACTGGGGATTGTTTATGCCATAGCTAGCACTGCATGCAAGTTCTTGTACCCTAAATAACAACGAATATATGATAATAAAAAAAAAAAAAAAAAAAAAAAAAAAACAAATAGATAGGCTCTTCACGCTTCATTCTAAGTTATTTCCTTACTTATTACTTTATGCTTTTACAAATATAAAACCTTTATGCTCTTTACAAACACATACCTACGAGACGAGAACTCTACTATAAGATTCGAGTTGAAGAAAGAGTACGATAGGCGATAAGGATCAGAGACACGAGCATCTCTCCCACCTTATCGTAGACATAGGTCTAAGAAGTATCGTCAAGTGAGAACAAGAGAAGTATTGCCTACCGGTTGCAGAGAACTGACACCGGTTAGGGATCATAACAAGGGTGAACTCTATGACAAGAGAAACTATGTACCTGAATCTGAACCAAGCTGAGGTACCTTCCATTCTTTTCGACCATGGATGCCAGAGATTTACTGTACCTTGAGATCAAATCCCTGCACTCTAGCAGCTTGCACCTATCCAGGCTATTTTTCAATACTAAAAGAGGCTTCAAGATATGTAATAACAGAAATCCATTGCCTACACCCTCTTTACCACTACATTCTCGACTACCTAGTTGATTGAACTAGGTCCTTCCTCACCAACCAAGCCTGTAGCCTTAAATACCAAGCAGTACTTGAAACAATGGATTTTATCTCCATAGGCGGAGCTGAGAGCTCACCTATTTATCCACTCTTACTCTTCTGTATATGTCACCTCTCTATAACAAGATTTTTGCAGGTTTAATTTATTTATGTCGTGATGATATTGTAATAACTGCTACATCTTTACTGTCATGGATATGGCTTAGCGAGGAAAGAGTTTCCCATGCTCATAGTTATGAGTCATAGGTATATTACATTTCACACATGTGACCACTTTGGTCATATGTCTTGATCAGATAATAGTTTTACATGACTCACGGTTATGAGTCATAGGTATAATATGTTTCACACATGACCTTGCTTAGAGGTTATGGATTTTGTAAATGTGACCATTTCAGTCATATGACTTGATAAGATGATAGTTTCATATGACTCATAGTTATCAGTCAAAGGTATATTATGTTTCATACATGATCTCGCTCAGAGGTACTGGATTTTGTGCATGCGAGTACTTGGGTCACATGACTAGTATTACTCGTAAGAAATGTAGTCTGAAGAGTAACTATGAAATAAGGTCAATAGGACCCAGGAGATGAGGCATCCTTCCTGCTTGCCATTTTTCTCATTCTTGAAATCAATCTTTAATGTGGGAAGTTCATGATCATCTGCTCTTCCACTTCTCCGTAGATACTCCGGCCTTGCAGTGATGACCATACTCATTTTCTTTCAACTGTCCTCCTTCACTCATTTACTCGTTGCGGCTTCCTGCCTTTTAAGTTGCAGTACTGCCTTTCTGCTGCCTATTTCCTCCCTCTCACCTCTCATAGCAAGGTTCCTGTTGATGGTCAGAGACCCTTTACTTCCCACGCATCAAATGGCTGGGAATATAGTTTGCTGTTTGCGAGATCTTCTCAACCAGCGCACAGGTCAATCTTACACCTCCCTACAGTCAGCTTCAGTAGTAGTATCCTATATACTAAGTAATACTATCTCTCTGAGAACAAGAGACTATACATGAGATACAGTAAGATCATGGGTCCACATTCGCTAGAAACTACTTTGTAAGACAGGAACATGATTAGCGATAGTTGACACAGTCACACTTGGTTTCCTTCCTGACTGGATAGTTGGATTGGCTTGCACCCTACTGCTACATCCTGTTTCTGGCTATTACCCTACTACAGCCCCCCTCTCCTGTGGTCTCCTGCAGTGGAGACCTGTATTGGTATTACATAACCCCCTAGTTATTTTCTTATTCCATATCCGTAGACAGGTAACAATACAATTAATTATTCCCATATGATTCTGGGAATACTTCTCTTGATTCGTTATGTGTTTTTTCTTCATTTTATGTTCTATCTTAGATCTGATTATTATTCTAAGGCTATTGCATATATTCCTTGTTTGGACGATAATAATCAGCCCGTATCATGATAGAAGAGTAATTGGTAGAATAATGTACTCTTCTTAAACTTATTAGTAGGAAAGTACAACAGGTGGTTCAATCTAATTTGTTTTAACCCATTACTATCAGAATTGGTATACGACCGGTCTCTCCCATAACAACTACCGCTAATACTATCCTATGCACAAATCCTACAAACAAGTACCAATACCGAACCTGCATGCTGCAAGCAGCTATTAAGTACAAGATGATAAAGTCCACAAAGACACAACCGAATCAGTCAACTCCATGACCACTCTCACCTGGGGTAAACAGCAGTTCCAGTAACAAGTTTGCATCTTTCTTATTATAATTAAAGGAAACTTATCATGACAACCAAGCAATCGGAGAGAGACCCAGGCCGAAGCCCGAAGGCTGAGGGAAAGATAAAGCTCCAACCAGTACAAAATAAATGAAACACTGCCACTGTCTGAATATGGCCTCACAAACCTACATCATATAAGGAAACCGCCACCTCCATAAACAATTATAAGCAAACTAAATACTAGCAATACAAAGGGGGAGTGATAAAGGCCATATGTCTAAAGTCGTATCCACATGTGAGGCTGTCAAGCATACCCAACAATTACCATTACATGCCCGCGAAGAGACTTGCACCGATCCAGTTACCTGCCAGAGCATACTGTATGAGGAGAGCCTGTGCTTGATACTCACCACCACCACCACGCTGACCACTAACATCTATGTGGGTCCCCTAAGCTGAACACGAAACCCCAAACAGATGCCAAAAGTCTTTTACTGACTGCGTCTGCCCAACCGCCAACCAAAATTACCACAGGCCAGCACACTCCCAACCCAAAAGCCAGGAAGGCCAGCCAACCATGATGTTATAGGGAGCACAACAGAGAGAGCCAGCTGGACCTGTATTCTGTTATGCAGACTACTGAGCCCAAAAACCTACCAAAACAGGGTCCTACAGAGGTTAGTTCCCCTAAACGAGAAAGGGCCAGTGCAACCCAACCCAAAGGCCACCAAGGCCAACCAATCATGATGTATCCTGAAGTGTAACAGAGAGAGCCACCTTGGCCTGTACTCAGTTGTGTAGACAACTAAATCCAAACACCTACTCAAAGAGGGTCCTAGTAAGGCAAGCCCTACAAAACATACTGGGCAAGCACAATCCCAACCTGAAGGCCAGGAAGGACTGCCAACTATGACCTGTCCCAGAGTGCAACACAAAGAGCCAGTTTAACCTGCACATGGTCATACAAACAACCGAGCCCAAACACCTAGCCAAAGTGGGGAGTCCTAGAGAAGTGAAGAAATTGCACCTTATTAGGAGCTAGACGAGTACCAGTAAAGCAAGGAATGTCACACTTGTCCCTGCAAGAAGGGTACAACTGCTAAGCCCCAGGGGACCCAGTTGGCCTCCCCACTATAATCCATGCCAGTCGCCTCCCACCACCACAACAGACAGCCTCTAGTCTGGCTCCAGGTGTCCTAAATCCTGAAAAGCCATTTCCAACTCCACACAAACAATCCTAGCTGGCCTCAGGCTTCAACATTAGATACATGGAGGTGTTTGCATCTTAAGTCCTGATAGTCATCCTGCTATACAAACCCGTCCCACCACTGAAAAACTAGGGAGCTGAACAGTGCGAACCACAGTTCCATAGTTGGGACCACCTCTTCTCAGTAGTGCTCTAACCATGACAGGTTAAGATCTGATTAAGAGGAACTATACTAGAACCGAGAGTCGCAGTGGAGACAGCAAGCTAGGCATACCCTAAGGCCTATCAAGGTCACTCACGAGATTACCATAGTCATAACTCCTTCTGTCCTCTCGAGCCCAAGTGTACAGCAATGATTCTATTTACCAGAGTAAAGCATTCCTTCCGAATCACCTCAGAAACCATATATGACTCTACTTCCCAAGGCGATGGCTCACCCTTTTGATCAAAGCCAGGACAACATTCCCGTTACCACTTCTACCACCATAATCTTGTCTGGTCAGATAAAGATATATCCCAGGTGCAACTGACACCCTCTTGCTACTCTCATGATGCGAGGCAATCAACCTGTTGACACGTAACAAGAATGGGGATTTCTCCTGAGCAACTAAGCAAAACTTTCAAGCCCAAGTTTGCATAAAGGTGATGAAGTTCCATGGGTATCCTGTCTTGTGTATGGCCAGTCGCAGTATCACAATGGAGGGGATCTGGGAATTGAACCCAGCAGATGACAAGTCTACTGGTTTTGCGGTTCATTTACTACCTGTCTCCTCCACATTGCAAGTAGCCCTTCGACCTAATGAATATAGCCTTGTAAACTTGTAAGAACTGTAATCCTTAAGGAGGGCAGAGAAATTGACCAGGTCAAAAGACTTCCCACCACTATGGTGAAAAGTGATTAACCCATCGGCACCTAGACGAAACAAGTCCTCCCAGGTCCCAATGTAAATCAATGGTAAATCCTGACTATAGAAAGTATGTGACAGCACAATTGTCACCTGAAACCGATAGTAGGAGGAGGTTCTAGCGCAGAGGAAGGCAGGGGGAGTTTTTGCTTAAGCATTGAACCCACTGAAGAAAGAGGTGAGCTCCAAAACCAGTATTAATATCACAAGGTGAACCATAATATGGATGGTCGTTAGCATCATGAGAAATGAGTAGGTGATTCCCTGTTGCTTCCAACTCAAACAACTCTGCAAAAAGTCAAACCATCAACACTAAAGCCTAAAGAACCTCTCCCAGGATACTTGGTGGACCTAGGCATCGGCAAAAAATCATCCGGAGTCTGATCCGCCTGCCTGGCGTCCCAATGCCGGTTGCTTAACCTTTGCCTCCCCTACATCCTGTGTGTCAAGACCTAACCTGTAAGGGCCGACATGTCCTTGGCATCCTGCGCAACTTAGACAAACCCCAATGTGTGTACTATATTCTCTATGTCTTCCGTATACCTCAACATCTGAATCACGTTCTGTGTCCCTCCCACTGGTCTCTTTTGTTTTCATATGCCATTTTTCACCTTCCGCCCTCCCGTGTCCAGATGGTCGTCGCACATCTTCCCCTCTGTCATGCAGCACTGGATATTGTGAATAATGACTATCCATCTTCATCTACAATTATTTTTCTCCGGTTGCCATCAGCTGTAACGGCTTCTCAGGACATGCGGTAAATGTAGAGTTAATGGGCTTTGTTCTTTACTGAAAGTGGTAACTAGCGAAGCCAAGTCTGGAGCCTTTAACTGAGGTTGGTGAAGAGACTTCTTACTATATCGTGACTACTGAAGTCTCAGAGATGTTTGGTGGATCTCAAACTAAAGATTCCCAAAGCGACCTGAAGAAGGCAACTGTTTAACCAAGTATATTCAAAACTCTGACAGTCGAAGTCTGCCTCTTCTAATGTGAAGAAGAGCAGTTCTTAAATACACTTCTTACGCTACCGAAAGCCTTGTCTTCATAACATATAAGACTCCAAAACGGTAGCCTTGAAACAAAACATAAAATATAAAGTATCAAACCGGTACTTGAAACCAAGCATTAATATATAGACTATCAAAGCAATACTCGAAACCAAACATAAAACATAGAGAATATCAAACCAGTACTCGAAACCAAACATAAACTTATAGAGTATTAAACCGATACTTGAAACCAAACATAAAACATATAGAGTATCAAACCCTATATTCTCAGGCCAGAGGCACACCTCGTTTCCTGAAACAAATTCAAAACACAATCAGTATCAACTGATACCTGAAAATCCTAAACCAGTAACCTGTACCGGTTCCAGTAGTCCTCAGGGTCTTGACCACTACTGCTGCTCTTCTTCAAATTTCTCACTTGTTTGGGGCAGTTATCTGGCATCTAGCCATTATGACCTCTTGCATTGTTTCATTATAATGGGCAGTTGGACTTTCGACAGTGCCGGTGCCCTTGTTGATATCACAGGTTCACTAATTGTTGAGATGTTTTCCTCTTTTGTTCCCTTACCTATTACTATTCTATGATTTCTAGCTTATTATCTATCAACCCTTCCCGCTTCTGGCACTTCACTATCTGTATTGTCTTCGCATTAGCCACGTTTTCAACAATATTAGATTTGGCTTGGCACTATTTCCAAACGTTTGAGCAATGGTACTAGGCCAAGTCTTGCTTTCTTTTCCCTGCCCAAAAAACATGTCTGCCGGTGAGAGAGCGCACATGACAACAAGCTTCTAGAGTTCATCCAGGGACCATAGTTTGATACAATACTGGATCAACATATCTGAATGAAAATTCTTAAAGCAATACGATAGTTGACGGGTAATCTCCACTCGCGCTCGCAGATTTGGTGGACTGGGCCCCTGATTTTGCCAATTTGCACTATCATAATGCTTCACCCATCTGACCTTGTGGGCTGCTAGACTGTGAGAAGATCCTGAAACTCTGATAGGTATCCAGAGTTAAGTAAACTCAACATTTCCACCAGTTCTAGCTGGTAGACTCTATCTTGGTACTAGTAGTCACGGAGCTTGAACAGCGAGACCAGATGCCCCTGTAGCCTGCCTCGTAGTACACCATACATTTCATCTGTACAAGCCTGTACTGAAACCCAATCATTACAACTAGCCATATTGCGGAACCATACAGGGACCTCACATCGTGCCTGGTTGACATTGTAAACATCTGTTTTCAGAAATGCTAGAATTGGAATTTGAACTTGGGCGTCACGAATATGGCTTAGCATGGAAGAGCTTTTTACATGACATATAGTTATGAGTCATAGGTATGTTAGGTTTCGCACATGACCTCATTAGAGGTTATGGGTTTCGAACAAATGACTACTTTGGTCATACGATATGGTTTTGATGATATGTTATATTTCGCTCATGACCTCATTAGAGGTCATGGGTTTTAAGAATGTGACCACTTTGGTCATAGGACTAGTTTATGATGTCTGGTGATGACTCACAGTTGTGAGCCATATATGGTACGTGACTCCAGTAGTTAGTCACGAGGGTGTGAAGGGCTCCTATATAAGGGGGTCATCAAGACCGAGTAGATAGACCACGCTCCGCTTCCGCTATTTTCCCCCCCCTACATTTTCTACTCACTCTCAACACCATCAGCGTCCGGTGTACACACTCGATCCAGCTATTCCCAAAGGCCTTTTGGCTGGGACCTCACTACCTAAGCAACGATGGCCTCCTCTTCGGTCCCCCTCCCCCCCTCGGAACACTCTTCGGTGTCAGGAATCCGTCCCCACGTCCCCCTCCTACTCGCTCTGCTTGAAAATGCTACAACAGACGCGGGTGTTTCCCCACAACTTTTCCCCCCGATCAGCTCAGGAGAGCTTGATGACCTCTCGCCAGGCGAAACCGTCATTCTCCCCCTCCTTTGCACCTCGCTCCTGGCGTCCAGGGCCCTGTCCACTCAGATAGACGAACTAGCAATGGAAGTCGCAAGACTCTCCGGCCAGATCGATGACCTCCACGCACGCAAAGGAAAAACCCCTGCCCCCCCCCCCCCCCCCCCCCCCCCCCCCCCCCCC
>JACCEG010000326.1:80830-120420 GCA_014065205.1 Tuber brumale | reverse complement strand
CCCCCCCCCCACCCCCCCAGTCTGAGAGCGTGACAGCTGCCTCACTATCAGACCTTCAGCTCTCGGTCAGAGACCTCGCGTCCCATCTGACCACCCCCCTCACCCAACCAGCCCGCCACCAACAGCCCCCACCCCAACAAAACGCACCCATGCAGCCCTCAACAGGGGAGGCTCGGGTAGCCTCATCCAAAAAGGGTAAAGAGAGGGCCCAGGCCCAATTAGACTCAACCCTCGCCGGCAAGCTCACACCACTCTACGAGGGTGGGGGTGACGCGGACTTCCCCTCCTACAAGACCAAAGTTAGCAAATGGTACGGAAACCCGGCCCCTTACGCGGCAAAATTGCCGCGCTCATGGGAGGCCCAGGGCTTCAGGGACGGAAAATACCCTCCCGTCTCAGAGTTCCACCCAACGCCATCATCGTCGGCCCAGCCAGGCCCCTCATCCTACGCTCAGGCGGCATCATCTGGTCAGAAGAGGAAAGGTAGGACTAACAAAGGCAAGAACGCCCCGACCGCCGCCCAGGTTGCGTCTGGAATGGCAGAGAGTGCCCCGGTTAGGGGACCTAAAAGCCTTCCAGCAGCCGAGAGACGCTTCTTTGCCCCTCGCTCGTCCTCCTCGCCTCACCCCCAGGCTGAACTTATAGCTGCCTCCTTCCGCGACTCCGCTGCCTCGGTCTTAAGGGAGGCCGGCTGCAATCTTCCACTATCGTTCTCTGCCCATGTAAACGACAGAGGAGAGATAACCCTCCTGGCCCTCTCGCCCTGCGTTCCCTCCACTTCCTACGCCACCTACTCCGAAGCTCTCTCCGCAAAACTGAATCAGTCTTTCCCCGTCGGAGTCTCCCCCTAGCTCCGATTCCGCCCAGCACCAAACGAGGAGCAACTAGCTGTCCACTCCCTCCCCATCACATACCTCCCTGAGGACGACGACGATCTCTTCCGGTCCCTTTCTAACACAATACTTAATGTTAACAACGTTCAGATCCTCTCTTCGCGCTACCTCAACCCCGACCGAAGCTCCCAAGGGCTGAATAAGGCCACCTCGGTTGATGTCACCGTGGCTCCGGAGAATGAGGCCGCAATGCTGGGCAACTCCTACCTCTACTGTTCTCGATGTAAGGTCGAGAGGGCATACTCGGCTAATGGCCTCACTCAATGCCGTAACTGTAATGAATACGGTCACCACTCGGCTAGATGCAAGGTTGATCATCCAATCTGCCCCATCTGCGCACTCTCACCCAGAAAACAGGCACACAGGTGCAAGAACCCCACCTGCCCCAAGGGCGGAAACCTCAGGGCGGTTGCCAACTGCTGCCCGACCTCTCCCCCGCTCTGCGCCGTCAGCAAAGGCCCCCACCCGGCCTTCACTCGAGAGTGCCCATCGAGACCTGCCCCCCCTGCTCTCCGCAGGGAACCCCCTCTATCGCAGGATGAGGAAAGAATGGACACGACGAACGACTCCGGCGAGGGTCCTTCAACTGGTGCACGACCCCTCCTACCCCCCATCGGTTTTGAGACACCCCGTCCTAGGCGTGGTGATGCCCCCCCAGCACGTCCCCCCGCAAATGTTGCGAAACCCCAAGGAGGTGCCTTGCCGAACCCCGCACGGCAGGCAACTCCCACTCCTGTCCCGCAACCTGAGACACCGCAAGGCGTGTAATAGTTGGTCGCTCCTCCCCTGTGAGTTCCGTGCTGGCGACGGGCTCCAATAATCCAATATCCATTCTTCAACACAACTGCTTGGGAAGCTGGGATGTGTTTCTTTCCCTTTTTAATTCCTTTTCCTTGTTGGATAACCCCCCCACCCTTGTTGCACTCTAAGACCCACCAATGTACCGCGGCAAACCTCCTTCGTTTACAGGTTTTAAGCCTTTCCTTCCGCCATGCCCTAACGGTGGTAAACCTAAAGTGGCATGCTACCTTCATCTTTCCTCCACTCAACAGCTCTCGGTCCTTCCTGTCTTTTCTGACGCAAGGGACTGGATGGCGGTGGACTTCTTTTCCTCAATTGGTTTTTTTGACTCCTTTGTAACCAAGTTTCATGTGATAAACCTTTACAGCACCTGGGACGGTTCCCCCTTCAAAAGGACCATCACCCCGGATTTAGCGTTTCCTTCCACGTTATCTCCCACACTGGTAGTTGGGGACTTCAACATCCACCATCCTTCTGATGACCCAGGTCGTATATTTTCGATTCAAGACCTGGGAACGTCCTCCCCCTTTTTCGCGAGAGCCGCCAGTGAAGGATTCTCCATCCTAAACGCACCAGGTACCCTCACCTATTTTCCGTTCGACACAAACCTCTGCCCCTCAGTAATTGATCTGGCTTTTGCCAATGCCCCCCTGTCCCCTACCTTCCACTCATGGAGCATGCCTCTCCCCCCAACGGGCTCGGACCATGTCCCAATCCTCATCAAACTTTCAGAACCTTTGGCCCGACCTCCACCGCCATCCCCCTCATGGACGAAAACTGACTGGCAAGCCCTGGAAGGAAGGCTGAAGGAAATGGTCATTCGCCCCCCCCCCCTCCCTCCCTACTCCGCACACACTCTCAACCTGGTTCGACATGGCCCTGGACAGGCTAAGGTACCAAATAAAATGTCACGCCCGCGACAAGAGGCCCTCCAATAGGTCAAACCCTTCGTGGTCCCCCGACCTGACGGCACAGAGATCAGCCTTCCACTCCACAGTCCGTGCAGCCCGCAGAGACACCCTCGCTTCGTCCAAAGATCTGTGCAGGAAGGCACGCCTCCTCTATTTCAAGGCGATCAAGAAAGCCAAAAACGATTATTGGAAGAACTTTCTACAGACGGCGAACCCCCAGACCCTCTGGACGGCGAAGAGATTCGCGTACGGTAAACCGCCCGCCAGGTTCCCCCAGATCCCGGGAGCAGAAACCCCAGCCGATATCAACAAGGCCGTCCTCAAACACTTCTTCCCTGAGAAGAGATCCTCTCCCCCCCCCAGAATCCTGCGAGAGTTTAGAGACGTACCGGTGTTATCGGCGGATGAGATAACAGTGGCCCTTCGGAAATCCTCTTCGTCCTCCACCCCCTGCGCCGACCAGATTCCCTACTCGGTCTGGAAGAAGGTCCACCTGATAAACCCGAGCATCCACACCTCCCTTCTGAGCGCCCTGGTTAGGTATGGGCACCACCCTCCTTCCCTGAAGAGGGCCAACGGCATTGTGCTGGACAAACCGGGGAAACCCGCCTACGATACCCCTGCATCCTTTCACATCATCGTCCTCCTGGAGACAGTTTCGAAGATTCTGGAAAGGGGGATTGCAAACAGACTCTCTGCCCTGGCTCCATTCCTGGGCCTCCTCTCCCCCAACCTGACTGGCTCCCTACCTAGTCTGAGCACCTTCGACGCAGGGGCCACCTTATCCCACGAGGTCCAACTATTTATGCGCCCTAAGCTCAAGGTGTCGACCCTCTTCCTGGACATTAAAGGAGGCTTCGACAATGTCTCGGCCCTGACGCTTTGCGACAGATTCGCTACTAAGGCGGTCAACCCTTACATGGTCTCGTGGGTAAGGTCTTTCCTCCACGGCCGCACCTGCCGCCTGATTTTTCAGGGCGAGCCTCAGGTATTCTCTCAGGTCTCGGTCCGTACCCCCCAGGGGTCCCCAATCTCCCCCCTGCTCTTTGTGATTTACGTATCCACCTTACATTTCCCGGTCCCTAGGGGGCTAATCCTCTCCTACGTCGACGACTTCGCGGTCACGGTAGCCACGGCCTCTTACCGTAGAAACATTCAGAGACTGCAGGGTATCACCAAAATCCTGCAGAGGAGGGCCAGCAGGCTTGGTGTTTCCTTCTCAATCCCGCAGACAGAACTGATGCACTGGGAGACCCCCTCGCAGAAGGTCCCCCCACCTCCAATCCCGGTCCTGTTAGATGACCTTGTCTTCCGCCCCTCTAAACTGGTACGCTGGCTGGGGTACTGGTTCGAACTATCCTCAACCTCAGGCACAAGAGGCACAACGGCCCACTTCATTAGGAGACTCGGCCTGGCTCAGGGCGCCTTCGCAACAATCAAAAGGCTATCAAGGCCCGGTAAAGGCCTTCCACCTTTCCTCTGCCACCGGCTNTTAGGAGACTCGGCCTGGCTCAGGGCGCCTTCGCAACAATCAAAAGGCTATCAAGGCCCGGTAAAGGCCTTCCACCTTTCCTCTGCCACCGGCTGGCAACATCCTTAGTCTCCCCAATCCTCTTCTACGGCGCGGATCTCTTCTCCCCAAGCCTCACCCTCGTGGACCGCATGTCCGTCTTCTGGAGGCCAGTCCAGAGATGGGTCACGAACTGTTTCTCCTCAACTCCAGTCGGCGCGCTTGCTTGCGAGTTGGCCCTGCCTCCCATGCCCCTCCTGATTCGTCACCGCCAGAGGCTTGCAGCTATAAGACTAGTCTGCCTCCCCCCCGAGGCGAACCCAGCAACTGCCAGGCTCCACCCCACGTTCCCGACCTCGTCCCCGTTCAGGGCCCCCGACAATCACCGCCACCACACGCGAGGCCTCACATCGGTCTATGCCCCCCTCTCATGGAGAACAGCAGTCCCCTCCCCACCCATAAGAAAACACCTTCCGATCGATGAGATCGCCCATCGTACACTTATGTTCATCCCCGCCTCCGGACCGTTACCGGTGGCCTCCCCCGACCTCCTCCCGCCTGCCTGTCTTCCCATCAGGGAAGGTACCCCCTCTTACATATCGATCAAGTTGAGAATTAGGTCTACGTTAATCAAAGAATGGAATGACGAGTTCCCCCCTCTACCAACCTACCCATAACCCGTGCCACTAGTACCCCACCCCTTCATGAGGCTCAGCAGGTTCATAGCGGGGAGGATCCACCAAATGCGTGCAGGCAAAAGCTACGTCGCAGCCCACCCATCATGGTTCGCAGAAAACCCCTCTCCACTCTGCCCCCTTGGCGAGGAAGACGAAGAGGATTTCAACCACGCCATCCTGACCTGCGACTCCCGCAGGGTACCTCGTGAGCGCCACCTTCAGAGGCTCACTTCGTTAGATGGGGACAGCCCACTCTGGTCCACACCCTCCGCTCTCAAATCTCTCGCAAGGTACATAAACGTTAAGGCGACTGGTTTTCCCCCCTATATGCCCCCAGCGGAATGGGACACCGAACACCCTCCGGACGCAGACGCGTCTGCGTTACCGATTCATGGCTTTGTTCCCTGAAGGGGATTTGCTTTTCTTCCCCTTAACTTTTCTAGGCTGCTAGGGAGTAATTTTTCGTCATGATTATGCTATTTCTTGTTTTATTTTCTTAGGAATTTTGTGGCGGCTATCAGACACACCGTGGAGGGTTTTATGGTTTGGTGCGGTTATTTCCTTTGTAACTGCGAGTTTTTGAAATTAAGGTTTTTCTTTATGCCATAGCTAGCGCTGCATGCAAGTTCTCGTACCGTAAACAAAGAATATATGAAGATAAAAAAAAAAAAAAGATAAAAAAGACCCTGTAGATAGACGGACTTCGCTCATGCCATCCTACACTGCGAGTCTTGCAAAGAGCCGCGTGAGCGCCACCTCCGGAGGCTCACGGACATCGGCTGAGATAGCTAACTATGGACCAACAAAGACTCCTTCTGCTCCTTGGCGAAGTACCTCAATGTCACCGCCCCAGGCTTTCCCCCCGGCATGCCGCCTGCAGACTAGGATCCTGCCTCTGAGACTGCTCCCACGACATCGGGCTTCTAATTCATGGCTTCAGGGCTTGAGTTGCGACACTTACCTCATGATCTGATTCGCCCGCAGTTTAATGCCTTCCGGGTTGCCGGGTGGATTTATTTTTTGTTATGATTTTTGTGTTTGTTTCGTTTAGTTCCTTGGGATTTCGTGACAGCTATTGGACACTTTTCGAGGGATTTCACATTATCGTGCGAGTTTATTCCCTTGTTATTGCAGAACTAAGATTGAGATTTTGTTTATGCCATAGCTAGCACTGCATGCAAGTTCTTGTACCGTAAACAATGAATACATGATGATAAAAAAAAAAAAAAAGAAAAACAAAAAAAAGACGGTGTAGATAGACCATGCCACACTTCCACTATTTCCCCCCCCTACATTTTTACCTGGTCTTCAATCCCATTAGCATCCCGTGTACCCATAGGTCCTTGGTATCCTAAAGGCCCTCAGGCCAAGGCCTCCCTGTCACAACAGGAATGGCTTCAGTTCCCCTTCCCCCCTCTGAACACTCCTCTGTGTCGGGAGTCCGCCCTCATGTCCCCGTCCTTTTGGAGCTCCTAGAAAGGTCCTTAACGGATGCAGGAATATCCACTCAACCTTTCCCGTCCATCAGTTCTAAGGAGCTTAACGTCCTCTCTCCTAGGGAGGCTGTCATCCTCCCCCTCCTCTGTACCTCCCTTCTGGTATCAAGGTCCTTGTTTTCTCAAAACGGGGAACTGGCGCTCAAAATGGCTCACTTTTCGAGACAAGTTGATGAACTCTTCTCCACTCTGGAGAAACAACAACCCCCTCCTGCTCTCTACACCCAGGATGACACTACAGCAGCGTCACCCTCCACCATTAACCTGTCTGTTAGAGACCTAGCATCCTGGCTAACCACCCCTGTCCCCCAACGAACACAGCACCAAGAGCCCCTATGCCAACACCCCGCGCCTGTGCCACCTGGCATTAATACTGCTCGCGAGGCTCCTTCCTGACAGGGTAAAGAGAGGGCCACGTCCCCCCTCCCTACCGTAGCCGTCACTAAAGAGCTGACCCCCCTTTATGAGAGTGGTAGCGACATGGACATCCCCTACTACAGCTCGAAAGACTACAAATTGTATGACAACAAGGCCACATATATGCCAAAGTTCCCGCGCTCCTGGGAGGCACCGATACAGAGGGAAGGGTGGCACCCCCCCCTCTTGGAGTTGCACCCTGTTGCGCACCTGTCGGCTCAGTCGGGCGCCCCCTCATACACCGTGGCCGCTTCCACTGGACAGAAGAAAAAAGGGAAAGCGTGTAGAGCAAAAAATGCTCCATCAACTGCTCAGGTAGTGTCAGGCTCAGCCCCTACAGCCCCCTCAAAAGGTCCGCGGAGCCTCCCAGCCACTGCGAGATGCCTCTTCGCCCCTCGGTCCTCCTACTGTCCGTACTTGCTGTCTAATCATTTAGCTGCCGCCTTCCCAGACATTGCCGCCTCTGGTCTTCAACAGGAGGACTGTACCCTACCTCTATCCTTCTCTGCCCTAGTCAACAATAGAGGAGCAGTCACCCTTCTTGCCCTCTCCCCATTCATCCCCTCTACCGCATATGCCCCCTACTACAATGCACTCGTGGCTAAGTTGAATCAGTCCTTTCCGACCCATAATGCTCTATGGCTTTCTTTCTACCCTGCCCCCAATGACGTCCAACTCGCAATACACTCCCTCCCAATCACATACCTCCTGGACGACAACGAAGACCTCCTACAGTCCCTCTGCAACATCATCTTTAATGTCAAGAATGTCCCAGTCCTCTCCGCCTGCTTCTGGATTCCCGATCACGACTCCAGAATCGTCCAAATAGCGACCTCTATGGTTGTAACAGTTGCGCCCGAAAATGAGGCCACAATGTGGGGCATCACTGACCTTTTCTCTTCTCGGCCTAAGATCGAGAAAGCATACTTGGCTAACAGCGTCACTCAATGCTGTAACTGCTGGGAATACGCACACCATTCGGCTAGATGCAAGATTGACCATCCGGTATGTTCAAACTGCGCCCTCTTTTACAGAAAGCAGGCAAAGGGATGCAAGAACCCCACCTGCCCTAGGGGCGGTAACCTCAGAGCAGTGGTCGACTGCTGTCCAACCTCTCCCCAATGTGGGTGGTCTGTGAGGTCCAGCACTCGGCTTTCGCTCGCGAACGCCCATCGTGACCTCCCCCCCTCCTTCCCACCGGGAGTCCCCTGTTCTGCCGAGTGCGGAAGCTATGGAGATGTCTAATGACCCCAGTGATGGCCCTTCAACTGGTGCATGACCCCTCCTACCCCCCTTCGATCCTGAAACACCCCACCCTAGGGGTGGTCACGCTCCTCCAACATGTCCCCTATTCGAAACCAAAGCCCCCAGGAGGTGCCCCGCCAAATCCTGTATGGCAGGAATCTCCCACTCCTTTCCTCCAGCCTGAGACGGCGGAAGGTGTGTAATGGTTGGTCACACCTCTCCTGTGAGTTCCGTACTGGAGGCGGACTCTTATAATCCAATATCCGTTCTCCAACACAACTGCTTGGGAAGCTGGGATGTGTATCTTTACCTTTTTAATTTGTTTTCTCTCTTGGATATTCCCCCTACCCTCATTGCCATTCAAGACCACCCCTATACAGAAATAGACCTCCGTCATTCGCCGGATTCAAACCCTTTTTACCATCCTGCCCTAGTGGCGGCAAGCCTGGAGTGGCCTACTACCTTCACCTTTCCACGACTTAACAGTTTTCAGTCCTCCCGGTCTTTTCGCAGGCAAGGGACTGGATGGCGGTTGACTTCTACTCATCTGTTGATTTCTTTGATTCCTTTGTCACCAAAATCCGGGTTGTAAACCTCTATAGCACATGGGATGGCTCCCCCTTTTGCCGAAATATCCCTCCAGAGATTGCATTCTATCACACCGCTATGCCAACACCGGTTATTGCAGATTTTAACTTCCACCAACACTCGGCGGACCCTGGTCAGGTTTTTTCAGTTTCGGAACTCAGTGCCCCCACCCCTTTTTTTGCAAGGGCCGCAGAGGAGGGTTTCTGCCTGTTGAACGCCCTTGGTACCCTCACCTACTTCCTCTTGCATCCCAAGCTATGCCCCTCGGTAATAGACCTAGCCTTTCCCAATGCCACCCTGTCCCCCCACTTCCAGTCATGGGATATGCCCCTCCCCCCATCAGTATCCAACCACATTCCAATTCTTTTAACCTTGTTAGAGCCTCTGGCTCGCCCACCCACTGCTCCCCAAGCATGGACAAAGCCAGACTAGCTTTCACTTGTGGAAGAAACTAAAGCCAAGAGATTCCACCTCCCCCCCCTCTCCCGCCACCACATACATTCTCCACCTGGTTCGACACAGCCCTTGGCAGGCTTAGAGCCATCCCCCAGCGCCACACCCACGACAAAAGGCTCTCTCACATGTCCAAACCATGGTGGACCCCTAACCGGACGGTACTGAGATCTCGCTTTCATTCAACAGTCTGGTTGACACAACAGGACCCCCTCCCCTCATCGAAGCAGCAGTCCAAAAATGCGTAGCTTCTATACTCCAAGGCTATAAGAAAAGCAAAAACCGAGTATTGGAAGAACTTCCTGAAAACAGCCACCCCACACACACTCTGGACCGTGAGGGGCTACGCCTTCGGTAGACCCCCAGACAGATTCCCACAGATACCCAGGGCTCACAACCCCACGGACATAATCAAAGTCCTTCTTTCACATTTCTTTCCTGAAAAACAGTCTTCAAGCACACCAGCCATCCTACGGGTGTTGAGAGGTATTTCACCGCTGTTGGCGGAGTAGATAACAGTTGCCCTCCGCAACTCCTCCTCATACTCTGCCCCCAGAGCGGACCAGATTCTGTACTCTCTCTGGAAGAGGGTCCACTCTTTGAACCCCAACATCCAGACCTCCATCCTCAACTCCCTTGTTCGGTACAGACACTACTCTCCCACCGTGAAGAAAGCCATCGGCATTGTATTGCATAAGCCGGTGAAGCCATCCGATGGCACTCTAGCCTCATTCCGTATCATTGTCCTGCTGGAAACTGTTTCCAAGATTCTTGAAAGGGTCATGGCAACCCATCTCCCTGAGCTGGCCCACTTCTAGGCCTCCTGTCCTTCCACGAAACCGGATCCCTCCCCAGTTGGAGTACCTTTGACGTAGCAGCAACCCTCACCCATGGGGTTCAGCTTTTTATGTACCCCAAACTCAAGGTCTCAACCCTTTTCCTCCACATCAAGGGTGGTTTCCACAATTTCTCGGCCCCCTTACTTTGCAGCAGGCTTGCAACTAGGGCAGTCAAGCCATACTTGGTCCCGTGGATAAGGTTCTTCCTCCACGGATGCTCCTGCCGCATGGTCTTCCCGGGGGCCCCCCAGGTCTTCTCTCCAGTCTCGGTTGGTACTCACCAAGGCTCTCCGATCTGCCCCCTCCTGTTCATTATCTATGTATCGTCCCTCCACTTCCCTGTCCCTCGTGGCCTCATCCTCTCCTATGTGGACGACTTCATGGTCATGGTCGCCTCTGGTTCGTATCACAGGAACATCCCGAGGTTGCAAGAAATCACCAACATTCTCCCGACGATGGCTCGTAGGCTGGGGGTGGCCTTCTCCATTCCGTAGACCGAGCTTATGCACTGTGCGACACCTGAGCAAAAGAGTCCCTCCCCCCATGATTCCCGTCTTGATAGACGGTTACCTCTTTTGTCTCTCCAAGCATATACGCTGGCTTGGATACTAGTTTGAGCCCTTGTCCACCTCCTGCATCAAAGGTACCACCTCACACTTCACAAGAAGGCTCGGCCAGACCCAAGGGGCCTTCGCAATGATCAATGGACGCGCCAGGCCCGGTAAGTGTCTCCCTCCCTTTCCCTGCCATCGCCTCGCATCCTTTATCATCTCCCCGATCCTCCTTTATAGAGCAGACCTCTTCTCCCCATGTCTCACCCTCTTAGACCAGATGTCCATCTTTTGGAGATCTGTCCTGGAGTGTGTGATGAACTGCTTTGCTTCAACTCCTGCTGGCATCTTGGCATGTGACTCAGCTCTCCCCCCCTTCCCTACATTAGTACCCTACTGATAACAGTTGGCTGCTGTTCGGCTGGTATGCCTCTCCCCCGTGGCCAACCTGGTGACTGCTAGGCTCCATCCATCCTTTCCCACATCCTCCCGCTTCTGGGCACTGGAGGACCACTGTCATTTGACCTGGTACCGGATGTCCATCTATGCCCCTCTCCTCTGGAAGACGCCGCATGCCTGCCCCCCTATAAGCAAGCACCTTCCAATAGACGCGATTGCACACTGCACTGTTCCTTTCATTGACACCACAGGCCGCATTCCAGTGGCCTCACCCGACCTTCTTCCTCCTGACCAACTCCTTCTAAGAGCGGGGATCCCATCCTACCAGTCAGTCAAGGCACGACTGAGAGCTGCACTCACGAGAGACTGGGCCGCCCAGTTCCCCCCCCCACCCTACTACCAATACTCTGCGTCCCTCGTGCCCCACCTTCTCATAGTTCTGGAGAGGTTTATAGCTGGGAGGATCCACCAGATGCCCTCAGGCAAGAGCTATCTCACTGCCCACCCCTCCTGGTTTACTGACTACCCCTACCTCCTCTACTCCTACTATGAAGAAGATGAGGAAGACTTTGCTCATGCCATGCTATACGGCAAGTCTGGCAAAGAACCTCGTGAGCGCCAGCTCCGGGGGCTCAAAGACATCAGCAGAGACAGCCTACTACGGACTGACACAGACACCCTCCACTCCCTGGCATGCTACCTCAACATGACCACCACTTGGTTTCCCCCTGGCATACCGCCTCCATGCTGGAACCCCCTGCCCAAACCCGCTCCCAGCAGTACAGAACTTCCAATCCATGGTTTCAGGCCCTGAAGCGTAACATCCACCTCTTGCTTTGATCCATACGACGTTTGCAGTTGTCTCTGTTTTGGTGGTTGGATTTATTTATTTTTCGTTGTGATTGGTGTACTTTGCTGCTTGAGTTCCTTGCGATTTCATGTTGGCTATCGGACACTTTTAGGGGGTGTTCCTTTTATATTTTTAGTGCAAGTTTTTCATTTGTGCCTGCAACTTTAAGATTCATGTTTTGTTTATGCCATAGCTAGCGCTGCATGCAAGTTCTTTTACCGTAAACAATGAATACATCATGATAAAAAAAAAGTAGAAATTATAAAAAATAAAAAAAAGAGTAAAAAAAGAAGAGCGAGTGGATAGACCCCGCCCCCGCATGGACGAAGACTGACTGGCTTTCTCTTCAGGAAAAAATCAAAGCCATGATTTTTGACCACCCTCCCCCTCTCCCGACACCCTGCACATTCTCCACCTGGTTCGACACGGCCCTTGGCAGACTGATGGCTGTGCGCAGACTTCCCACCCCGGATAAGAGGCCTCCCAGCAGGTCCAAACCATGGTGGACCCCCAACCTCATGGCACAGAGATCAGCCTTCTACTCGACAGTTCTAGTGGCATAGCGGGACCCACCCCTCTCATGATAGCAACAGTGTAAAGAGCCACAGCTTCTACACTTCAAGGCCATAAAGAAGGCCAAGACTGTATATTGGAATAATTTCCTGAAATCCGCCATCCCACACAAACTCTGGACCGCGAAGCGCTACACTTTCAGCAGACCCCCAGATAGGTTCCCACAAATACCCAGGGCTGATAGCCCCACGGATATAAACAAAGCCCTTCTTTCCCATTTCTTGCCTGCAAAGCAGTCCTGAAACCCAGCAGCCATTTTATGAGAGTTCAGGGATGTTCCACTGCTGTCGGCTGAGGCGATAACAGTTGTCTTCCGGAACTCGTCCTCATTCTCTACCCCTGGCCCAGACCAGATTCCATAATCTGTTGGGAAGAGAGTGGATTCTGTGAACCCTAGTATCCTGATATCTATCCACGGCCCCCTTGTTCGGTACAGGCAGCATCCCCCTTTCCTGAGGAAAGCCTGCGGCATTGTGTTAGATAAGCCAGGGAAACCCTCCTTTGACAGGCCAGTCTCGTTCTGCATCATCGTTCTACTGGAAACTGTCTCTAATATTCTTAAGAGGATTCTGGCAACCTGTCGTTCGGTGCTAGCACACTTCCTGGGCCTACTGTTCCCCCACCAAACTGAATCCCTCTCGCATCTGAGTACCTTCAACAGAGCGGCGACCCTCTCCCATGGGGTTCAACTTCTTATACGCCCAAGCTCCAAGTCTCAATCCTCTTCCTTGACATCAAGGGTGGTTTCGACAACGTCTCGGCCCCCTTAGTTTATGACAGGCTTGCCACCAAGGCAGTCAACCTCTACATGGTCTCATGGATTAGGTCCTTCCTCCACAGACAGTCCTGCCACCTGGCTTTCCAGTGGGCCCCCCAAATATTGTCTCCAGTCTCAGTTGGCATGCCCCAGGGCTGTCCAATGGCGGTGCTACTGTTCATTATCTACATCTCATCCCGTCACTTCCCGGGCTCTTGGGACCTCAACCTCTGCTACGTGAACAATTTTCCGATGATGGTCCCCTTCGGTTCATATCGGAGAAATGTCCGCAGACTACAGGACATCACCAGCATTCTCCCAACTCAGTCCAGTAAGCTCAGAATGGCCTTCTCGATCTCGAAGACAGAACTCATGTACTGGGTGACTCCAGCACAGAAGGTCCATCCTCCTGTGATCCCAGTCTTGATAGACAGCTACCTCTTCCACCCCTCCAAACTTATATACTGGCTGGGATATTGGTTCAAGCCCTCAACCACCTCCTATACTAAAGGCACCACCTCACATTTCACGAAATGATGGAGCTTGGCCCAGGGGGCCTCCTCCCCTTCCTCCGCCATCGTCTGGCATACACCTTAATCTCCCCGATCATCCTCTATGCAGTGTGCCTTATCTCACTAAGCCTCGCCCTCCTGGACCGAATATCTGTCGCTTGGAGAACTGTCCAGAGGTGGGTAACAAACTGCTTTTCTTCAACCCCGGTTGGCATCCTGGCAAATGAATAGGCTCTCCCCCCCCACCTACTATTAGTCCTCCACCGACAATAACTGGCTACCATCCAACTGGTATGCCTCCCTCTCGAGACCAAACCTGGTGACTGCGAGGCTTCACCAGTCCTTTCCCATGTCCTCCCCTTTCCGGGTGCTGGAGGACCACTATCACTTCATAAGAGGCCTGACGTCCATCTATGCACCTCTCCTTGAGAAGACCCCTCTCCCTACCCTCCTATAGGAAAGCACCTTCCGCTAGATGCGATTGCACACAGTACTCTACTATTTATTAACATCTCAGGTCCTCTCCAAGTGGCCTTACCCGACCTTCTTCCTCATAACATACTCCCTCTGACAGAGGGGATCTCTTCCTATCAGTCAATCAAGACCAGTGTAAGAGCTGTACTCACCAAGGATTGGGCTGTCCAGTTCCCCCCCTTACCCGGTTTCCAATACATGGCAAGCCGCTTGCCCTACCCCTTTAGGGGCCTTGGGAGGTTTATTGCAGGCAGGATACACCAGATGCACATGGGCAAGAGTTACCTTGCTGGCCACCCTCTCCAGGTTCATGGAGAACATCTCTCCCCTCTGCCACCATTGCAAGGAAGACAATGAGAACTTCCCTCACGCCATCCTATACTGTGAGTCTCACAAGGAGCCTCATTAGTGCTACCTGTGGAGGCTCACAGACATTGTTTGTAACAGCGCACTATGGACCGATACAAATGCCCTCCAGTCCATGGCAAGGTACCTCAATGTAACCGCCACAGGCTTTCCCCCCAGCAGGCTGCCTGTGTGCTGGGACCCTCCTCGAACACCCACTCGCCAATGCACGGAGCTCCTGATCCATTGCTTCAGGCCCTAAAGCGTGATGCCCACCACCTACTTTGATCTGCCCAAAGAGAGCTTTTGTTCTTATATTTCATTACTGGTTGATTATACTTTTCAATGCGATTTTTGTATTTTCTTGCTTTAGTTCCGTGGGATTTCGTGTCGGCTATCGGACACTACTAGGAGGATTTTAAATTTTGGTCTGAACTTTTCCTTTGTGCTTGCGATTTTTGAGATTGAGGTTTTGTTTATGCCATACCTAGCACTGCATGCAAGTTCTTGTACCATAAACAATGAATACATGATGATAAGAAAAAAATAGAGAAAAAAAAAGACCGAGTAGATAGAAATTCTCCACCTCCTCTATTTACCACGCGCTTGAAATTAACCCTCAACGCTTGGAATCTGGTGAACCTTCCGCCCCCCCCCTCTCCTCCCATGATGGCTTCGGCCTAGGAGTGGCAGTCATCCACCACCTGCCACTGCCCTCCTTTCCTTTTTCACGAGTTGCGGCTTTCCTCCATCTGGGTTCCGGTATGCCTTTCGCGCTGCCCATCGCCACCCATTTCCTCCCTTAGCAGGACCCCTCCCCACGGTTGGTGACTGGTCACTTCTCATGCTGCAGACGGCAAGGAACATGGTTTGTAGTATGCGAGAACTCTTTAATAGACCCTCATGTCGATTTCGCTTCTCCCCACAGTTGGCTTAAGTGGTAGTATCCCATCCACTAAGTGACACTATCTCACATAGAACAAGGGACTACATAACAGATGCAGTAAGATCGCTTACCTTCCGCCCCAGGAGACTGCCTAGACAGACAGGAACCTAATTACTGATAGTTGATACGGTCGCGTTCGGTTTCAATCCTGACCTGACAGTTAGATCAGCATCCAGCATAGAGCTATACCATCGCTCCGCTTGCATCCTACTGCTACACCGCCTTACCTCACTACCCGTCGGGCATCTCCACCTGGCTAACTGCTCTGGATGGCCCTAGTCCCTGTACTCAGCCATGGGTTCTCTTTTCCATGGCCTGGGCCTTCGTCTCTTTGGTTCCCCTTCCACTTTGTCGGGTATATCGCTTAGCCATAGACATTTCATGTCATATGTAGCACTGATGCGGCCGCATTAAGACTGTTTTGGGCAGCTCTTGCTATGGGGTTAGACCACTGTTGGCAAGTGGGGTTTCTTTTGTTTTGATGGGCTTGGGTGGATTTCTTTTATAGTCTTTACTGTTCATGTATACTACAAGTTGCAGGGCAGGGGAGTTCTTTCGACTGCGCAGGGTTTGGGCCAGGGGTGACATGTTCCCGGGGTTTCAGTCCTGTCTGCCAGTGCACTTTCCTGCTCGGGCTTACTGAAGGTTTTTACTCTGGCTGTTTCAGGCTTGTGTAGGGGGGAGGTTTATGTGTCTGCCATATCTTGTGCTGCATGGGGACGGTGTACCTTAAACAAAGAATAAAATTGATGATAACAAAAAAAAAAAAAGCAATTACTGCATAGATAGGCCCTCCACAGATGCTCCTGCCACCTGGTCTTCCAGGGGCCCCCCAGACCTTCTCCTCAGTCTTGGTTGGCACTCCCCATAGCTCTCCGATCTGCCCACTCCTCGTCAATATCTACCCCTCGTCGCTTTACTTCCCAGTCACTCGGGGCCTCACCCAGTCCTATCTGGTCGACTTCGCCATCACTATCACCTCAGGTTTGTACTGGAGGAATATCCAGAGACTGCGGGGTATGACCAGCATTCTTCAGGTAAAGGCCGGTAGGCTGGAGCGGGCCTTCTCGATCTCGAAGACAGAACTCATGCTCTGGGTGACCCCTGCGCTGAAGGTCCCACCTCCCACGATCCAAGTCTTGTTAGATGGTCACCTCTTTCGTCCCTCTAAGCTGATAGGTATGCTCGGGTATTGGTTTGCGCCCACACACACCTCCTGCACTAAAGATGCCACCTCACATTTTATAAGAAGACGCGCCCGGGCTCACGGGGACTTTGCCACAATCCAGGGACTCGCCAGCCCTGGAAAGGGTCTACCCGTCTTCCTTGGCCATTGTCTGGTATCCTCCCTGATCTCACCATTCCTTCTCTTTGAAATGGACCTCTTCATATCAAGCCTCACCCTTCTGGAACATACATTCGCCTTCTGGAGAACTGTCCAGTGGTGGGTGACAAACTGGTTCTCTTCAACCCCAATTGGCATCATGGCATGTGAACTGGCTCTTTCCCCCCTCCTGGTACTGGTCCTCCATGGACAACAACTGGCTGCTGTCGGACTAGTGAGCCTCCCCCTGGAGACAAACCCGGTGACTGCGTAGCTCCACACGTCCTTTCCTATATCCACCGTCTTCCGGCCCCAGAAGGACCACTGTCACTACACCAGGGACCAGACGTCCTTCTACACCTGTCTCCTTTAGGAATACTCACATCCCTGCCTCCCTATGAAAAAGCACCTTCTGCTGTACACGATTGGACCCCGCACTCTCCCATTCATTGAAATCTCAGACCCCATGGCATTGGCCTCACCTGACCTTATTCCTCCGGACCAGCTCCCCCTGAGAGAGGGGATCCCGTCCTACCTGTCAATCAAGACAAGATTGAGAGTTGCACTTGTGAAGCATTGGGCCACCCAGTTACCCCCCCCATCCTATTACCAACATGCTGCAACACTCTCGCCCCACCTGTTTGTGGGCCTGAAAAGGTTTATCGCAGGCAGGATCCACTAGATGCGCTTGGGTAAGAGTTACCTCACTGCCCACCCCTCCTGGTTCATGGACAGCTCCTTTCCCCTCTGCATGCACTGCGAGGAGGATGAGGAGCACTTTGCTCATGCCATCCTGTACTGCGTGTCTCGCAAAGAACCTCCTGAGCGCCACCCCCAAGGACTTACAGACATTGACAGAAACAGCCCACTATTGACCAACATAAACGTGCTCCTCTCCCTGGCGAGGTACCTCAACGTAAACGCCACAGGCTTTCCCTTTAGCATGCCACCAGAGTGCTAGGGCCACCCACTAGAGTCCTCTCACCAATGCATGGAGCTCCCGATCCATGGTTTCAAGCCCTAAAGCGCGAGGCCCACCACTTGCTTTGATCTGCCTAAAAAGAGTTTTCGTTTCTGCTTTTGCGTGGTTGGGTTTATTTTCTGTTAGGATTTTGGTATTTTTCGCTTTGGTTCCTTGGGATTTAGAGTCGGGTATCGGACACTACTAGGATGATTTTATATTTTGGTACAAGTTTGTCCTTTTTGCTTGCGACTTTTTGAGATTAACGTTTTGTTTATGCTATAGCTAGCACTGCATGCAAGTTCTCATACAGTAAACAATTAATACAAGATGATAAAAAAAAAGACAAAAAAAACAGAAAGAAAAAAAGACCACGTAGATAGGCAATCCTGTATCTCCGCTATTTTCCTCATGCTTGAAATCAATCCTGACCACTTGGGAGTTCATGAACTATCAACCCCCCCCCTCTGCTCCCACGATGGCTTGGGCCTAGGGGTGATGGCCATCCACCTCCCCTCACTGTCTTCTTCCGCCTTTTCATGAATTGAGGCTTTCCTCCCTCTGGGTTCTGGTATACCTTTCACGCAGCCCATTCCAGCCCTGCTGCTCACTCAGCGAGGCCCCTCTCCACTGTCGGCGACAGTTCTCTTCCCATGCTTCCCACGGCTAGGAACATGGTTTGTGGTACGCAGGAACTTTACAACAGGCCCTCAGGTCGATCTCGCTCCTCCTCATGGTTTGCTTAAGCCGTAGTATGAACTCTACTAAGTGAGGCTATCTCACGCAGAACAAGGGACTACATGAGTGACATGCTAAGATCACTTGCCTTATGCCTCTGAGTACTGAGCAGAAATACAAGAACACAATTTCCGATAGTTGACACAATCGCGCTCGGTTTCTGGCCTGTCTCGACAGGTGGATTGGCTTGCACTCTACTGCTTCATCCTCACTCAGCTTGCACCCTACTGCTATACCACAATACTGCAATGCCCCACGGGTGCCTCAACCGGGCTTACCGGTCTGCATTGCACTTGTCCCTATATCTTGTCACGGGTCCAGTCTTCTACAGCTTGGGCTTCTCTCTTCTGTCCCCATACACCTTTGCCGGGTATATCTCTTCGCTGTAGACATTTATTGTCAGAGGTAGCACTGTTTGTTCTGGGTTAAGGCTGTTTGGAGTGGTTCTTGCCAAGGGGTTGGGCCACTGTCTGCGGCAGGGTTTATTTTGTTTTAAGGGCCTTGTGTGGCTTTCTTTTACAATCTTTACTGTTTGTGTATACTACAAGGTGTGGGACAGGGGAGCTTTTTCGACTGCGCGAGGTTTGGGTTGGGGGTGTCATGTTCCATGGTTTAGGTCCTGTCTGCCAGTGCGCGTTGCTGTTTGGATTTCATTTATGGTTTTTCTTCGGGCTGCTTCGAGCTGATATAGGGGGGGAGGTTTATATATCTGCTATAGTTTGCACTGCATGCGGACGGTGTATCTTAAACACAGGATAAAATTGATGATAAAAAAAGAAAAGATGCAAAAAAGACTCCATAAATTAGCCATACTCAGTCTCCTCTATTTTCCTTGTGCATGAAATCAACCCTCCATGCTTGCACTTCACCAACCATCCACCCCCCCTCTCCTCCTGCGATGACCTTGGCCTAGGAGTTACAGGCATTGCCATCCTCTCTTTACTGCCCTCTTCTGCTTTTCTACGCATCAGTGCTTTCCTTCATCAAGGTACCAGTATGCCTCTCGTACTTCCTGTTATCGCCCCTTTCCTCACTTAGCCAGGCCCCTCCTCCAGGTTGCCAACAGCTTGCTTCCCATGTTTCAGACAGGGGGGAATATGGTTTGCAGTATACAAGAACTCGTCAACAGGCCCACAGGTCGATCTCGCCCCTCCCCATAGTCACCTCAAGCGGTAGTATCCCATCTACTAACTCACGCTCTCTCTCGCAGAACCAGTGTCTACATGAGAGATGTGGTAAAATTGCTTACAGTCTGCCACCGGGGACTGCCTAGTAAGACACGACCACGATTACCATGAGTTGATATGGTCGCTCTCAGTTTTCCCACTGTTTTGGCGGTTGGATCAGCTTGTACTCTACTGCTATACCCTCCTCGGCTTGCAACCTACTACTTCATCCTCTCTTGCCGTACCCACAAGCTACTCCTTCTCCCGGTTGCATTGCGTTTTGCGATAACACCTACTGTTTCTGCTACTAGCGTCTATATCTCGCTTGATTGATGTGGGATTCTGCTTTGCGAGCTTTTCTTTGGCTTTTGTTGAGATGTCTTGTATGGTTACCTTACTACGTTTCCCTCTTTCATCTTTAGTTTTGTTTTTCGTATGCTCCATGTTCACTTGCGAGGTGGGTATGGGCTTTTCTTTTATTGCGATGGGTGGTTAGGCCAATACCAGATGGTCTTGGAGATACTGTTGGGTGTGGTGGTGGGAGGAATGGGAATTGTTTGCACTATAGCGAGCACTGCATGCGAGTTCTTGTACCCTAAATGACAATGAATATATGATGACAAAAAAACAGAAAAAAGAAAAAGAAAAGACAAAGAGAAAAATAGACCGTGTAGATAGGCTGTTCATACATCATTCTACGTTATTTCCTCACTTATTACTTAATGCTTTTACAAATATAAAACCTTGATGCTCTTTACGAATTACCCATACGAGACGAGAACTCTACTATATGAGCAGAGATCAAGAGAGAGTATAATAGGTGATAAGGATCAGAGACAAGAGTGTCTCTCCTACAGTATAGTTGGCATCTGCCCAAGAGTTATCTACGAGAGAAATGAGAGAAGCATTGTCAGTCCCGTTGCTGAGAACTGATAGCGCTTATAGATCGTCACATTACCAAGCATCACATATAGCAATGCTCAGACGGTACCAAGATGGACTACACCTTCAAAGATTTTTGACTCGAGCTATGCAAAATAGAGGACCAATTACAGAGAACAGTATCAACACTCGGATGAATACCAAGCCTGATAACACCAGAGGAACAATTGAGTTATGAGCATTCGAGCTTTGAAGAAGGTACAGACAAATCAATGGAAGCATCAGGATCCACAAGTGGAGATGGAGCAGGCTCCAAAGCGCACCCAGCTTCTGAACTCTGCCAAAAACAAACAGAACAAATCATCTGACTGATAGAAAGACAATGACCACAGGTGAAGTAACCAGAAACAGAGCGTGGAAACAGACACCAACTCCGAAGTTCATCCACTCTATTGACAAATTACTTGGGAGCTACGGATTGGTAAGAGGAACATGACCCGGAAATGATCGTTTATGTTTCGAGTCTGCTAAGCAGAGATGCAAGCAAGTGGCTCATACCATACATATAAGGCAACGAACCAACAGAATGGAGGAGCTGGCACGACTTCAAGGAAGTGATCAAAAAGCAGTTTGGAGAAGTAGACCCAATTGGTGTGGCTGGGATTCACCTAATGAACATGGAGCAAGGATCCCGAGCCATGATGGAATACTGGCAGGAGTTTAGGCTGTACCAAACGGAAGCACTCATGGATGATGCAATATCATAACAATGCCTATAGGCAGGCATGTCAGAAATGCTGCAAAAGTAATTTTAGCATTACAACTCGCAAGTTAACACTGTCATAGAACTGGCAGCCTGGCCCACCCAGAAGGAAACTTGGCTAGAAATCCTGAATAACTTAAAAAACAAAAACCGTGTAAAAATAAAGGAAACTTCTACACTGCAGAATACGGACGGAACATTCAGATCGGTACCCCCAGCTTACGATGGCAGTTTCAAACCCACTATTGATTGAGCATTGGAAATGAACAAGTGCCAAAGACATCAATCCCTCAACCTATCCAACGTGGAATGAAAAAGTGTAGACATCAAAATCTGGGCTCACGAGTTAGAGGAAAGAAATATCGTATCCGACAATGCGGAAACAGATCGGACAACACCGAAAAACTAGTTACACCTACCCAGAGTGACGATTGCATCAAGTAACAGACGAGAACCAACTAGAGGAAGATGACTGTGAACGAGGAATAAGCAGAAAAAAGAATACGGTCCCGAGTCAAGAGATGGTTGGGTAGACAAGAAGGGGAGGAAATCCTGCGGAAGGGAGAGAACAGACATGAACGAAAGAAAAAAGGTCACAATGGTAAACTACTAGACGGCACTATTGGAAAACGAAGGCGATCATGTTATGATCAAGACAATACTATATGACCTACAAAAGAAAGGTACTATGATACACGCGAGACTAGACTCAGCAGCAACAGAGGATTTGAATGACAAACAAATTTGCGCCCAACATCAGTACCCCCTGATACCAACATGCAAGATGAGACAGGTTTGTCTAGCGGATGGAAAACCCTGTACTATTCGACCAATAACCCATACAGTGTAAGTACATATAGACATAGGAAGCCATAGGGAAGAGGAAAACTTCAAAGTAGCGAACTTAAAAAACTATGAGCTTGTGCTAGGGATGTCATGGCTATGACAGCACAACCCGGCGATTGACTGGGACCATAACAAGATTATATTCACTAGCGAATAATGCACAACAGGATGTCTCCACAGTTCGCCTGTTGTAACCGGTACAGGTTACTGGTTTAGCATTTTCAGGTATCAGTTGCTACTGATTGTGTTTTGAAATTGTTTCAGGAAATAAGGTATGCCTCTAGCCTGAGAATATAGGGTTTGATACTCTATACGTTTTATGTTTGGTTATGAGTATCAGTTTGATACTCTATATGTTTTATGTTTTGTTTCTAGTATCAGTTTGATACTTTATATGTTTTATGTTTGGTTTCGTGTATCAGTTTGATACTCTATATGTTTTATGTTTGGTTTCCAGTATATGTTTGATACTCTATATATTTTATGTTTGATTTCAAGTATCGGTTTGATACTCTATATGTTTTATATTTCAAGGCTACCATTTTGGAGTTGTATATTTTATGAGAATAAGGCTCTCAGAAGCCTGAGAAGTGTATTTAAGAACTGCTCTTCTTCACGTTAGAAGCGGCAGACTTTGAAAGACAGAGTTTTGAAAATACTTGGTTGAACAGTTACCTTCTTCAGGACACTTCGAGAATCTTTAGTTTGAGATCCACCAAACATCACTGAGACTTCAGTAGTCACGACATATAATGAAGTCTCTTCAAGAACCTCAGTTTAAGTCTCCGGACTTTGCTTCGCTAGTTACCACCTTCGGTAAAGAACAAAGCCCGTTAACCCTACATTTGCCGTATCTCCCGAGAGGCCGTTATACTCTTTTTGACATCCGCAAGTTATCAAGTGAGAAGGCATTGCAGGACCGAGTAAGGGCGAGGGCCTGCAGAAAGGTTTTCAACAGCACACCAGGGATTCCAAAGGACTGTTCACAACGACTCCAGCGAAGGAACCAGTGACAAGCGACCCAGCTGCCCAGCAGTTAGCAAGAGATGCTGCTGAACAATCAGCAGGAGAATCATGACAACAACCACTACAATGACCAACTACTACCCCCGGAGGGTACCCTGAATCTCCAAGAAAGCCTACAGGAACACAGGCACCTCCAGCACCACAGAGCAACGATCCAGATAGCTTTTATAGCGACCAAGGATCAGATAATATGGCTTCCGAAGCAGGTTCAGCAGGACCAGAAGTGCCAGGACCAGGGGTTCCAAGACTACAAACCCCCAGGCCTAACACAGTCATTACAGCTAAACTCTGCATCAAGGTACCTTCACCTAGTAAGTTTACCGGTAAAGGAGATGACCTTGAAGGAGAAGCGTTCGTTAAATGGTACAACTCAATACAGTTATACCTACGCCTAAATGAGTTGCGACCAAGCGAGGATGGTGGAGGAAACTATTAGATCCTCTATACTGAAGGGCGAGCTTGAGAAGCAGCTTTTCAGGCAGCTGAGTATTCTGGTGAAGCAATGACCAGAAAAGACCTTGTTGGATTCCTGCGAGAAACATTTCAATCCACAAGACAGAAAGGCGATACCTGCCGCAAATTCCATGAAATCACGCAAGTGTATAATGGCAAGATACAAAGAATATCAACTACAGCAACAGACGTGCTGATGTTCCGATCACACCTATCCGCAAACAGCATAAGCGATTATATCTTCATTCAAAAGTTCTTTAAGAGTATGCACCCGAGGCTACGACAAGAAGCAGAATTACAGCATGCAGGAACAGATACCATTATGGCGGTTATACAAAATGTGGAGAGCATAAATGCTACCCTAAAAAGCACAGGTGCTTATGGGAAGAAAAGGTTCGAGAAACCACTAAAATAATTCACTTCCAAACAGGAAGGACGGAAGGACAATCGGAAAACCAGCAATAAGCCCAACTTCAAACCGAAGGAACGAAAAGAAAAGGGTCTTTGCTACACCTGCAGAGGTAAAGGACATCTAGCAAGAGACTGTCCTAGCAAAGATGATAAGGGCAAAGGCAAGGGCAAGACTAAGGTGAAGAAAGAAGTCACATCTAGTAGAGTGGAACAGGAACAACTAGCGGAAGAGGTGTTTATCAATAGTATGGAAATAGAGGAAGATAAGGAAGACATTATCCCAATGGCTGCTAGACCAACAAATGTCAAACCCTATGATGCTCTCAAAGGAACAATGTACATCAATGGCAAAGAAGCCAGAGTCCTGTTTAATACCTGATCAATAGGAGCAAACCTGATGAGTGCAACCTTTGTAACTGCACACGAAATTCCACGTCATGAATACAAGACACCGATCAGAATACATCTAGCGATGAAAGGATCACGATCTGAAGGGCATAAAGAATGTTCAGTCAACATATCAGCAGGGAAATTGAGCGCATCAGAAACCAGGATGTTGGTTGGCAACCTAGCTAAGTACGATGCACTAATAGGAATGCTTTTCCTGGAATAACATCAAGCTCCAATCGACTGTGGCAAATTAGCTATTCTGCTCCCAAAGCAGAATGTCTGAATTGTTTGCACACCTACTAGTGGCATGATCCAAGCAGCAGTGATTAGCACTGAAGATGTCATGAACCAATACCTGGAGGTATTTCCTGAGGAAATACTGGAAAATCTACTACCCCTAAGAAAGATCAATCACAAGATAGAACTACCACCAGGAAAAGAGCAGCGCTCACTACCTACCTACTCAATACCGGAACAATGGGCAACAGACATGAGTATATGGTTGAAAGAGAAAGAGAAAGCAGGAATTATTGCACGGCAAGCAGTTTCTTCGGCAGCTCCAATGTTTGCCCCGGAAAAGAAATATACGAAATGCATGAGACCACTGGCGGACCTCATGGCCAGGAATTTGATAACGATTAAGGATGTTGAAACCATTCCTAACCAAACAAGGATCCTGAATGCTTTAGGAAGGGCAAGATAGCGAAGCAAAATCGACCTTAGTGATGCCTACTTCCAGAGGAGAGTGGAACCAGAGGATCTGAGCAAGAATGCTTTCAAAACACCATTTGGATGCTTTGTTTGTAAAGTAATACTACAAGGAGATATGAATGCTTCAGGAACATTCATGCGCATTGTGTCTAATCTATTCACTGACTACTTAGGACACTTCATGTGTGTATATATTGATGATATAGTCATATTTTCCAATACAGAGTCTGAGCATTGGAAACAAATATTCCAATTTGCGACAAGTTAAAAGAAGCTCGACTCTATGCAAGTAGGAAGAAATCTGAGTTCTTCGCCACCAGTATAGAAGTGTTAGGCCATGTTATCAATGACGAAGGGCTCTCCCCAGCACTGGAAAAGATAGCGAAGATCGAGGAATAGACTACGCCACAAACCCAGAAACAGGCACAAGAATTCATAGGACTGGTCAACTATATCAGTCAGTTTTCGCCACACATTGCAACCATTACATCACCCCTAACGGAACTCACTGGAGTTGCAGAACTTTTGTGGACCGCCACTCAAGACCAAGCTATGCAAAATGTTAAGCGAGTTTTTCCAAAAGACGAGGTTATGAAACTATTACAATATGATTCGCCACTTCCGATATGGCTAATAACCGATGCATCCAACACAGGTGTAGCAGCATGGGTAGAACAAGGAGAAACTCCTGAGAATGCCAGACCAGCGTTAGCTCCTAGCAGAAAGTTCTCTAATGCCCAAATGAATTACGGCACAACCGACAAAGAAGCCCTAGCGATAGTCGATGTACTGACGGCATTTCATCACATACTTGCAGGAAACAAGTTTACTATCGTCACATATCATCTACCTTTGAGGCTCCTCAAAACGAGCAGAACACCCACCAAGAAACAACTGCAATAGAGAGGGTTCATTGAGAAATACGACACTGAAATAGTGTATAGACTAGGAAAATGGAACTGTTTAGCAGATGGAGTATCCCATCTTTATGATGTGAATGATGATTATCCACATACTGCAAATGATCCCACACAAGAAGAAGATTCACCTACTACCTCACCTATTTCATTTTTTCTTTCTTACGAAGAACCTACTACCGTAAACGAAATGTCTCGATTTGAAGCCCTCACGGTTGAGCACATTGGTGCTCATTCAGAATGTAGAAGCGACTGCAGCCTAGAGCCAGCACAGCTACATGCAGACGATGACAGAAATGCAAAACCGCTGAACGATGGGGGAGATCATCGAAGTTATACCAGTGGTAGGAGTAACTACCATTGGACATGCATCAATGTATTGAGTCTTTTGCGACATACCCTGCTGCCCTGATCACGAGGAATTGAAACCTAAGACTAAGATCTACACCGGCTCCCCCTGCAGCAGCCCGGCGGTTATCGAAACTTCACCTAACACCAATGACGATTATGGTGACAAAGATACCCATTCATCACGCCCCAGCCTCAATGGCTGTGCCATCAAGGAGCGCATTAAAAAAGCATTAGGATGTGTCTCACCCTCTACCAAACATCACGATTCCGAGTCTCTGGAGCATCCCCCCAATGAACCCCTCTATGGAGGACCTTTCGCATACCTGAACGAGGTTCCGGTAGTGGAACCACCCTCCCTACCTCACGAGAACTGTGAGCTCTGCAAGGTTTATGAAATACCTGATGAGGAGGAGGAGGTAACAGTAGTAGAAAGAGTGGTGGATGAAAGGGATATTATCCAAGGAGTGAACGATATGAAAAACATTTAGAGGGAACAGATGATCAAAGGATATAGGAGCGACCCCATCTACCAGCTAGCAAAGGACTCCAGCCACACTTCACGAAATGGAATGATGCAACATTACAGTATCCACAACGGTCTCCTTTATACCACCACTAGAGGAGGCGAAGATTACCTATACATTCCAAGAGGTCATGGAGTGAATGGAGAAACGCTAAAACAACTGATGATGGGGGAACTACACAATAAAGGACATCATAGTGCCGATTGAGACCTGCGATATACAACGGAATACATCTACTAGCCAGACAAGAGGAAGGACTTCAAAGACTATGTCCAGCTGTGTGACATATGTCAACTGAACCTGGAGAGGACTACATTTCTCACAAGCAACAGCCTTTCACTCCCCTTCCCCTCCGAGATATTTTCGCACTACGCTATCGATTTCATGGGCCTGTTCACTAAGTTGAAAGGATATGATTCAGTATTAGTGGTAGTGGATAGAGCGGTTGGTTTCAGCTGGCTGATACCAACATCAGTGAATGCTACTGCGATATCAACAATGGAATTACTACGGCACCATATCTTTACGCCTTATGGAATACCTACATTGATTGCCCGTGATGCTGACCCCCATTTCACCGCCCAGTTTTGGAAACAAACATTGAAAACCATTGCAATTGAACACATTATGGCTACGCCTGGTCACCACCAAACCAATGGACAAGCGGAAAGGAAGATCAGAGAACTAAAAACAGCATTAAGCAATGTTATTAATGCATGCCAGACTAACTAGCTTACCTCCCTCCCTGAAGTGACAGCTTACTCCAATGCAGGTCACGCAGATACTATAGGAATGTCTTCATACGAGGCCGTGTATGGACAAGAATAGCAACTACTCAATGCCTATAAGGTCAACTCTACAACAGTGCCTGCTTCCGATGACTACTGCAATCGATACCAGTAAATCAGAAATGCGGCATACTAAGCATTACAGTTAGCTAGCATAAAATCAAATAGAGTGGCAACTAAGAGGAGAAACCCACACAAACCCGTCGAGATTGGGAAAACGATTATGGTTTTTGGAGACCAGTTAGTGCCTGACTCTGGCAGATCTCGGAAATTACAACCATGTTGGCGCGGTCCTTTTACAGTACTCGAATTCGATGGACATACACAGAACTACACAGCTAGCATGGACACAAGGAGGTATCGGAGGAAAAAAGAGGTATTCCACTGTTCGGTAGGCAAACCATACCACACCAGCGATGATTTTCGGTTCACAAGTCGAGCATTTGCAAAACCGGTACCTTTTCTTGTCAATGAAGAACAGGAATGGGAAGTTCAATCAGTCCTCGATTACAGAGAACGATATGGCAAAGGACAGTTCCTGGTTAGTTGGAAAGGGTATGCAGCAAGCGAGAACAGTTGGGAACCGGTGGAAGCGTTACAACATAGGATGGATTTGATTCTGGCATGGTGGACAGATAACATGCCAGGAGATGAGTTTCCTACGGTAGTTTCTGAGTTTATTCCTATGTGTTATTCTCTCACTAAGAATCGCTTTGAGAGCTATTCAGATGCACCCCCAGTTGATAAAGGTTTTTGGGATCCTTATTTGAATTCTGATTATGATAGCGAGGATTAGGGATTTTCTTGTAATATTTTGAAATAAGGGTTTTGTTTTGTTTTCTGTGTGTAACCAGTACAGGTTACTGGTTTAGGATTTTCAGGTATCAGTTGATACTGATTGTATTTTGAAATTGTTTCAGGAAACAAGGTGTGCCTCTAGCCTGAGAATATAGGGTTTGATACTCTATATGTTTTATGTTTGGTTTCGAGTATCGGTTTGATACTCGATATATTTTATGTTTGGTTTCGAGTATCCTTTTGATACTCTATATGTTTTATGTTTCAAGGCTACCATTTTGGTGCCTTATATGTTATGAGAATAAGGCTCTCAGTAGCCTAAGAAGTGTATTTACCAACTACTATTCTTCATGTTAGAAGAGGCAGACTTCGACAGACAGAGTTTTCAAAATACTTGGTAAAACTGTTACCTTCTTCAGTTCGCTTCAAGAATCTTTAGTTTGAGATCAACCAAACATCTCTGAGACTTCAGTAGTTGCGACATTGTAAGAAGTCTCTTCAACAACCTCAGTTTAAGCCCCCAGACTTTGCTTTGCTAGTTACCACCTTCGGGAAAGAACAAAGCCCATTAACCCTATATTTGCTGCATCTCCTGAGAGGCGGTTACACTAGTAGTGCATACGACATCCAAAAGAGAAGCATAAGAGGAAAATATGAAGGTACGATTCGACCAACTCAAAGAGGAACCTTGATAATAGAATCAGATTCAAGAAGTTGCACAACAAGGCATTGAGACCAATGGAGGACTCCAAACGAGCGGCAGGTCACAACATATATGCCACTGAGAATAAGTTGATCAAAGCAAGAGATTAAGAGATGAGTCCACAACGGGGATAGCTATAGGACTACCTCCCTGTACCTATGGATGGATAGCACCATGCAGCCAACTAGCAGTCAATAAATGACCCATTGCCAATGCAGGGTCATCAATGCTGACTATACTGCAGAGATCAAAGTGGTTATGGTCAACCTGGGAGACATTGAGCAAGAAATCCAACTAGGAGATCGGATAGTACTGTTGATCATCCAGAAGATCAACGAAGAAGAGATGCATGAAGTACGAGAATTTCATGATACTAAGAGAGGAATAAAGGACATTGGTAGCCTGAATAGCTTAAAGACGAAGAAAGAGGAAACAGCATAGATTCGCGAAATATCAGCCCATGCTTTTGGCAGATATTACAAGAGAGGGAACCTCACGGGGATCTGCAAGTGGAACCTGCTGGAAAAAACGTTGGAATTAGTGTGGATCAATATCAGCACTGAATTGGCAATACAACAGAAGCAAGGACAAAGAGAGAGGGAGTCGTACAACGTAATACTATACGAGTACCAGCGATTCACCATCCTATTCCAGGAAATAGAAGCAGATCAACTACCACCAAGAAGACAAGCAGTCGATCACAAAATCCATAGCAAAAAAGATGCAAACATGACGATAAAGAAAAAGATTTCATACCAATGACTCTATCCACTAGGAGAAAAAGAATTAGAAGAACTATGCAGATATATTCAACAGGATATGAAGAAAGGATGGATATCAGGGTCGTTCATATCTGCAGGATCACCTGTCCTATTTGTCAAGATGAAGGATAAGAAAATAAGACTAAGCGTGAAGTACAGAGTGCTTAACTCGGTAACAAAGAAAAACCGCTACCCAGTACCACTGACTGGGGAAGCACTGGATCGGCTGAGAACTGCAAAATACTTCAACAAGCTGGATATCAAGAATGCCTATCACAACATGTAGATAGAAGAAAGAGATGAAGAGAAAGCGAACTTTGCAACCAGATATGGATTGTACGAATACTTGGTCATACCATTTGGCTTAACCAATCCGCCATGGTCATTCCCCCAATAGATCAACCAGGTACTCAACAAATTCCAGAATATAAGTGGCATAGTCTATTGGGACGATGTACTCATATATTCGGAAAACCTGGACCAACACAAAAAGGATCTTAGGAATATCTTGAATGAAATCCTGAAATTGGGGATGAAGATCAAACCATCGAAAAGTGAATTCCACAAGGTGGATATGGAATAACTGGGATTCATCATCAACGAAAAGTCAGTTCAAGTGGACCCAGTCAAAACAACAGCCATATGGGACTGAGCGAAGTCAAACAACAAAAGAGACATCCAATGTTTCTTGGAATATAGTAACTTCTGCAGAAGGTTTATTGAAGGGTTTAGCCGAATGGGAAAACTTCTGTATAATCTAACAAAGTAGAATGTGAAGTGGGAATGGGGAGAGTAGGAGCAGAAGGCCTATGATGCCATTAGGACCAAACTCATAATAGCACTAATAGTGGTGCCCTTTGACCCATGAAGATAGACAACAATTGAGACCGACGTATCAAAATATGTCTACTCTGGGATCCTATCTCAGAAATGCGAGTACCGAAAATGGCGCTCAGTGTGCTATCGGTCAAAGATCATAACACCAGCTGAACGCAATTATGATGTCACCAACAAGGAACTATTTGCAAAAGTTCAAGCACTCAAGGAATGGAGGAGGTACATCTAGAATAATGACCACCAGGTCAGGGTTCAAACTGACCACAAGAACTTAGTCTCCTTCATGACAATAAAGGAACTCAATGATAGACAAATCTGATGGATGGAGAGTTTGAGCAAGTACCATTTGAAAATCGAATAGCGACCAGGGAAAGAAGGAGGAAAACTGGATCCCTTGATGAGGATCCCAAGCGACAAACTACAAAATAAACAGGGAGACAGGATCAAGCAGAAGAAGCCAGTACTACTCCCAAAGAAATACTTCGAAGCGATGGAGTCAACAGAAATCCAAGATAAAGACAATGAAGAACTGCGAAAAGCAATCCAAGTAGAAGAGGAGTTTTAAGAGATAATGAAGTGCCTGGAAAGAGGAGGAAAAGAGGAAAAAATGGTGCCATTAGGCCTATGCAAATAGAAGGACCACTACCTCAGGTACGATGGAAAGATATGGATACCAGAAGACGAAAAAGATAAGAACAAACCTCACCAGAAAACACCACGATGATAAGCTAGCAGGACACAGAGAAACGGCAAAAGCGACAGAGTTGATCACATGGAAATATTACTAGCTAGGACTACGAGAATTAGTCAAACAAGAAGTCAAGAACTGCGACATATGGCAGAGGACGAAGGTGTTGTGGCATGCACCATATAGGGTGTTGAAACTCAACCAGGGCCCAGAAAGACCAGGAGAATCATTATCTATAGATTTCATAATAGATTTACCGAAGGCTAATGAATATGACTCGATCTTGGTTATGGTAGATCACCTGACTATAATGCCTCATTTTATACCAGTATGGATGGATATGAGGACACATCAGTTCGCAAAAATGTTCATTAAAGAAATGTTTCAACAATATGGATTACCAAAAGATATCATGATGGATCAAGCATCCATATTCACTTCAGGAATATGGAAAGAAATAACGAGAGAACTTGGAATCAAAAGGAAGGTATTCCTGGCCATCCACTTGCAAACGGATAGACAAACCAAGCAAACCAATGGCATATTGGAGCAATACCTTTGAGCCTATGTCAACAATCAGTAGGACAACTGGGATGAATTACCACCAATCGTGGAGTTTGGATACAACAACGGAAAACAAGAAATAAGGAAGACGACACCCTTTTACTCAAACCAGTGTCTCAACTCAGAATATCGGGCAATAGGTCATACGAGCAAATGATCGATAATGGAGAAAGAAGATATGAGTTAATTATATGACACCTTGTCAGCAGAAATGATAATAGCACAATTACGACAAAACGAAAACTACAATCAATAAAGAAAATCCTATCCACACATACGACCAGGGAATAAGGTGTGCTTACTACGGAGGAATATATAAATGGTGAGACCATCCAAGAAATTGGATTACAAGAAAATGGGACCATTGGAGATATTGGTAAGAATAGGGAAATGAGGATATAAACTCGACAATCTCCTGTCTATAATAATATACAACACACTCCACATCTCGCTTGTAGAACTCTATCCGAACAACGCGCTACTCACACAAAGAATCACACCTCCTCTGCCTATGGAACCAGATAGAGAACCAGAATACTAACTTGATGAAATGATGTATTCTTGTTTACACTACTGTAACCTTCAATACCATGCTGGGTGGACCAGTTACTGACCCAAACACAATCAGGAGTAATACCCAGCTACCAACTTTACAAATTCACAAGATGCCCTCATCCTCTTCCACCAATGCCACCTGCAGAAGTAGTCTACAGAGCATCGGGGACATTCAGGAAAGCTTTGAGCTCATTGGCAGCCACACAAGGCCTCCATCCAATGCAGCCAAATGGGCAGCAGCCGAGGAATAATACTGAGTCAAGAAGGAGGAAAAGGAGAAGCCCATCGAGGCTAAGTGGGCCAGGGTGGTCAACAACAATAAGACAGACCATGCTGTCTATCACATGACAGCATTCACGGATGATAGGTGCCCTGTGCACCTAGACAGAAAACAACGAAGCAACTTCTTGCCAAGCAAGAAGTCCACTTCACACATGTCACTACTAACTACCCCGATCAAAGCTGAGTGGGCAACTCAACTGCAGCATCTGCCCACCGGCCCCACATACTACAAAATATCCTACTAGAACTGCATGTACAGGTACTGCCCCTACTATCAAAGACAAGAGTGGGAAGCCAGGCAGGGAACCCAAGAGGTTCCAAGGATGGAAGCAGAGACGGGGGGGAACAGGAAAACGTTTCTATACAAAAAAGAACTACGTCAAACAATAGAACAACGAAGGTGAGTGACAGATCAGCTGGAAGTGGAAACCAAGTAGCAGTACGAAACAATCACCCACCTTAAGGATGAGAAGAGGAAACAACAGCCAACGATCGACGGAGCGAGAAGCTGGATGGACTGAGTTGAGACCTTATAAAATAAAACAATAGTGTGGGCCAATGAAGACCTGCTGAAGGAATGGCTCAAACGAAGAGCCATCATGACCGCGGTGAGCAGGCACGGCTGGGAAGTAACCAACGATGCCAGATGCTGCAAGAGGATTTTGGATAGCCTGCACAATGAGAGATTCTAAGTGCAACGGGACTCCAGCTTAGGGATGGGGGAGCTAATTTCATGAATGTGGCGTAGCGAAGAAGAGGTTTTCATATGACTCATAGTTATAAGTTACAGGGATGTTAATTTTCGTAAATGACCGTATTAGAGGTCATGTGCTTTACACATATGACGACTTTGGTCATATGATATAGTTATGATGATATGTTATGTTTCGCAGATGATGTCATTAGAGGTCATTGGTTTTTCCCACAGGACCACTTTGGTCATATGACTAGTTTATGACGTTTTGTTAGGAGACACAGTAGTGAGTCACATATAGTGTGGCTCGAGGAGTGAGTCGTGAGGGTGTGAAGGGAAACCATATAAGGAGGTTATTAAGACCGAGTGGATAGCCCACGCTCCGCTTCCGCTATTTTCCCCCCCCTACACTTCTTACTCAATCTCAACACCATTAGCGTCCGGTGTACACACACGATCTAGCTATTCCCAAAGCCTTTGGCTGGGGCCTCTCTACATAGTCAAAGTTGACCTCGTCTTCAGTCCCCCTCCCCCGCTCGGAACACTCCTCGGTATCGGGAGTCCGCCCTCAGGTCCCTCTGCTGCACGCCTTGCTAGAAAACGCAGCGGCGGATGCGGGAGTATCCCCGCAACTATTCCCCCCGATCAGCTCTGGGGAGCTGGATGACCTCTCCCCAGGGGAGGCCGTCATTCTCCCCCTTCTGTGTACCTCACTCCTCGCCTCCTGGGCCCTCTCCTCTCAGATAGACGAACTCGCATTAGAAGTCGCTGGACTGTCTGGACAGATAGACGACCTGCACGCACGCAAGAGCAAACCCCCTCCCCCCCCNGACCTCTCCCCAGGGGAGGCCGTCATTCTCCCCCTTCTGTGTACCTCACTCCTCGCCTCCAGGGCCCTCTCCTCTCAGATAGACGAACTCGCGTTAGAAGTCGCTGGACTCTCTGGACAGATAGACGACCTGCACGCACGCAAGAGCAAACCCCCTCCCCCCCATGCAACCCTCAACAGGGGCGGCTCGGGTAGCCCATCCAAAAAGGGAAAAGAGAAAGCCCGGGCCCTATCTGGCTCAAGACTCGCCGATAAGCTCACACCACTCTATGAGGGTGGGGGTGACGCTGACTTGCCCCTCCTATAGTACCAGAGATAACAGATGGTAGGGCAACCCGGCCGCTTATGCAGCAAAGTTCCCGCGCTCTTGGGAGGCCCAGGCCTTCAGAGTCGGGAAGTACCCCCCCGTCTCAGAGTTGCACCCAACACCGTCTTCCTCGGCCCAGCCAGGCCTCTCCCCCTCCTACGCTCAGGCCGCCTCGTCTGGCCAGAAGAAGAAAGGCAGGACTAGCAAAGGAAAGAACGCCCCGACCACCGCCCAGGTTGCATCTGGCATGGCCGATGGCGCCCCAGTTAGGGGACCTAAAAGCCTTCCGGCAGCCGCGAGACGATTCTTTGCCCCTCGCTCGTCCCCCTTACCTCATCCCCAGGCTAAACTTATAGCTGCCTCGTTCCGCGACTCCGCCGCCTCAGTTCTAAGAAAGGCGGGCTGCAATCTTCCCCTATCATTTTCTGCTCGAGTGAACGACAGAGGAGCGCTGACCCCCCTGGCCCTCTCGCTCTTCATCCCTTCTACTTCCTACGCCCCCTACTACGAGGCTCTCTCTGCCAAACTAAAGCAGTCTTTCCGCGTCGGAGACTCCCCCTGGCTCCCCTTCCGCCCGGCACCGAACGAGGGGCAACTGGCCATTTACTCCCTCCCCATCGCCTACCTCCCGGAGGACGATGACGATCTCTTGCGGTCCCTTGCGAACACTATACTCAACGTCAAGATCGTTCAGATCCTCTCTTCCCGCTACCTCAACCCCGACCGCGGCTCCCGGGTCCTAAAAAAGGCCACCTCGGTTGTTGTCACTGTGGCTCCGGAGAATGAGGCCGCAATGCTGGGCAACTCCTACCTCTACTCCTCTCGATGCAAGGTCGAGAGGGCATACTCGGCTAATGGCCTTACTCAATGCCGTAACTGTAATGAGTACGGGCACCACTCGGCTAGATGCAAGGTTGACCATCCAATCTGCCCCATCGGCGCTCTCTCACACAGGAAACAGGCGCACCGCTGCCAGAACCCCACCTGCCCAAAGGGCGGAAACCTCAGGGCGGTTGCCAACTGCTGCCCAACCTCTCCCCCCCTCTGTGCCGTCTGCAAGGGACCTCACCCGGCCTTCGCTCGAGAGTGCCCATCGAGACCCGCCCCCCCTGCTCTCCATAGGGAGCCCCCTCTATTGCAGGATGAGGAAAGAATGGACACGTCAAACGACCCCGGCGAGGGTTGTTCAACTGGTGCACGACCCCTCCTACCCCCCATCGATTTTGATACAACCCGTCCTAGGCGTGGTGATGCCCCCCCAAAACGTCCCTGGGCAAATGTTCCGCAACCCCAGGGAGGCGCCCTGCCCAATCCCGCATGGCAGGGAACTCCCTCTCCTGTCCCCCAGCCTGAGACGGCGGAAGGCGTGTAATGGCTGGTCACACCTCCCCTGCGAGTTCTGTGCTGGCGGCGGGCTCCATTAATCCGATATCCATTCTTCAACACAACTGCTTGGGAAGCTGGGATGTGTTTCTTTCCTTATTTAATTCCTTTTCTTTGTTGGATAACCCCCCCACCCTTGTTGCTCTTCAAGACCCACCAATGTACCGCGGCAAACCTCCTTCGTTTTGAGGTTTTAAGCCTTTCATTCCCCCGTGCCCTAAGGGTGGTAAACCTAAAGTGGCATGTTACCTTCATCTTTCCTCCACTCAACAGCTCTCGGTCCTCCCTGTCTTTTCTGATGCCAGGGACTGGATGGCAGTGGACTTCTTTTCTTCCACTGGTTTTTTTGATTCCTTTGTGACCAAGTTTCCGGTGGTAAACCTTTACAGCACCTGGGACGGTTCCCCCTTCAAAGGGACCATCTCCCCGGACTTAGCGTTTCCTCCCACGTCATCCCCCGTGCTGGTAGTTGGGGAGTTCAACATACATCACCCTTCCACTGACCCGGGTCGTTTCTTCTCGATTCAAGACCTGGGGACATCCTCGCCCTTTTTTGAGAAGGCTGCCAGTGAAGGCTTCTCCCTCCTGAACACACCATGCACCCTCACCTACTTTCCGTTCGATACGAACCTCCGCCCCTCAGTAATTGACTTGGCATTCGCCAATGCTCCCCTATCCCCTAACTTCCACTCCTGGAGTACGCCTCTCCCCCCAACGGGCTCGGACCATGTCCCAATCCTCATCAGACTTTCAGCGCCTTTGGCCCGATCCCCACCCCCATCACCCTGATGGACCAAAACCGACTGGCGAGCCCTCAAAGGAGGGCTTAAGGAAATGATCATATACCCCCCCCCTCCCTACTCCTCACACACTCTCCACCTGGTTCGACACGGCCCTGGAAAGGTTGAGGTCCCAAATAAAGTGTCACACCCCCGACAAGAGGCCCTCCAACAGGTCAAAACCTTGGTGGTCCCCCGACCTGACGTCGCAAAGGTCAGCTTTCCACTCCACAGTCCGAGCAGCCCGCAGAGACCCCCTCCCCTCGTCCCAAGAGCTGTGCAGGAAGGCACGCCTCCTCTATTTCAAGGGGATCAAGAAGGCCAAAAACGAATACTGGAAAAACTTCCTACAGACAGCGAACCCCCAGACCCTCTGGACGGCGAAGAGATTCGCGTTCGGTAAACCACCCGACAGGTTCCCCCAGATCCCGGGAGCAGAAACCCCGGTCGACATCAATAAAGCCCTCCTCCAGCACTTGTTCCCTGAGAAGAGCTCCTCTCCACCTCCCAGAATCCTACGGGAGTTTAAAGACGTCCCGGAGTTGTCGCCTGAAGAAATATCAGCGGGCCTGAGGAAGTCCTCCCCATCCTCAGCCCCCGGCCCTGAGGAAGTCCTCCCCATCCTCAGCCCCCGGCCCTGACCAGATTCCCTACTCGGTCTGGAAGAAGGTCCACCCGATAAACCCGAACATCCTCACCTTCCTTTTGAGCCACGTGGTTAGGTATGGGCACCACCACCCCTCCCTGAAAAAGGCCAGCGGAATTGTGCTAGCCAAGCCCAGCAAACCCTCCTACGATACCCCGGCATCCTTTCGCATAATCGGCCTCCTGGAAACCGTTTCAAAGATTCTAGAGAGGGTGATGGCAAACAGACTCTCAGCCCTGGCTCGGTTCCTGGGCCTCCTCTCTCCAAACCAGACTGGCTCCCTACCTGGTCTGAGTACCTTTGATGCGGCGGCTACCCTCTCCCACGAGGTCCAACTGTTTATGCACCCCAAGCTCAAGGTCTCGACCCTTTTCCTGAACATCAAAGGGGGCTTCGACAATGTCTCTGCCCTGACGCTTTGTGACAGACTCGCCACCAAGGCGGTCAACCCCTACATGGTCTCCTGGATTAGGTCTTTCCTCCACGGCCGAACCTGCCACTTGATTTTTCAGGGCGCCCCGCAGATATTCTCTCAAGTCTCGGTCGGTACCCCTCAAGGCTCCCCGATCTGCCCCCTTCTTTTTGTTATCTACGTTTCCACGCTCCATTTCCCGGTCCCTAGGAGTCTCATCCTATCCTACGTCGACGACTTCGCGGTCACGGTGGCCTCGGCCTCCTACAGAAGAAACATCCAGAGACCGCGCGGTATAACCAGAACCCTACAGAGGAAGGCCGGCAGGCTTGGTGTTTCCTTCTCAATCCTGCAGACAGAACTAATGCACTGGGAGACCCCCTCGCAGAAGGTCCCCCCACCTCCAATCCCAGTCCTGTTGGACGACCTTGTTTTCCACCCCTCTAAACTAGTACGCTGGCTAGGGTACTGGTTCGAACCATCCTCAACCTTTGGCACAAGAGGCACAACGGCCCACTTCGTTAGGAGGCTCGGCCTGGCTCAGGGCGCCTTTGCAACAATCAAAAGGCTGTTAAACCCGGCAAAGGCCTGCAACCCTTCCTCGGACACCGGCTCGCATCGTCCTTAATCACCCCAATCCTCCTCTACGGCGCGGATCTCTTCTCCCCGAGCCTCACCCTCCTCGACCGCATGGCCGTCTTCTGGAGATTTGTCCAGAGGTGGGTCACGAACTGTTTCTCCTCAACCCCAGTCGGCGCACTTGCTTGCGAGTCGGCCCTGCCTCCCATGCCCCTCCTTATTCGTCACCGCCAGAGGCTTGCAGCCATACGGCTGGTCTGCCTCCCCCCGGAGGCGAATCCAGCGACTGCCAGGCTCCACCCCATGTTCCCAACTTCGTCCCCCTTCAGGGCCCCTGACAACCACCGCCACCACACCCGGGGCCTCACCTCGGTCTATGCCCCCCTATCGTGGAAGACACCAGTCCTCTCCCCGCCCATAAGGAAACATCTTCCGATCGACGCGATCGCCGATCGTACAATTATGTTCATCCCCACCTCCGGTCCATTACCGGTGGCCTCCCCCAACCTCCTCCTGCCTGCCTGCCTCCCCGTCACGGAAGGTACCCCCTCCTACCGTTCAATCAAGTTGAAGATTAGGTCAACTTTATTCAAGGAGTGGAACGACGAGTTCCCCCCACCACCAACCTACCCTTACCCCGTGCCGCTAGTGCCCCACCCTTTCATGGGGCTCGGCAGGTTCATAGCGTGGAGAATCCACCAAATGCGCTCCGGCAAAAGCTACCTTGCAGCCCACCCATCGTGGTTCACAGAAGACCCCTCTCCACTCTGCCCCCTTTGTGAGGAGGACGAAGAGGACTTCAACCACGCCATCCTGACCTGCGAGTCCCGCAACGTACCTCGTGAGCGCCACCTCCAGGGGCTCACCTCGTTAGACAGGGACAGCCCACTCTGGTCCACGCCCGCCACTCTCAGATCTCTCGCCAGGTACATAAACGTTACGGCGACTGGTTTTCCCCCAGGTATGCCCCCAGCGGAATGGGACACCGAACCCCCTCTGGTCGCAGACGCGACTGCTCTACCGATTCATGGCTTTTCTCCCAGAAGGGGATTTGTTTTTTCCCGCTTGACTTTGCTAGGGTTTTAGATAGTAATTTTTCGTCATGATCATGTAATGATTTGTTTTATTTTCTTAGGAATTTTGTGTCCGCTATCGGACACACTATGGGGGATTTTATAGTTTGGTGCGGTTGTTTCTTTTGTGATTGCGAGTTTTTGAGATTAAGGTTTTTCTTTATGCCATCGCTAGCGCTTTTTCTTTTTTTTCTTTTTTTCTTTTTTTTTTT
>JACCEG010000326.1:63703-75087 GCA_014065205.1 Tuber brumale | reverse complement strand
GCGAGAGGGGTAAGGCTGAGGCGGCGAGAAAAGGTTCTCAACCAATGAGAGCGAGGCTTAGCAGAAAACTTGGAGTGGTTTTTTCTTTCACTGTGGTTGTAACGGAGACGGAGCATGGCCATCGCTAGCGCTGCATGCAAGTTCTTGTACCGTAAACAAAGAATATATGAAGATAAAAAAAAAAGATAAAAAAAAGGAAAAAAAGACCGCGTGGATAGCCACACTCCGCTTCCGCTATTTTCCCCCCCCTACACTTCTTACTCAATCTCAACACCATCAGCGTCCGGTGTACACACACGATCTAGCTATTCCCAAAGCCTTTGGCTGGGGCCTCTCTGCCTAGTCAAAGATGACCTCGTCTTCGGTCCCCCTCTCCCCCGCGGAACACTCCTCGGTATCGGGAGTCCGACCTGACGTCCCTCTTCTGCTCACCTTGCTGGAGAACGCAACGGCTGATGCGGGAGTATCCCCACAACTATTCCCCCCGATCAGCTCTGGTGAGCTGGATGACCTCGCCCCAGGGGAGGCCGTCATTCTCCCCCTTCTGTGCACCTCAGTTCACGCCTCCAGGGCCCTCTCCTCTCAGATAGACGAACTCGCATTAGAAGTCGCTAGACTCTCCGGACCGATAGACGACCTCCACACACGCAAGGCCAAACCCTCTCCCCGCCCCCCACCCCCTCAGTCTGAGACCGCGACAGCGGCCTCTCTGGCAGCCGTTCAGCGCTCGGTCAGAGACCTTGCGTCCCATCTGACCACCCCCCTCCCCCAACCAACACGCCACCAACAGCCCCCACCCCAACAAAACGCACCCATGCAACCCTCCACAGGGGCGGCTCGGGTAGCCCCATCCAAAAAGGGTAAAGAGAAGGCCCCGGCCCAATCTGACTCAAGACTCGCCGATAAGCTCACACCACTCTACGAGGGTGGGGGTGACGTTGACTTCCCCTCCTATAGTACGAAAGATAGCAAATGGTACGGCAACCAGGGCGCTTATGCAGCAAAATTCCCTCACTCTTGGGTGGCCCAGGCCTTCAGTGACGGAAAGTACCCTCCCGTCTCAGAGTTTCACCCAACGCCATCTTCCTCGGCCCAGCCAGGCCCCTCCCCCTCCTACGCTCAGGCCACCTCGTCTGGTCAGAAGAGGAAAGGCAGGACTAACAAAGGAAAGAACGACCCGACCGCCGCCCAGGTTGCGTCTGGCATGGCGGATAGCGCCCCGGTTAGGGGACCTAAAAGCCTTCCGGCAGCGGTGAGACGATTCTTTGCCCCTCGCTCGTCCCCCTTACCTCATCCCCAGGCTGAACTTATTGCTGCCTCCTTGCCCGACTCCACCGCCTCAGTCCTAAGAGAGGCCGGCTGCAATCTTCCCCTATCATTTTCTGCTCGAGTGAACGACAGAGGAGCGCTAACCCTCCTGGCCCTCTAGCCCTTCGCCTTTTCTACTTCCTGCGCCCCCTACTACGAGGCTCTCTCTGCCAAATTAAATCAGTCTTTCCCTGTCGGAGACTCCCCCTGGCTCCCCTTCCGCCCGGCACCGAACGAGGTGCAACTGGCTGTTCACTCCCTTCCTATCGCCTACCTCCCGGAGGACGACGACGATCTCTTCCGGTCCCTTTCAAACACTATACTTAACGTCCAGAACGTGCAGATCCTCTCCGCTCGCTACCTCAACCCCGACTGCAGCTCCCGAGTCCTAAAAAAGGCTACCTCGGTTGTTGTCACTGTGGCTCCAGAGAATGAGGCCGCAATGGTGGGAAACTCCTACCTCTACTCCTCTCGATGCAAGATCGAGAGGGCATACTCGGCTAATGGCCTCACTCAATGCCGTAACTGTAATGAGTACGGTCACCACTCGGCTAGATGCAAGGTTGACAATCCAATCTTCCCCATCTGCGCGCTCTCACACAGAAAACAGGCACACAGGTGCCAGAACCCCACCTGCCCCAAGGGCGGAAACCTCAGGGCGGTTGCCAACTGCTGCCCAACCTCTCCCCCCCTCTGTGCCGCCTGCAAGGGCCCTCACCCGGCCTTCGCTCCAGAGTGCCCATCGAGACCCGCCCCCCCTGCTCTCCGTAGGGAGCACCCTCTATCGCAGGATGAGGAAAGAATGGACACATCAAACGACCCCGGCGAGGGTTCTTCAACTGGTGCACGACCCCTCCTACCCCCCATCGATTTTGAGACACCCCGTCCTAGGCGTGGTGATGCCTCCCCAACACGTCCCCCCGCAAATGTTCCAAAACCCCAAGGAGGTGCCCTGCCGAACCCCGCATGGCAGGCAACTCTCACTCCTGTCCCACAACCTGAGACGCCGCTAGGCGTGTAATGGTTGGTTTTTCCTCCCCTGTGAGTTCCGTGCTGGCGACGGGCTCCATTAACCCAATTTCCTTTCTTCAACACAACTGCCTGGGAAGCTGGGATGTGTTTCTCTCGCTATTTAATTCCTTTTCTTTGTTGGATAACCCCCCCACCCTTGTTGCACTCCAAGGCCCACCGATATACCGAGGCAGACCTCCCTCGCTTACAGGTTTTAAGCCTTTTCTTCCCCCATGCCCCAACGGTGGCAAGCCTAAGGTGGCATGGTACCTTCATCTTTCCTCCACTCAACAGCTCTCGGTCCTCCCTGTCTTCTCTCATGCGAGGGATTGGATGGCAGTGCACTTTTTTTCTTGCATTGGTTTTTTTGATTCCTTTGTAACCAAGTTTCGTGTGATAAACCTTTACAGCACCTGGGACGGTTCCCCCTTCAAAAGGACCATCCCCCCGGACTTAGCGTTTCCTCCCACGTCATCCCCCACGCTGGTAGTTGGGGACTTCAACGTACACCACTCTTCCACTGACCGGGGTCATTTCTTCTCGATTGAAGACCTTGTGACATCCTCACCCTTTTTTGCGAGGGTCGCCAGTGAAGGCTTCTCCCTCCTCAACACACCAGCCACCCTCCCCTACTTTCCGTTCGACACGAACCTACGCCCCTCGGTAATTGATTTGGCATTCGCCAATGCCCCCCTGTCCCCTAACTTCCACTCCTGGAGTACGCCTCTCCCCCCAACGGGCTCGGACCATGTCTCAATCCTCATCAGACTATCAGAACCTTTGGCCTGACCCCCACCCCCATCACCCTCATGGACGAAAACCGACTGGCAAGCCCTCGAAGGAGGGCTAAAAGAAATTGTCATTCACCCCCCCTCTTCCCTCCCTACTCCGTACACACTCTCAAACTGGTTCGACATGGACCTGGACAGGTTGAGGTCCCAAATAAAAAGTCACACCCCCGACAAGAGGCCCTCCAACAGGTCAAAGCCTTGGTGGTCCCCCGACCTGACGGCACAAAGGTCAGCCTTCCACTCCACAGTCCGAGCAACCTGCAGAGACCCCCTCCCCTCGTCCAAAGAGCTGTGCAGGAAAGCACTTCTCCTCTATTTTAAGGCGATCAAGAAGGCCCAGAACGAATATTGGAAGAACTTTCTACAGACGGCGAACCCCCAGACCCTCTGGATGGCGAAGAGATTCGCGTTCGGTAAACCACCCGACAGGTTCCCCCAGATCCCGCGAGCAGAAACCCCGGTCGACATCAATAAGGCCCTCCTCAAGCACTTGTTCCCTGAGAAGAGTTCCTCTCCCCCTCCCAGAATCCTACGGGAGTTTAAAGACGTCCCGGAGCTGTGGGCGGAGGAAATATCAGCGGCACTACGGAAGTCCTCCCCATCCTCTGCCCCCGGCCCTGACCAGATTCCCTACTCGATCTGGAAGAAGGTCCACCTGATAAACCCGTACATCCTCACCTCCCTTTTGAGCCCCCTGGTGAGGTATGAGCACCACCCCCCCTCCCAGAAAAAGGCCAGCGGAATTGTGCTGGACAAGCCCCGCAAACCCTCCTACGATACCCCGGCATCCTTTCGCATAAGCGTCCTTCTAGAAACAGTTTCAAATATTCGGGAGAGGGTGATGGCACAGAGACTTTCAGCCGTGGCTCGGTTCCTGGGCCTCTTCTCCCCAAACCAGACTGGCTCCCTACCTGGTCTGAGTACCTTTGATGCGGCGGCTACCCTCTCCCACGAGGTCCAACTGTTTATGCGCGGTAAGCTCAAGGTCTCGACCCTTTTCCTGGATATAAAAGGGGGCTTCGACAATGTCTCGGCCCCGACGCTTTGCAACAGACTCGCCACCCAGGCGGTCAACCCCTACATGGTGTCGTGGATTAGGTCTTTCCTCCACGGCCACACCTGCCGCTTGATTTTTCAGGGTGCCCCGCAGATATTCTCTCAGGTCTCGGTCAGTACCCCTCAAGGCTCCCCGATCTCCCCCCTCCTTTTTGTCATCTACGTTTGCACCCTCTATTTCCCGGTCCCTAGAGGCCTCATCCTATCCTACGTCGACGACTTCGCGGTCAGGTAGCCTCGGCCTCTTACCGAAGGAACATCCAGAGACTGCAGGGTATAACCAAAATCCTACAGAGGAAGGCCGGCAGGCTTGGTGTTTCCTTCTCAATCCCGAAGACAGAAATGATGCACTGGGAGACCCCCTCACAGAAGATCCCCCTACCTCCAATCCCGGTCCTGTTGGACGACCTTGTCTTCCGCCCCTCTAAACTGCCACGCTGGCTTGGGTACTGGTTCGAACCATCCTCAACCTTAGGCACAAGAGGCACAACGGCCCACTTCGTTAGAAGACTCGGCTTGGCTCAGGGCGCCTTCGCAACAATCAAAAGGCTGTCAAGACCCGGCAAAGGCCTGCAACCCTTCCTCTGTCACCGGCTGACAATGTGCTTAATGTCCCCAATCCTCCTCTACGGCGCGGATCTTTTCTCCGCGAGCCTCCCCCTCCTCGACCGCATGGCCGTCTTCAGGAGATCAGTCCAAAGGTGGGTCACGAACCGTTTCTCCTCGACCCCAGTCAGCGCACTTGCTTACGAGTCGGCCCTGCCTCGTATGCCCCTCCTGATTCGCCACTGCCAGAGGCTTGCAGCTATAAGGCTGGTCTGCCTCCCCCCGGAGGCGAATCCAGCAACTGCCAGGCTCCACCCCACGTTCCCAACTTCGTCCCCCTTCAGGGCCCGCGACGACCACCGCCACCACACGCGAGGCCTCACTTCGGTCTATGCCTCCCTCTCGTGGAGGACACCAGTCCCCTCCCCGCCCATAAGGAAACACCTTCCAATCGACGCGATCGCCCATCGTACGATCATGTTCATCCCGACCTGCGGGCCAATACCAGTGGCCTCCCCCAACCTCCTCCTGCCTGCCTGCCCGCCCATCACGGAAGGCGCCCCCTCCTACAGTTCAATCAAGCTGAAGATTAGGTCAACTTTATTCAAGGAGTGGAACGACAAGTTCCCCCCACCACCAACCTACCCCTACCCCGTGCCGCTAGTGCCCCACTCTTTCATGGGACTCGGCAGGTTCATAGCGTGGAGAATCCACCAAATGCGCTCAGGCAAAAGCTACCTTGCAGCCCACCGATCGTGGTTCACTGAAGACCCCTATCCACTCTGCCCCCTTTGTGAGGAGGACGAAGAGGACTTCAACCACGCCATCCTGACCTGCGAGTCCTGCAAGGTACCTCGTGAGCGCCACCTCCAGGCGCTCACCTCGTTCGATAGGGACAGCCCACTCTGGTCCACGCCCGCCGCTCTCAAATCTCTCGCCAGGTACATAAACGTTACGGCGACTGGTTTTCCCCCCGGTATGCCCCCAGCGGAATGGGACACCGAACACCCTCCGGTCGCAGATGCGTCCGCGCTACCAATTCATGGCTTTGCTCCCTGAAGGGGAGTTGCTTTTTTCCGCTCATATTTTTAGGGATGTCGATAGTAATTCTTCGGCATGATCATGTAGTTTTTTGTTTTATTTTCTTAGGAATTTTGTGTCGGCTATCGGACACACTATGGGGGATTTTATAGTTTGGTGCGGTTGTCTCCTCTGTGATTGTGAGTTTTTGAGATTAAGGTTTTTCTTTATGCCATAGCTAGCGCTGCATGCAAGTTCTTGTACCGTAAACAAAGAATATATGAAGATAAATAAAAAAATCAAAGAAAAAAAAAAAAAGACCACGTGGATAGCCACGGGTACCACTCTCCCTCCCTGAAAAGGGCCAATGGCATAATCATTGACAAGCCTGGCAAGCCCTCCTACGACACCCCCTCGTTTTTCCGCATCATCGTCCTTCTATAAACTGTGTCCCAAGTTCTGGAAAGAGTGATGGCGAACTGTCTCACGGCCCTGGCTCGTTTCCTGGGCCTACTCTCCCCCAACCAGACTGGCTCCCTGCCTGGCGTGAGCACCTTTGACGCAGCAGCTACCCTCTCCCACGAGGTTCAGCTGTTTATGCGTCCCAAACTAAAGGTCTCGACCCTCTTCCTAGACATCAAAGGAGGGTTCGACAATGTCTCGGCCCCAATTCTGTATGCCAGACTCGCTGCCAAGGCGGTGAATCCCTGCATACTCTCGGGGATCAGGTCTTTCCTCCACGGCCGCACCTGCCTCCTGGTTTTTCAGGGCGCGCCTCAAGTTTTCTCACCTGTCTCCGTTGGTACCCCTCAGGGTTCCCCAATCTCCCCCCTCCTCTTCGTGATCTACATATCTACCCTCCACTCCCCGGTCCCCAGTGGCCTAGTCCTCTCCTACGTGGACGACTTCGCAGTCACGGTAGCCTCAGGCTCATACCGGAGGAATATCCAAAGACTGCAAGGCATCACCAGGGTTCTACAGCGGAAAGCAGGTAGACTCGGATGTCTTTCTCGATCCCGAAAACAGAACTGATGCACTGGGAGACCACTTCTTAGAAGATCCCCCCACCTCCCATCCCGGTCCTACTGGACGACCTGGTTTTCTGCCCCTCGAAGCTGATACGCTGGCTCGGGTACTGGTTCGAGCCCTCCTCCACTTCGGGTACAAGAGGTACCACATCCCACTTTGTTAGAAGACTCGGGCTGGCCCAAGGCGCCTTCGTCACCATCAAAAGACTGCCTAGACCTGGCAAGGGTCTTGCCCCCTTCCTCTGCCACCGTTTGGCGACTTCCTTGATCCCCTCGATCCTCCTATACGGGGCAGACCTTTTTTCCCCAAGCCTTACCCTCCTCAATCGCATGTCAGTGTTCTGGAGGTCAGTCCAGAGGTGGGTCCCGAAATGCTTCTCCTCAACACCTGTCGGCATCCTTGCCTGCTAGTCGGCCCTACCCCCCATGCCCCTTCTTATACGCCACCGCCAGAGACTAGCGGCCGTAAGACTGGTCTGCCTCCCGCCGGAGGCTAATCCAGCAACTGCCAGGCTCCACCCCACGTTCCCGACTTCATCCCCCTTCAGGGCCCTCGACGACCACCGCCACCACACGCGGGGCCTCTCGTCGGTCTATGCTCCCCTCTCATGGAAATCCGCTGTCCCTTCCCCACCGATAAGAAAACACCTCCCGGTTGATGCTATTGCTGATTGAACCCTTCCCTTCATCCCCGTCTCCGGCCCTTTACCGGTGGCGTCTCCTGACCTCCTCCCGCCAGCCTGTCTCCCGGTCGGAGAGGAAACACCCTCCTACATGTCGATCAAGCTGAAAGTCAGATCGGCGCTAGTCAAAGAATGGAACCATCAGTTCCCACCACCCCCGACCTACCCCTACCCCGTACCTCTTAAGCCCCACCCCTTCATGGGGCTCGCCAGGTTCATGGCGGGAAGGATCCACCAGATGCGCTCGGGCAAAGGCTACCTCGCAGCCCACCCATCATGGTTCACGGAAGACCCCTCTCCCATCTGCCCATCCCGCGAGGAAGATGAAGAAGACTTCGCCCATGCCATCCTCTCCTGCGAGTCCCGCAGGATACCTTGTGAGCGCCACCTCCAAGGCCTCGCTTCGGTAGATAGGGACAGCCCCCTCTGGTCCAGCCCCTCCACCCTCAGGTCCCTCGCCAAGTACATAAACATTACGGCGACGGGATTCCCACCAGGAATGCCCCCGGCCGAATGGGAACCGCACCACCCCCCAGAGGCAAGCGCATCAGCTCTTCCGATCCACGGCTTTGCCCCCTGAAGGGGGTCCAGCCTCTGCCCGCTTTGCTTTCCTGTTTCTTTTTGTTAGGAAGTTTGTTTCTCGTCATGATCATGCGTTTATTTGTTTTATTTCCTTAGGGACTTGGTGTCAGCTATCGGACACACTTGGGAGGATTTTATAGTTTGGTACCAGATTTCTTTTGTTACTTGCAATTTTGAGATTAAGGTTTTGTTTATGCCATAGCTAGCGCTGCATGCAAGTTCTTGTACCATAAATTAATGAATACATGAAGATAAAAAAAAGAAAAAAGAAAAAAAGAAAAAAAAAGGACCGAGTGGATAGCCGAGGTCCAGCTCTTCATGCGCCCCAAGCTCAAGGTCTCGACCCTCTTCTTAGACATTAAAGGAGGCTTCGACATAGTCTCAGTCCCGATCCTCTGCAACACACTCGCAACCAAAGCGGTCAATCCCTACATGGTCTCGTGGATAAGGTCCTTCCTCCACGGCCGCACCTGCCGCCTGCTTTTTCAGGGCGCGCCTCAGATCTTTTCGCCCGTCTCCGTCGGCACCCCACAACGCTCCCCGATCTCCCCCCTTCTTTTTGTCATCTACGTCTCAACCCTCCACTTCCCGGTCCCCAGGGGTCTCATCCTATCTTATGTGGACGACTTTGCAGTCACGGTTACCTCAAGCTCGTACTGAAGAAACATCCAAAGGCTTCAAGGCATTACCAGAGTACTCCAACGGAAGGCTGGCAAGCTAGGTGTGTCGTTCTCGATCCCGAAAACCGAGCTCATGCACTGGGAAACTCCCTCTCAGAAAGTCCCCCCAACCCAAATCCCAGTCCGGCTAGACGACCTCCTCTTCTGCCCCTCTAAGCTTATATGATGGCTCGGATATTGGTTAGAGCCCTCCTCCACGTCAGGCACAAGGGGTACCACATCCCACTTCGTCAGAAGACTTGGACTGGCCCAGGGAGCCTTCTCCACCATCAAAAGACTATCCCGGCCTGGCCAGGGGCTTTCCCCCTACCTCTGCCACCGACTGGCATCATCCTTGATCTCCCCAATCCTCCTCTACGGCGCAGACCTCTTCACACCAAGTCTTACCCTCCTCGACCGCATGTCGGTCTTCTGGAGGGCGGTCCAGAGGTGGGTCACCAACTGCTTCTCCTCCACACCAGTTGGCATCCTAGCCTGTGGGTCGACCCTGCCCCCCATGCCCCTCCTGGTACGCCACCGCCAGAGACTTGCAGCCATAAGGCTGGTCTGCCTCCCGCCGGAGGCCAACCCAGCTACTGCCAGGCTCCACCCCATGTTCCTGACCTCATCCCCCTACAGGGCCCCAGACGACCACCGCCACCACACGCGCGGTCTGACATCGGTCAATGCTCACCTATTGTGGAAAACCGCGGTCCCCTCCCTGCCTATAAGGAAACACCACCCGATCGATGCTATTCCCCTTCGCACCCTCCCCTTTATTCCCATCTCCGGCCCCCTACCACCGGCCTCCCCCGACCTCCTCCCGCCTACCTGTCTCCCAATTGGGGTAGATGCTCCCTCCTACAGGTCGATCAAGCTCAGGATAAGATCGGGGCTAGTCAAAGACTGGAATGACCAGTTCCCACCGCCCCCTACCTACCCCTGCCCCGTATCCCTTTCGCCCCACGCGTTCATGGGGCTTGGAAGGTTCAGGGCGGGAAGGATCCACCAGATGCGCTCAGGCAAAAGCTACCTTGCTGCCCACCCGTCGTGGTTCACCGAGGACTCCTCTACCCTCTGCCCGTTATGCGAGGAGGATGAGGAGGACTTCGCCCATGCCATCCTATCCTGCGTGTCCCGCAAGCAACCCCGTGAGCGCCACCTCCAGGGCCTCACCTCCGTGGATTGGGACTGCCTCCTCTGGTCAAACCCCTCCGCTCTTAACTCCCTCGCTCGATACATAAACGTCAAAGCGATGGGTTTCCCGCCAGGAATGCCCCCCGCAGAAAGGGACCCCCAATACGACCCAGGCGCCATTGCGCCTGCTCTTCCGATCCATGGCTTCGTTCCCTGAGGAGGATCTCGCCCCTGCCCATTGTCTTTCTTTTGCTTTGCTTAGGAATATTTTCCGTTGTGATTATGCGTTTGGTTGTTTTATTTCCTTAGGGATTTGGTGTTGGCTATCGGACACATTTAGGCGGTTTTTACAGATTGGTGCGCGAGTTCTTTCGTTATTTGCAGGTTTTTGAGATTATGGTTTTGTTTATGCCATAGCTAGCGCTGCATGCAAGTTCTTGTACCATAAATCAATGAATACATGATGATAAAAAAAAAAAGAAAAAGTGAAAAGTCCGCGTGGATAGCCATCCTCCGTCTCCTCTACACAACCGGCGATTGAAATCAACCCTCAACGCTAGGTACTCACGAACCATCCACCCCCCTCTCCTCCCACAATGGCTTCGGCCTAGAAGTGACGGCCACCTCCCCCCTTTTCCCACTGCCATCGCTGGCTCTTTTACGCGCCGGGGCTTTCCTCCCTTTGGGTTCCGGTACTGCCTTTCTGCTGCCCATTCTCACCTCTTTCCTCGCTTAGCGAGGCCCCTCCTCACGGTTGGCGACCGCTTGCTTCCCATGCTTCAGACGGCTGGAAACACAGTTTCTGCAGTACGCGAGGACTACTCTTTAGGTCTGATGGTCAACCTCGCTCCTCTCATTCTTTGGGGACCTCTCTTCTTCGTTTCCGTTTGACGTTGGCTGTGGTGGACGCCTGTCTCCCTGTGTGCACGAGCACCGTGGGGGAACGCCTCGGCTAGTAACTTCGGGGCCTGTCTAGCTTGGAGATTTGGCCATACCCTCCTAGTCTTACAGTTCAAGTTGGGACTACTCTTGTTGGAGACCGCCTAGCAAGACACGAACACGATTACCGATAGTCGACACGGTCGCGTTCGGTTTCTGGCCCATTCTGGCGGTTGGATCGGCTTGCACCCTACTGCTACACCCTTCCTCGGCTAGCACCCTACTGCTCCACCCTCTCCCGCCGCAGCCCACAGGCGGCTCCCTTTCTCGGTTACGTCGCGTTCCGCGATAACTTCTACTGTTTTCTGCTGCCAGCGCATATCTCTGGCTTGGTTGTTGTTGGGCTCACACTGGTGCGAGTTTTTTTTGGTTCTTTTTTGGGTTGTCCCGAGCGGTTACCTTCTTATGTTTTCCTGCTTTCTTCTTAGTTTGGCTTCCCCTATTCTCTGAGTTCGCTTGCGAGGTAGGGACGGGTTTTTCTTTGGGGCGAGATGTGCGGTTAGGCCCGTACCAGAGGATCTTGGAGATACGGTCGGGCCGGACGGGAGGAGGAATGGGGATTGTTTATGCCATAGCTAGCGCTGCATGCAAGTTCTTGTACCCTAAATAACAACGAATACATGA